>OU795036.1:30048266-30435766 GCA_917208275.1 Patella pellucida
TCACAATAGAAGCGCTAGTAACAGATATTGGTTCACAGTAAAACACCTTTACTGTAAATATTGCCACTTTGAAAAATAGCTCTCTATATTTGCGCTATACGTTGGTTATACGTACAGATTTTATCCAGCCATATGTACATGAGTGCCAGGATTTGAACTAAAATTATTTCAACTATGAGTGATTATTTCTAACCAATACATGGGTTTAGTAACCCTGTAACAGAAATATATGATTGCCCTGTGTAATAAGTAGTCTTTGATTTAATAGTGTTGCTTCTTTGTAAAAAAAAATCCCATTACCGTAATCATCTCAACAGAATTCGACGGCTCGAGCTGTTTATAAGCAAGTCAAAATAGTGATCAAAGTGCAGTAGTATCGTGCCTTGAAAACGGCATCTTTCATTGCAGTAAGAGTGTATATAATCTGTACGTATAACCAACGTATAACAAGCGTAAAGAGCATACAGAGAGAGCTAATTTTCAAAGTGGCAATTTTTGAAATAAAGGTGTTTTACTGTGAACCAATATCTGTTACTGGTGCCTCTATGGTAAAAATTATTCATATTAGTAAATAACAATTACTCCTGGAATTAATATCCCATGCTTTATGTCTACATGACGTCATCCCTTTTAACCAGTTAAAATTAAGCCGCCCGCTGAAGTTTTTAATATAGAAGTCGCCTTAACTTATTATTAATTTAAATTTCATGCTCATCATTTGCGGCTTTTGGTTAAAATCTGAGACATTCGGAAAACTGGGTTTATTTTATTCAATTTACAATACGTGTATATCTCCGAAACTATAACAGACAGAGTTCTGTTTACTGTTTTTTCATACAGTTAGTATTTATTACTATTGCGAAAGTTGCCAAGAGACTGGAAGTGGTGTAAATCTTTAACGTGCACAAAAATTGAAAACATGCTCTAATTATGTCAATTTCAAACGGATTTTTGAAAAAGTTATATTTTTGTACAGCTAGGAATATTGACACAATTCCCAACTGATTTTCGAAAAAGCTATATTTTTGTAGAGCCGGTGATATTGCGGGTGTGATAAAGGTCGAATTGCAGTACCACGCCGTTCTCCTTTTTTCCTAAAAATTTGAAAATGTAATGAAATTGTAATTTATTTTAGAATTTTTAAGTCTTTGGTTGCGCATTTCGATTTCTGGCGTCTGTAGGATTCTACCAATCCAAGTTCATAATGTTGTAAATTGTTCAACTATATTTTTCACTTTACTCCTATCGTAATGCGCATGCACAGAAAGTGTCAATATCTGAGTTGTTTAAGTGTTTGTGGGTGTGTGTGTGTGTTTTAAGGGGTGAGTGGTGGGCATTTTGTGCTGCCTTGGGTAAGGTGAAAGCCTTCAGCCTTGCAAGCAAGTCTAGTTAGGCTTTCACCATTGAAAATGGTGAAAGACTATTGTTATTACTCAGATTATTAGGCTTTCACCATTGAAAATGGTGAAAGACTATTGTTATTACTAAGATTATTCTTCTTATTATTATTATTATTATTTTTTATTGGGGGAAGCTAGATCTCAGGAAGTATAAGAGATAGAGGTCTGAAGTTGGATTTTCACTCGCGAAACTGGGTGGTGGCTAGTGCTTAAATGTAAAACGAAATTTGTACGAATAGCGGAAATAACTGAAATCTTTAACGTGCACGCAAATTGAAAATCGGCCACAATTCTGCTAATTCTCAACCGATATTTCAGATAGTTACATTTTTGGATAGCTGGCGACATTTCTAAGCGGATAGCAGTTCTAAAACGTCGATTTTAGAAACTTTGTCGCTCTAATTTTTTCGGTGAAAATTGGAAAATTTTCAAAATTTTCTCAAATTGTTAAATTTTAGAATTTTGAAATTTAACTTGTATATTTGGATAGCTGACATCAATCCGATTCCAGTGATATAAGTTATGTTTCGAAATTCTGATTTTGATTTTGGTCGATTTTTGACGGTTTTTGCGAGATTTAGTCAAAATTTGATAACTCAAAAACGGCTCCAGCGATTTTTCGGAAACTTAAGGAATATGAAGCCGAAGGAATAAAGAAGTCCATGAACTATAAATGAAAATCCTCTAATCACCGGAAGTACTCAAGAAAGGTATCCAAATTTGGACAAAATTGTCAAAAATTGATGCCTGTGCGTAAAATGCGATGTATTCATTGTTTGTTTACCGAGTAGTTCAATTATTATGTTGTTTGATAGCCAATAAATTGTCTAACAGATGATACTATAGCGACAAGTTTCTATCCAAAATTAAAAAAGTTATTGGAGTTTGAAATGTGACGTTTTTTACGATTTCGGGCAACTTTGGAGGCATGTTTCTCGGAAACGCCGCCTACGATTTTTTTAAAACTTTGTCAATCGACAGTCTAATAGATGGTGTATTGTGTGAAACCATTGTACAATTTCTCTAAACGTCATGAGTAGTCGAAAAACGAGATTGAAAATCCAAAACGTCATATTTTTACGATTTGGACCATTTTTAGAGGTATTTTTCTCGAAAAGTCATCGTAATATTTATTTTAAAACTTGTTTTACGGAGAGTCTAATCTGTAGTCTGATATATGAAACCATTGCGCCACAATCCTAAATGTCAGGAGTGGGAAAACAAAGGGATCGAAAATTTAAAACGGCATCTTTCATTGCAGTAAGAGTGTATACAATCTGAACGTATAACCAACGTATAACAAGCGTAAAGAGCATACAGAGAGAGCTATTTTTCAAAGTGGCAATTTTTTTAAATAATTGTGTTTTACTGTGAACCAATATCTGTTATTATGTCGTTTGGATAGCCAAATGAATTGTCTATCAAATGATACCACAGCGACAAGTTTCTATCGAAAATTTAAAATGTTATAGGACTTTGAAATGTGACGTTTTTTACAATTTCGGGCAAATTTGGACGCATGTTTCTCGGAAACGCCGCCAACAATTTTTTTAAAACTTCCTCAGTCGAGAGTCTAACGGGTGATGTATTGTATGAAACCATTGTACAATTTCTCTAAATGTCATAAGTAGTCGAAAAAAGAGATTGAAAATCCAAAACGTCGTATTTTTACGATTTGGACTATTTTTAGAGGTATATTTCTCGAAAAGTCATCGTAATATTTATGTTAAAACTTGTTTTACGGAGAGTCTAATTCGTAGTCTGATATATGAAACCATTGTCCCACTGTCCTTAATATCAGGAGTGGGAAAACAAAGGGGTCAAAAATTGAAAATGGCATCTTTCATTGCAGGAAGAGTGGATACAATCTGTACGTATAACCAACGTATAACAAACGTATAGAGCATACAGAGAGAGCTATTTTTCAAAGTGGCAATTTTTTTAAAATAATTGTGTTTTACTGTGAACCAATATCTGTTATCCCATGCTTTATGTCTACATGAAGTCATCCCTTTTAACCAGTTAAAATAAAGCTCCCCGCTGAAGCTTTTTATATAGAAGTCGCCTGTCTTTATAAATAATTCAAATTTCATGCTGATCATTTGTTGGGACTTTTGGTTAAAATCTGAGACTAAAAAGTCTATTGTTTTTGTCCCATTCGGAAAACTGGGTTTATTTTATTCAATTTACATAGGTGTATATCTCCGAAACTATAACAGATAAAGTTCTGTTTACTGTTTTTTTCATGTTTTAAACAGTTAGTAATTATTACTATTGCGAAAGTTGCCAAGAGACGGGAAGTGGTGTAAATCTTTAACGTGCAAGGAAATTGAAAACAGGCTTTAATTATGTCAATTTCCAACGGATTTTTGAGATAGTTATATTTTTGTACAGCTAGGGATATTGCGAATGCCATAACGACCGAATTGAAAAAGGAAGTGATGTAAATCTTTAACGTGCACGAAAATTGAAAACAGGCCATAATTATGTCAATTCCCAACTGATTTTCGAAAAAGCTATATTTTTGTAGAGCCGGTGATATTGCGGGTGCGATAAAGGTCGAATTGCAATACCACGCCGTTCTCCTTTTTTCCTAAAAAATTGAAAATGTACTGAAATTGTAATTTATTTTAGAATTTTTGAGTCTTTGATTGCGTATTTCGATTTCTGGCGTCTGTAGGATTCTACCAATCCAAGTTCATGATGTTGTGAATTGTTCAACTATATTTTTCACTTTACTTCTATCGTAATGCGCATGCACAGAAAGTGTCAATATCTGAGTTGTTTAAGTGTGTGTGTGTGTGTGTGTGTGTGTGTTTTAAGGGGTGAGTGGTGGGCATTTTGTGCTGCCTTGGGTAAGGTGAAAGCCTTCAGCCTTGCAAGCAAGTCTAGTTCTTCTTATTATTATTTTTTATTGGGGGAAGCTAGATCTCAGGAAGTATAAGAGATAGAGGTCTGAAGTTTGATTTTCTCTCGTGAAACTGGGTGGTGGCTAGTGCTTAAATGTAAAACGAAATTTGTACGCATAGCGGAAATAACTGAAATCTTTAACGTGCACGCTAATTGAAAATCGGCCACAATTCTGCTAATTCTCAACCGATATTTCAGATAGTTACATTTTTGGATAGCTGGCGACATTTCTAAGCGGATAGCAGTTCAAAAACATCGATTTTAGAATCTTTGTCGCTCTAATTTTTTCGGTGAAAATTGGAAAATTTTCAAAATTTTCTCAAATTGTTAAATTTTAGAATTTTGAAATTTCACTTGTATATTTGGATAGCTGACATCAATCCGATTCCAGTGATATAAGTTATGTTTAGAAATTCTGATTTTGATTTTGGTCGATTTTTGACGATTTTTGCGAGATTTAGTCAAAATTTGATAACTCAAAAATGGCTCCAGCGATTTTTCGGAAACTTAAGGAATATGAAGCCGAAGGAACAAAGAAGTCCATGAACTATAAATTAAAATCCTCTAATCACCGGAAGTAGTCAAGAAAGGTATCCAAATTTGGACAAAATTGTCAAAAATTAATGCCTGTGCGTAAAATGCGATGTAATCATTGTTTGTTTACCGAGTAGTTCAATTATTATGTTGTATGATAGCCAATTAAATTGTCTAACAGATGATACTATAGCGACAAGTTTCTATCCAAAATTGAAAAAGTTATTGGACTTTGAAATGTGACGTTTTTTACGATTTCGGGCAACTTTGGACGCATGTTTCTCGGAAACGCCGCCTACGATTTTTTTTTAAAACTTTGTCAATCGACAGTCTAATAGATGGTGTTTTGTGTGAAACCATTGTACAATTTCTCTAAATGTCATGAGTAGTCGAAAAACGAGACTGAAAATCCAAATTGTCGTATTTTTACGATTTGGACCATTTTTAGAGGTATTTTTCTCGAAAAGTCATCGTAATATTTATGTTAAAACTTGTTTTACGGAGAGTCTAATATGTAGTCTGATATATGAAACCATTGCCCCACTGTCCTAAATATCAGGAATGGGAAAACAAAGGGATAAAAAATTAAAAACGGCATCTTTCATTGCAGTAAGAGTGGATACAATCTGTACGTATAAACAGCGTATAACAAACGTATAGAGCATACAGAGAGGGCTATTTTTTAAAGTGGCAATTTTTGAAATAAAGGTGTTTTACTGTGAACCAATATCTGTTACTGGTGTGTCTTTGGTGAAAATAATTCATATAAGTAAGTAACAGTTACTCCTGGAATTAATATCCCACGCTTTATGGCTATATGACGTCATCCCTTTTAACCAGTTAAAATAAAGCTCCCCGCTGAAGCTTTTTATATAGAAGTCGCCTGTATATATGAATAATTCAAATTTCATACTGATCATTTGTTGGGGTGTTTGGTTGTTATCTGAGACTAAAAAGTTTTGGTTTTTTTTTGTCTCATTCGGAAAAACCTTTTTTTTTTAATTCCATTTACAATTCGTGTATATCTCCAAAACTATAACATATAGAGTTCCGTTTACTGTTTCATCAAGTTTTAAACAGTAAGTAATTATTACAATTGCGAAAGTTGCGAAGAGACGGGAAGTGGTGTAAATCTTTAACGTGCACGAAAATTGAAAACAGGCCCTAATTATGTCAATTTCCAACGGAACTTTGAAAAAGTTATATTTTTGTACAGCTGAGGATATTCCGGATGCCATAACCACAAAATTGAGACAGGAAGTTGTGTAAATCTTTAACGTACACGGAAATTAAAAACAGGCCCTGATTATGTAAATTCCCAACCGATTTTTGAAAAAGTTATATTTTTGTACAGCTGGGGATATTGCGGATGCAATAACTGTCAACCCGTCAATCTTGTGGTCAAGGTGAAAGCCGTTCAGTCTTGCACGCAAGTCTAGTTATTATTATTATATATTTTTATTGGGGAAGCTATATCTCAGCAACTATATAAGATAGATGTTTGGAATTTGATTTTCTGTCGAAAAAGTGATGTGCAGCTAGTGCTTAAAGCTATTTTGAAACTTGTGCGCATAGCGGAAATGCGTCAAGTCTTTAACGTGCACGCAAATTGAAAATCGTCCAGAATTCTGTTAATTCTTAACCAATTTTTCAGATATTTATATTTTTGGATAGCTGAAGACATTTCGGAGCTGATAGCAGTTCAAAATTGTCGAATTTCAAAACTTTGTCGCTTTCATTTTTTCGGTGAAAATTGGAAAATTGAATTTTTTTTTCTAAAATTGTTATTTTTTGGAATTTTGAAATTTAATTTACATTTTTAGATAGCTGAAATCAATCCGATTCCAAACACATCAGTTTTGTTCTGAAATGTTAACTTTGATTTTTCACTTTTTTTCGCATTTTGGTCAAATCGTAGAGTTCTTATTTCTTTTAAACGGCACCAACGATTTTTCTGCTGACGGGCCTAAATATCAGGAGTATGAAAACAAAGGGATCGAAAATTGAAAACGCCATATTTTATTGTTAAGCTACTCGTGTAAGAGTGGATAAAATCAGTACGTATAACCAACGTATAACCAGCGTTTGATAGCCAATAAATTGTCTAACAGATGATACTATAGCGACAAGTTTCTATCCAAAATTAAAAAAGTTATTGGAGTTTGAAATGTGACGTTTTTTACGATTTCGGGCAACTTTGGAGGCATGTTTCTCGGAAACGCCGCCTACGATTTTTTTAAAACTTTGTCAATCGACAGTCTAATAGATGGTGTATTGTGTGAAACCATTGTACAATTTCTCTAAACGTCATGAGTAGTCGAAAAACGAGATTGAAAATCCAAAACGTCATATTTTTACGATTTGGACCATTTTTAGAGGTATTTTTCTCGAAAAGTCATCGTAATATTTATTTTAAAACTTGTTTTACGGAGAGTCTAATCTGTAGTCTGATATATGAAACCATTGCGCCACAATCCTAAATGTCAGGAGTGGGAAAACAAAGGGATCGAAAATTTAAAACGGCATCTTTCATTGCAGTAAGAGTGTATACAATCTGAACGTATAACCAACGTATAACAAGCGTAAAGAGCATACAGAGAGAGCTATTTTTCAAAGTGGCAATTTTTTTAAATAATTGTGTTTTACTGTGAACCAATATCTGTTATTATGTCGTTTGGATAGCCAAATGAATTGTCTATCAAATGATACCACAGCGACAAGTTTCTATCGAAAATTTAAAATGTTATAGGACTTTGAAATGTGACGTTTTTTACAATTTCGGGCAAATTTGGACGCATGTTTCTCGGAAACGCCGCCAACAATTTTTTTAAAACTTCCTCAGTCGAGAGTCTAACGGGTGATGTATTGTATGAAACCATTGTACAATTTCTCTAAATGTCATAAGTAGTCGAAAAAAGAGATTGAAAATCCAAAACGTCGTATTTTTACGATTTGGACTATTTTTAGAGGTATATTTCTCGAAAAGTCATCGTAATATTTATGTTAAAACTTGTTTTACGGAGAGTCTAATTCGTAGTCTGATATATGAAACCATTGTCCCACTGTCCTTAATATCAGGAGTGGGAAAACAAAGGGGTCAAAAATTGAAAATGGCATCTTTCATTGCAGGAAGAGTGGATACAATCTGTACGTATAACCAACGTATAACAAACGTATAGAGCATACAGAGAGAGCTATTTTTCAAAGTGGCAATTTTTTTAAAATAATTGTGTTTTACTGTGAACCAATATCTGTTATCCCATGCTTTATGTCTACATGAAGTCATCCCTTTTAACCAGTTAAAATAAAGCTCCCCGCTGAAGCTTTTTATATAGAAGTCGCCTGTCTTTATAAATAATTCAAATTTCATGCTGATCATTTGTTGGGACTTTTGGTTAAAATCTGAGACTAAAAAGTCTATTGTTTTTGTCCCATTCGGAAAACTGGGTTTATTTTATTCAATTTACATAGGTGTATATCTCCGAAACTATAACAGATAAAGTTCTGTTTACTGTTTTTTTCATGTTTTAAACAGTTAGTAATTATTACTATTGCGAAAGTTGCCAAGAGACGGGAAGTGGTGTAAATCTTTAACGTGCAAGGAAATTGAAAACAGGCTTTAATTATGTCAATTTCCAACGGATTTTTGAGATAGTTATATTTTTGTACAGCTAGGGATATTGCGAATGCCATAACGACCGAATTGAAAAAGGAAGTGATGTAAATCTTTAACGTGCACGAAAATTGAAAACAGGCCATAATTATGTCAATTCCCAACTGATTTTCGAAAAAGCTATATTTTTGTAGAGCCGGTGATATTGCGGGTGCGATAAAGGTCGAATTGCAATACCACGCCGTTCTCCTTTTTTCCTAAAAAATTGAAAATGTACTGAAATTGTAATTTATTTTAGAATTTTTGAGTCTTTGATTGCGTATTTCGATTTCTGGCGTCTGTAGGATTCTACCAATCCAAGTTCATGATGTTGTGAATTGTTCAACTATATTTTTCACTTTACTTCTATCGTAATGCGCATGCACAGAAAGTGTCAATATCTGAGTTGTTTAAGTGTGTGTGTGTGTGTGTGTGTGTGTGTTTTAAGGGGTGAGTGGTGGGCATTTTGTGCTGCCTTGGGTAAGGTGAAAGCCTTCAGCCTTGCAAGCAAGTCTAGTTCTTCTTATTATTATTTTTTATTGGGGGAAGCTAGATCTCAGGAAGTATAAGAGATAGAGGTCTGAAGTTTGATTTTCTCTCGTGAAACTGGGTGGTGGCTAGTGCTTAAATGTAAAACGAAATTTGTACGCATAGCGGAAATAACTGAAATCTTTAACGTGCACGCTAATTGAAAATCGGCCACAATTCTGCTAATTCTCAACCGATATTTCAGATAGTTACATTTTTGGATAGCTGGCGACATTTCTAAGCGGATAGCAGTTCAAAAACATCGATTTTAGAATCTTTGTCGCTCTAATTTTTTCGGTGAAAATTGGAAAATTTTCAAAATTTTCTCAAATTGTTAAATTTTAGAATTTTGAAATTTCACTTGTATATTTAGATAGCTCACATCAATCCGATTCCAGTGATATAAGTTATGTTTAGAAATTCTGATTTTGATTTTGGTCGATTTTTGACGATTTTTGCGAGATTTAGTCAAAATTTGATAACTCAAAAACGGCTCCAGCGATTTTTCGGAAACTTAAGGAATATGAAGCCGAAGGAACAAAGAAGTCCATGAACTATAAATTAAAATCCTCTAATCACCGGAAGTAGTCAAGAAAGGTATCCAAATTTGGACAAAATTGTCAAAAATTGATGCCTGTGCGTAAAATGCGATGTAATCATTGTTTGTTTACCGAGTAGTTCAATTATTATGTTGTATGATAGCCAATTAAATTGTCTAACAGATGATACTATAGCGACAAGTTTCTATCCAAAATTGAAAAAGTTATTGGACTTTGAAATGTGACGTTTTTTACGATTTCGGGCAACTTTGGACGCATGTTTCTCGGAAACGCCGCCTACGATTTTTTTTTAACTTTGTCAATCGACAGTCTAATAGATGGTGTATTGTGTGAAACCATTGTACAATTTCTCTAAACGTCATGAGTAGTCGAAAAACGAGATTGAAAATCCAAAACGTCATATTTTTACGATTTGGACCATTTTTAGAGGTATTTTTCTCGAAAAGTCATCGTAATATTTATTTTAAAACTTGTTTTACGGAGAGTCTAATCTGTAGTCTGATATATGAAACCATTGCGCCACAATCCTAAATGTCAGGAATGGGAAAACAAAGGGATCGAAAATTGAAAACGGCATCTTTCATTGCAGTAAGAGTGTATACAATCTGTACGTATAACCAACGTATAACAAGCGTAAAGAGCATACAGAGAGAGCTAATTTTCAAAGTGGCAATTTTTGAAATAAAGGTGTTTTACTGTGAACCAATATCTGTTACTGGTGCCTCTATGGTAAAAATTATTCATATTAGTAAATAACAGTTACTCCTGGAATTAATATCCCATGCTTTATGTCTACATGACGTCATCCCTTTTAACCAGTTAAAATTAAGCCGCCCGCTGAAGCTTTTTATATAGAAGTCGCCTTTTTTTATTATTAATTTAAATTTCATGCTCATCATTTGCGGCTTTTGGTTAAAATCTGAGACTGAAAGGTCTATTTTTTTTTGTCCCATTCGGAAAACTGGGTTTATTTTATTCAATTTACAATACGTGTATATCTCCGAAACTATAACAGACAGAGTTCTGTTTACTGTTTTTTCATACAGTTAGTATTTATTACTATTGCGAAAGTTGCCAAGAGACTGGAAGTGGTGTAAATCTTTAACGTGCACAAAAATTGAAAACATGCTCTAATTATGTCAATTTCAAACGGATTTTTGAAAAAGTTATATTTTTGTACAGCTAGGACTATTGACACAATTCCCAACTGATTTTCGAAAAAGCTATATTTTTGTAGAGCCGGTGATATTGCGGGTGCGATAAAGGTCGAATTGCAGTACCACGCCGTTCTCCTTTTTTCCTAAAAATTTGAAAATGTACTTTGGTTGCGCATTTCGATTTCTGGCGTCTGTAGGATTCTACCAATCCAAGTTCATAATGTTGTAAATTGTTCAACTATATTTTTCACTTTACTCCTATCGTAATGCGCATGCACAGAAAGTGTCAATATCTGAGTTGTTTAAGTGTTTGTGGGTGTGTGTGTGTGTTTTAAGGGGTGAGTGGTGGGCATTTTGTGCTGCCTTGGGTAAGGTGAAAGCCTTCAGCCTTGCAAGCAAGTCTAGTTATTATTATTTTTTTTTTATTGGGGGAAGCTAGATCTCAGGAAGTATAAGAGATAGAGGTCTGAGGTTTGATTTTCTCTTGTGAAACTGGGTGGTGGCTAGTGCTTAAATGTAAAACGAAATTTGTATGCATAGCGGAAATAACTGAAATCTTTAACGTGCACGCAAATTGAAAATTGGCCACAATTCTGCTAATTCTCAACCGATATTTCAGATAGTTACATTTTTGGATAGCTGGCGACATTTCTAAGCTGATAGCAGTTCAAAAACATCGATTTTAGAATCTTTGTCGCTCTAATTTTTTCGGTGAAAATTGGAAAATTTTCAAAATTTTCTCAAATTGTTAAATTTTAGAATTTTGAAATTTCACTTGTATATTTGGATAGCTGACATCAATCTGATTCCAGTGATATAAGTTATGTTTCGAAATTCTGATTTTGATTTTGGTCGATTTTTGCGAGATTTAGTCAAAATTTGATAACTCAAAAACGGCTCCAGCGATTTTTCGGAAACTTAAGGAATATGAAGCCGAAGGAACAAACAAGTCCATGAACTATAAATGAAAATCCTCTAATCACCGGAAGTAGTCAAGAAAGGTATCCAAATTTGGACAAAATTGTCAAAAATTGATGCTTGTGCGTAAAATGCAATGTATTCATTGTTTGTTTACCGAGTAGTTCAATTATTATGTTGTTTGATAGCCAATATAATTGTCTAACAGATGATACTATAGCGACAAGTTTCTATCAAAAATTAAAAAAGTTATTGGACTTTGAAATGTGACGTTTTTTACGATTTCGGGCAACTTTGTACGCATGTTTCTCGGAAACGCCGTCTACGATTTTTTTTAAAACTTTGTCAATCGACAGTCTAATAGATGGTGTTTTGTGTGAAACCATTGTACAATTTCTCTAAATGTCATGAGTAGTCGAAAAACGAGACTGAAAATCCAAATTGTCGTATTTTTACGATTTGGACCATTTTTAGAGGTATTTTTCTCGAAAAGTCATCGTAATATTTATGTTAAAACTTGTTTTACGGAGAGTCTAATATGTAGTCTGATATATGAAACCATTGCCCCACTGTCCTAAATATCAGGAATGGGAAAACAAAGGGATAAAAAATTAAAAACGGCATCTTTCATTGCAGTAAGAGTGGATACAATCTGTACGTATAAACAGCGTATAACAAACGTATAGAGCATACAGAGAGGGCTATTTTTTAAAGTGGCAATTTTTGAAATAAAGGTGTTTTACTGTGAACCAATATCTGTTACTGGTGTGTCTTTGGTGAAAATAATTCATATAAGTAAGTAACAGTTACTCCTGGAATTAATATCCCACGCTTTATGGCTATATGACGTCATCCCTTTTAACCAGTTAAAATAAAGCTCCCCGCTGAAGCTTTTTATATAGAAGTCGCCTGTATATATGAATAATTCAAATTTCATACTGATCATTTGTTGGGGTGTTTGGTTGTTATCTGAGACTAAAAAGTTTTGGGTTTTTTTTGTCTCATTCGGAAAAACCTTTTTTTTTTAATTCCATTTACAATTCGTGTATATCTCCAAAACTATAACATATAGAGTTCCGTTTACTGTTTCATCAAGTTTTAAACAGTAAGTAATTATTACAATTGCGAAAGTTGCGAAGAGACGGGAAGTGGTGTAAATCTTTAACGTGCACGAAAATTGAAAACAGGCCCTAATTATGTCAATTTCCAACGGAACTTTGAAAAAGTTATATTTTTGTACAGCTGAGGATATTCCGGATGCCATAACCACAAAATTGAGACAGGAAGTTGTGTAAATCTTTAACGTACACGGAAATTAAAAACAGGCCCTGATTATGTAAATTCCCAACCGATTTTTGAAAAAGTTATATTTTTGTACAGCTGGGGATATTGCGGATGCAATAACTGTCAACCCGTCAATCTTGTGGTCAAGGTGAAAGCCGTTCAGTCTTGCACGCAAGTCTAGTTATTATTATTATATATTTTTATTGGGGAAGCTATATCTCAGCAACTATATAAGATAGATGTTTGGAATTTGATTTTCTGTCGAAAAAGTGATGTGCAGCTAGTGCTTAAAGCTATTTTGAAACTTGTGCGCATAGCGGAAATGCGTCAAGTCTTTAACGTGCACGCAAATTGAAAATCGTCCAGAATTCTGTTAATTCTTAACCAATTTTTCAGATATTTATATTTTTGGATAGCTGAAGACATTTCGGAGCTGATAGCAGTTCAAAATTGTCGAATTTCAAAACTTTGTCGCTTTCATTTTTTCGGTGAAAATTGGAAAATTGAATTTTTTTTTCTAAAATTGTTATTTTTTGGAATTTTGAAATTTAATTTACATTTTTAGATAGCTGAAATCAATCCGATTCCAAACACATCAGTTTTGTTCTGAAATGTTAACTTTGATTTTTCACTTTTTTTCGCATTTTGGTCAAATCGTAGAGTTCTTATTTCTTTTAAACGGCACCAACGATTTTTCTGCTGACGGGCCTAAATATCAGGAGTATGAAAACAAAGGGATCGAAAATTGAAAACGCCATATTTTATTGTTAAGCTACTCGTGTAAGAGTGGATAAAATCAGTACGTATAACCAACGTATAACCAGCGTATAGAGCATACAGAGAGAGTTATTTTTCAACATTGCAATTTTTGAAATAAGGGTGTTTTACTGTGAACCAATGTTTGTTTCTGGTGTGTCTTTGGTGAAAATAATTCATATAAGTAAGTAACAGTTACTCCTGGAATTAATATCCTATGCTTTATGTCTATATGACGTCATCCCTTTTAACCAGTTAAAATAAAACTCCCCGCTGAAGCTTTTTATATAGAAGTCGCCTGTCTTTATGAAAAATTCAAATTTCATGCTGATCATTTGTTGGGGTATTTGGTTGTTATCTGAGACTATAAAGTCTGGTTTTTTTTTTGTCCCATTCAGAAAACTGTTTTTTTTTAAATTCCATTTACAATTCGTGTATATCTCCGAAACTATAACAGATAGAGTTCTGCTTACTATTTTTTATGTTTTAAATAGTAAGTAATTATTACAATTGCGAAAGTTGCGAAGAGACGGGAAGTTGTGTAAATCTTTAACGTGCACTAAAATTGAAAGCAGGCCCTAATTATGTCAATTAACAACGGATTTTTTGAAAAAGTTTTATTTTTGTACAGCTGGGGATATTGCGGATGTCATAACGACTGAATTGAGACCGGAAGTTAAGTGGTGTAAATCTTTAACGTGCACGAAAATTGAAAACAGGCAATAATTATGTCAATTCCTAATCGATTTTTGAGAAAGTTATATTTTGGTACAGCTAGGGATATTGCGGATGCCATAACGACCAAATTGAAAAAGGAAGTGGTGTAAATCTTTAACGAGCACGAAAATTGAAAACCGGCCCTTAGTATGTCAATTCCCAACCGATTTTGTACAAAGTTATATTTTTGTACAACTGGGGATATTGCGAATGCCATAACGATAAAATTGAGACCGAAAGTGATGTAAATCTTTAACGTACACGAAAATTGAAAACATCCCTAAGTATGTCAATTCCCAACCGATTTTCAAAAAAGTTATATTTTTGTACAGCTTGGGATATTACGGATGCGTTAACTGTCAACTCGTCAATCTTGTGGTCAAGGTGAAAGCCGTTCAGTCTTGCACGCAAGTCTAGTTATTATTCTTACATCCCACTTCTACCTCGTTGCCAGTGGCAACCTTTGATAAAACTGGCCTGTTTATTTCCAATACAGGCTTTAAAGTATCCGTGTATCAGAAATGAACAGTACACTTTTTAAAAAGAGTACTGTCCATTCCCGACAAACGAACACTTCTACACTGTTTAAGATACCATTCAAGCAATAAGTAGCGGACGTTTAGTCCGGCCCATATCGCAATGATAACGATGGCTCTATTCAAAGCAGCCGGATAATTCACACCAAACAAGTAGTCAAAATCACAGTAACAAAACAAACCGGGTGGAACAAACTGGCAGTTCAAAAATATATACAATGACATTAAATTAACATAACAATATATTACAAAAATCAATAATTATACATATCAATTGGCATCTATTCCACAATTTGGTTTGATTTATATTAATATGCAAAACATATAAATTAGAATACTGAATAATTATTTCAATTGTGATGATAGAAGGCGCAGTTCTCTTGCTAGACACTTCACAGGCATTAAAAATAATCAGGTTGAAAAAGAAACGCCTAGAAAGACATACATTTTATTACAAATAATTCGCTGATGCATACTTTCACCAGGAATGACCCACGTTTCGCATTTCCTTTACACTACATTTAATAATAATATTATTAATATCGCAGTCCTCTTCGCCATAGACAAGTTGTTTTGACGATGTGGTCTAAACAAACACGTGATAGTTTTACTCGTTTTACTCCCAGGATATAGCAATACGCACGTACGTGTAAATACTATTCAGGTCGTCTCTCCACTGCGCAATCATTCTACCGTGAAATGTAACGTGAGGCTCAAAAAGGGATATATGAAAGAACATTTGTCACTTTTCGGTTGAAACGACTCGATAATAAATACTATTTTCCTATTTTCATTCACAATACTCGATAGAAATGTGATGTAAGTCAGTTATTAGCACCTTTCCTCGGTGTATCGGTGAATATCAGGACAGTTTTGGTCGGGGACCGCCTCGGCTTCGCCTCGGCTGAACCCCCGACCAAAACTGTCCTGATATTCACCGATACACCGAGGAAAGGGTGCTAATAACTACTACTTATTGGGGGAAGCTAGATCTCAACAACTATAAGAGATAGAGGTGTGAAGTTTGATTTTCTGTCAGAAAAGTGGTGTGCAGCTAGTGCTTAAAGCTACTTCGAAATGTGTGCGCATAGCGGAAATGCTTCAAATCTTTAACGTGCACGCAAATTGAAAATCGGCTATAATTCTGTCAATTCTTAACCGATATTTCAGATATTTACATTTGTGGATAGCTAGGGACATTTCTGAGTAGAAAACAGTTCAAAAACGTCGATTTTGGAAACTTTGTCGCTCTCATTTTTTCGGTGAAAATTGGATTTTTTAAAAAAAAATTCTAAAATTGTTATTTTTAGAAGTTTGAAATTTCAGTCATATTTTTTGATAGCTGTCATCAATCCGATTCCAACAATATAAGTTTTGTTCTGAAATGTTAAATTTGATTTTTCACCTTTTTTTCGCATTTTGGTCAAATCGTAGAGTTCTTATTTTTTTAAAACGGCCCCAACGATTTTTCTGAAACTTAAGAAAAATATAGTCGAAAGCCCAAACAAGTCCATGAACTATAAATGAAAATCCTCTAATCACCGGAAGTAGTCAAGAAAGGTATCCAAAGTTGGACAAAATTGTGAAAAATGGGTGTCTGTGCGTAAAGTGCGATGTATCGATTGGTTTTTTACCGAGTAGTTAAATTATTATGTCGTTTGATAGCCAACCGAATTGTCTATCAGATGATACTACAGCGACAAGTTTCTATCAAAAATTGAAAAAAATAGAAGGACTTTAAAATGTGACGTATTTTACGATTTCGGGCAATTTTGGACGCTTGTTTCTCGGAAACGCCGCCAACAATTTTTTTTAAACTTCCTCAGTCGAGAGTCTAACGAGTGATGTATTGTGTGAAACCATTGTACAATTTCTCTTAATGTCATAAGTAGTCGAAAAAAGAGATTGAAAATCCAAAACGTCGTATTGTTACGATTTGGACCATTTTTAGAGGTATTTTTCGCGAAAAGTCATCGTAATATTTATGTTAAACTTTACGGAGAGTCTAATATGTAGTCTTTTATATGAAACCATTGCGCACAGTCCTAAATATCAGGAGTATGAAAACAAAGGGATCGAAAATTGAAAACGCCATATTTCATTGTTAAGCGACTCGTGTAAGAGTGGATAAAATCAGTACGTATAACCGACGTATAAGTATAACCAGCGTATAGAGCATACAGAGAGAGTTATTTTTTAAAATTGCAATTTTTGAAATAAGGCTGTTTTACTGTGAACCAATATTTGTTTCTGATGTGTCTTTGGTGAAAATAATTCATATAAGTAAGTAACAGTTACTCCTATAATTAATATCCTATGCTTTATGACTATATGACGTCATCCCTTTTAACCAGTTAAAATAAAGCTCCCCGCTGAATCTTTTTATATAGAATATAGAAGTCGTCTGCTATGAATAATTCAAATTTCATGCTGATCATTTGTTGGGGTTTTCGGTTGTTATCTGAGACTAGAAAGTCTATTTTTTGTCCCATTCGGAAAACTGGGTTTATTTTATTAAATTTACAATACGTGTATATCTCCGAAACGATAACAGATAGAGTTTTGTTTACTGTTTTTTCATGTTTTAAACGGTTAGTAATAATTACTATTGCGAAAGTTGCGAAGAGACGGGAAGTTGTGTAAATCTTTAACGTGCACGAAAATTGAATACAGGCCCTAATTTTGTCAATTCCCAACGGATTTTTAAAAAAGTTATATTTTTGTACAGCTGGGGATATTGCGGATGCCATGACGACCAAATTGCGACAGTAAGTGGTGTAAATATTTAACGTGCACGAAAATTGAAAACCATCTCTAATTATGTCAATTTCCAACGGATTTTTGAAAAAGTTATATTTTTGTACAGCTGGGGATATTGCGGATGCAATAACTGTCAACCCGTCAATCTTGTGGTCAAGGTGAAAGCCGCTCGGTCTTGCACGCAAGTCTAGTTATTATTATTATTAAAACATTTATATAGCGCTAATTCCACCAACGATGTTCAGAAGCGCTTTACAATCATATACCAGTAAAACAGAAAATATATAAAACAACTAAAAGACTACAAAAAGATGCAATATAATAAAATAATATATATCTAATTAAAAGCCTTTTTAAATAAGTAAGTTTAAAAGATTGTACTGAAGGGCTGGAACGAATATCAGTATCAGAACCAGATTGTTTTAAATTATTCCACAGGTTTGGGGCTAGAAATGAAAACGATCTTTGACAATATGTAACCATTCTAGCAGATCTTGGTTTGAGACAATTTTGAAAAATAGACAGCCGCAAACCCATTTTCGAAGCACCTCAGGCCAGAGCAGCGGATGGAGATATATAATGACCTGCGAGCACTTTAATCTCACATCCTCGAATACGAATAGAGAAATCAAATTTGTCATAGTCAAGAATTCACAGAATTTGTCATATTCAACAGTACAGATATTATGATAGTATGATAGATATTCACTGTTTAAGGGTAAAGAATACTTATCCTATCCTTCAATTAAATATTGCTCGATACTAACCAATAATATGGCAAACAAAAATAGCAGCGTCAAGTCACATGACAATTCTCTGTACAATATTAGTGGATGTCGGTTTATATTGCTGTCACCATCTTGAGGTTAAACTCATGAATTTATGCATAATTTCACCAGGTGGTAGAATTTGTTTCTTCCAACGAAATCTATCTTTCTGCATTTCTTTACTTTCCTTTCCCTGTTTCCTCTCCTGCCCTTATTTACTACCTTTTCTTTTTCTTTTTTTTTCGGCTTAGGCCCACTTGCCATTTGACACCAAAGTCTATTTGAAGTCTTTGTAGCAGGACAGTAGAATCTATGGTGTCAAAGGCTGCGGGCAAATCTAAAAGTACTAAAAGAACACAGTTTTTATTGTCTATTGACCTTAATATATTATCTTGCACTTTGATAAACGCCGTCTCAACACTGTGAAACTTACGATATGCACTCTGTAGACTATCATGAAGGTTGTGTGTGTCAATATGTTCAATTAGTTGTTTGGCTATACATTTTTCAAAAATTTTGGAGATAAAACTTAAGTTTGATACAGGACGGTAATTTTTTTAGCACATTTCTATCTAAAGTTGATTTTTTAATAACTGGAACGACATTAGCAACTTTAAAACAATCGGGTACTTTTCGTTCTTGGATACAAGAATTTATGATATCAGTAATCACAGGTAAAAATAAATTAAGGTTTTCTTTTAGTAAAGATGTGGGGAGGGGGTCAAGAGGGCAGGTCTTAGGGCCTGACGATTTAATAATATCTGACACAACAGATTCGCTAACTAAATCGAAATTGTCAATGCACACTTCCCTTGGCGTCTCATATTTGGGTACAAAATCACAGGAATTGTTACATTTATCAAGTCCTGTTCGTATAAGTGTTTTATCGGAGAAGAAGTTTGCAAACTCACAGGAATTGTTACATTTATCAAGTCCTGTTCGTATAAGTGTTATTTTATCGGAGAAGAAGTTTGCAAACTCTTCTGCTAGCAGACATTTATTAGTGCAATCAGGGAAGACAACAGTCGAGGAGGAATGATCAATCAGTTTATTAACAACACAGAAGAGTTCTTTCTGTTTGTTGTCACTATTTTGAATTTTTTCATTGTAGAAGGAAACTTTGGATTGTTCAATGATATATTTGACTTTGTTTTTCTCTTCTCGGTAAAGATCTTTATGGATATGAAGGGAGGTCTCACGCCACTTTTTCTCAACTTTTCGGAAGAGTTTAATGTACCAATTGTTTCACAAAAGGTATCGTTGCTTAGAGATTTGAATTTACGAAACGATATTGTTTTCTTGTCTAAAGGCGGCTTCTTCGTTAGAATTTTAAAGGTGATAGGAAAATGGTCTGATAGTAAGGTATCTTCCACCAGTACATCATGTATATGTATCTCCTCTTGGCGTGTAATGACAAAGTCAAGAAGATGACCTTTATTATGTGTCTTTTTGATGACATGCTGTTGAAGATTGTGGGTAAGCAATATTTCCCGAAAGCGATTACTCAGTGGGTCAGAACTGTTTTCAAAGTGAATATTAAAATCGCCAAGTATCAACAAGTCGCCTTTTGACATTAAGAAGTGATGTAAATTCCTCAAAAAAGTCATTATAATTCTTCTTCTTCTTCTTCTTTTGGTGTTTAACGTCTGCTTCAACTTAAGTGATATCATAGACAAGACATAGGAGAGCCGAAGCTGCTTCCTGATTTTTAGAATATGATTTTGCAATCTTTCCATTTTGGCCTTAGGCCATGGATTAGGTTTTAGTGGGAAGTTCTTCCCTTTATTTAATAAAAACACATCGTTGGTAGATGATCTCTTCTGTTTCTGGATTGGTAGATGTCTTCTTTGTGGGATTTGTGTTTTTAGGTGCCAGACCTGTCTTCTCGTGGTCTCCCCTTACTCCACTATCCCAGTGGTATTTGTTTTGGCAGAATAGTGTTTAGATGCCGAGCCCGTCTGATCATGACTCCCTCTTACTCCACTATCCCGCCAGTTTAGTAGATGTTAGTAGTAAATTAAACTACGGTAATATAAAATTAAATAAATAAAGAGAGTATAATAAAGCTGTAGTCAAATAAATTAAAGGTAATAAAATAAAGTAAATTAAAGTAAATTAAAGTAAAAGAAAAGTAAAGATAAAGTAAAATGAATTAATTAAAATTTATTAGTTAAATAAATTAAAGGTAATAAATAAAAATAAAATAAAATAAATTAAAGTAAAAGTAAAGTAAAGAAAGTAAAATGAATAAATTAAAATAAAGTTGTAGAGTGGTTGGGCTTCCTTCGAGAGGACGTTTTTACTTACCCTCCCTACGTCGTATAAAAAAAATAAAAATAAGTTAAGATAAAAAATAAGTAGAAAAAATAAAAAATAAATCGAAGGTAATAAATAAAAAAAAAATAAATTAAAGTTAAAGTAAAGTAAAGATAAAGTAAAATGAATAAATTAAATTAAATGTATAGCTACGTTATCTAGCCGTGACCCTTTCTTATTTCACTAATTTACTTAGTCCAACTGTGTCCATTAGGGTGTGGATTTCTCCGAAGACTTGTAGCTTCAGATCTGGTCTAGGGAAGAGTAGGTTCTCAGTGTTGAATGGTATGTTATTGGTCTCCATCATTCTCACTAAGTCCCGTCTCTCTTCCTTGTAAACCTCGCAGTCTACCAGGACATGGTTGGTGGTACACTCTTCTCCGCACTCACAGACGATGACTTGGTGTTTGTAGTCTCGCAGCCGCTCTTTCACCCTTAGTTTCGATATGAGTCTGCATATATCTCGTCTAGGGTGATTGGTCGCTGTCTTGGTGTAGATCTCGTCATCCAGTCGGAATCTGTATGTGTCAAGTTCAACGAGATTTAATTCCCAGATTGAATTGACCTGTCTTCTGACCATACTGTAGATTTCCGTTGTGCTGTAGTCTATGAGGCGGGGTGTAGCTGTGTCCTTGAGACCCTCGTTGGCGAGTCGATCTGCCTCCTCGTTTCCTTTAATGTTGACATGTGATGGAATCCACACGAGCTCTAATTTGCTTCCCTTCTCTAGGACCCTCTGATATAGCTGCCTGATTTCCAAAATGACTTCTGGTCTTGATTCCGAGTTGTCATTTTGGATTGAAATCAGACTGCTCAGATAATCGCTTGGAATGACGAACTTGCCGGTCTTTTGATGGGAGATCCATGAAATAGCGTCACGAATGGCAACAAGCTCTGCAGTGTACACCGAACAGTTATTGGGCAGTTTCCTGCTTATTCCCTGTTCCCCGTTTGGCAGGTATATTCCAAACGAGCTGGTGCCCCTTTCAGGATTGCGTGAGCCATCCGTGTACACATGGTCCCAGTCATCAGACGGCCAGTTGTCTTCCAAATGTTCTAGAGAGAAAGCACGTGCGCAGCACTGGGGTTGTTTTTCTTGTGGGTTTTCTGTAGTAGATCCAGATTGACCAGTGGTATAGGGAGCGTCCAAGGGGCGACAACTGGGGGGTCGTGTTTATTTATTACGAGCTCCCCCAGTCGTAGTTCCTTGATCGTTTCTCTGATACCCTGGCTGAAGGTTTTCTTTTTGGGATCTCTTACATATTTTGTCTTTTGTAGACTGACAAATGTTGGGGATCTTTCACCTAGTTGTGATATCTTGACCCAATACCTTGTCGCCAGTTCTTTTCTTCTTAGGGATAGGGGCAACTCCCCGACTTCTTGTAGTAGTGCCTCTCGCCTAGTCCCGAGCCCTACGCCAGTCGCAATACACAGAGCTATGTATTGGATGGTGTCAAGCTTGCTTAAGAGTTTTGGCGCGCAGTTCATGAAGGCCAAAGAGCCGTAGTCTAATACAGAACGTATTAGAGCACGATATACCATCATTAGTGTAACTCTATTGGCGCCCCACGTACTGCCCGTTGATTTTCTCATTAAGTTTAGGATTTTGGAGCATCTATCTACAGTCCAGTCGATGTGCGGTTTCCAGGTCAACCGTCGGTCAAAGATTACGCCAAAGAACTTGGTTTGGTCTTTGAACTCGATGGTTTTCCCGTTCATACACAGAGTCATTCTGTTTATCCCTCTATCCCTGCTCACAAGCATGCCGACTGTTTTCTTCTCCGAGACTTTAAATCCCCAGTCGTTTGCCCATGTCATGAATTTGTCTAAGTCTTTTTGCATATTCTTTTGTAGTTCACAGAAGCTCGTCCCATTTCTCCATATGGTACTGTCATAGGCAAATTTAGCCAAGTCAGTTCTGGAATCGAGGTAGGACGATTTGTGAATGTCATTGATCATGATGTTGAAGAGAGTGGGACTGATAACAGACCCCTGAGGCGTGCCATTTTCTAATGTTTGCTCGGCACTCAGGAATCTGCCAACATTCACCTGTATCCTTCTATCGCTCAGAAAGCTTTTAATCCACCGAAACATTATGCCCGTTATACCGATACGTCCTAACTTGAAGAGCAGCCCGTCTAACCAAACTAGATCGAAAGCCTTGGTCAGATCTACGAACACGGCACATAACAGGTTTCCCGAGAGAAGTGCCTGCGACATGACTTGCTATAGTCTAACCAAGTGGTCCATTGTTGATCGTCCTTTCCTGAACCCACTTTGATTTTCGTCGATCAATCGGTTGCTCTCCAGATAGAACTGTAATCGGATATTAACCATTGTTTCCAAGGTTTTGCATAGTGTGGATGTCAAACTTACTGGTCGATATGACTCTGCCTTGTTCTTCTCTTTCCCAGCTTTCAGCAGAGGGATGACGTTTGCTTTTCGCCATTCTTTAGGTACCTCTCCTGACAGCCAGGATGTGTTGAAGAAGTTTAGTAGTATCGTTTTGGCGTTTCTTGGTAGATGTTTGAGCATGGAGTACTTTACTTTGTCCTCACCAGCCGCACTATCCTTCTTGAGGGAAAGAGCTTTATTTAACTCTCCCCCAGAGAAGGGTAGGTTGATTGGTTCAGCAACTTCATTAGATTCAATTACTAATGAAAGGTGCTGCGAGTAAAAGATTTCCTTCCTCTTCAGAAACTCTGGTGATTGGTTTTCGTCTCTGCTTGCGTCAGCAAAAGTTTTTGCTAGTAGGTCTACCTTTCCCTTGCCGTTCGTAACGTACTTATCTCCATCTTCAAGGTTTGGTATGTTGAATGATCTGCGTTTCCCGTTCACGGCGTTCAGCTTCTTCCAGACGGCACCCGTTTGCGTGTTTTTATTTAACGCATTACAGAATGTCATCCAGTGCCCACTTTGTGCCTTTTTTATGGTGTCCCTTACAGCGTATTTCAACTTAAGGTAATTTTGGTGGTTGGCTTCATTGTAGTGGCGTTTCCGTAGGCGGAGGGCCTTCCTTCTGTCGTTGACCGCCTTCTGACCTTCCGGTGACCACCATGGTTTTCTAGTCCTTGGTTTTCCACCAGAAGTCTTTGGAATGGAGTCGTTAGCAGCACCTATAATAGAGCTCGTAATGTTGGTAGCGTACACGTCGATGTTGGTATCGATGATATCTTCTTCCTTCCACTCAAGGCAGCCTACACGGAATTTAACCCAATCAGCTTCTTTCATAATCCAATTGGGTCTCCCGTTATAGACTTCCCTGGTTGCTTCGTGTACTTGCCAGTCGCAGCGATTTGCCAGACCAAGCGTACAGAACGTGAGATCTAGGTGCGAAGGTGGGGCATTTCCTCCGACAAAAGTAGGGCTCTCATCGTTCAGCATGCATAGGTTGTTTGCTTCTATTATTGAGCATAGGCTAGTCCCCCGGCAGTCATTCCTCGGCGAACCCCACAGGACGTGTTTTGCATTGAAATCTCCGCAAAACACTGATTCGCCCTGTGGAAGTTGATCGAGAAGTGACTGGAAGTCAACTGTTTTTTTCGTGACATCTGGGGGTACATAGACATTCACTATTGTCAAATTCGTATTATTGCTCAATGTGATGGCTATGCCCATTGCTTCTAGAGGTCCGTCTACGTCCAGTGAAACAAAAATATAATTTAGGTTATCACGGATATAGATGGCAATGCCGCCACCACGTGTCGTACTTCCTGGTCTGTCCCTTCTCTCACAAGTGTATCCGGGTATGTAGATGTCTGTGATTACTAGGATTAAGCCTAGGCCTACTAGGCCTACAGCCGACCGGGCAAATGTAAACATACTCTTTGTCATAATTAGACCTACACAGAGGAGTAAACTTCTTATACACCTCACATCAAAACGCTCACCATGTTATAATAAATCGTTCACATCAGGAAATTTCTAGATACTTAATAACTAGGTGACAATAAAGTAGACAAATAAAGTAGACATCGGCAGATCATCGGAGACGGCCATTTTAAATATTTGACAGTTAACAGCTGATCAAAGTGTTCTTGTTTATAATTACGATAAACAGCAAAACAGTATGCATCTATTACACATAAAAATGTTCCTGGCGATCACGCACACATAATAAAGTAAAAATTAATCATTTCCAATATCGATAAATATATAATTTATCGAAAATCAAACTCCGTGCCGTTTGAAGGTAACGGTTCACTCAATAATAAATACTGAATATAAGAGTAAATTGTTTTAACCCTCAATATGCATTTAGGATGTTTGTTTTATTCTGTCATAATATTAAAAGTTTTTTTTCTAAGTTTCCAATTTTTACCCAAATTTCGTTTCGCCGTGTTTGCCCGAGATTTCTAAATTTGAACGTTGACCTATATTTAGAGTGTCATGGCGGCGACAAGGCAACTTGACAGGTGGAGACGTATTTTTTAACAGCCTCTATTGTCGATCATACTGGATCTAGCGAAGTAAGCGAGATATTTTTTGGTCACTAAGATGTTCCTTTACATCTTGCAGGTATTCACAGGGACTGACACGGGATCGTTTAGCGGTAAAAAGTTGCCCAGTAAAATTTACTGGCGATTAAATTGTTTTCGACATTGTTTAAATGTCAGGAGTCCTGGACGTAGAGATGATCGTAATGAGACCTACATTTGGAGCTGGACTAGCGAAGATGCGGAGCTTAACTTGTATGGACCCCCCCCCCTCCCTCCAAAATAAAAGCAACTTTAAAGTGGTCTAATCATAGAAATATATAAATAGACTAGAATGGCCGTCACGTGACCCGCGACATGTAAATACGGTCGCCATGTTTGTGCATTGTTTCTGTTGACGTCGCGTGCGATGAACTCAATGAATTCAGCTTCGTTTTACGTTACGCTTGAAAGAAAGAAGGGTCGTAAAACAACCCATTGCCATACATTCTCACAGGTTGTGTTTTACCAGCTTGTAAAACTTAATATATGTCTTCATTCTCCAATTTAATGGAATGACTCTCGAAGCGAAGCCGTTAAATACTAGGCGTTGTATACCGCCACTGGTACTGATTAGAATGCATGTCAAATGAACTGATTATTTTCATCTACAAGTGAAAGACACTCACATGGGCGATGATTGTGGTATTTTATTATTGAAATTATTGAATCTCGATGATCGACAAAGCACACAAATAATATGCTAGACCATCCAGCAAAAAATAGGCGTACAGGCACTACAGTTACAGCACACGCCTAGGCCCAACAACAGGCACACAGTTCTGTTTAAGCATCTATCTACGAATCAGTCACTACGAAAGAATGTTTTCAAACAAGGCCGTCATTTATTATACTGCATTTTAATGGTACCGGTAGTAGTAGGGTAAGTTTATTTACTTTTGTGTATTTGAAATATCTCTCCAGTCCTTTTAATAGACAGACGCCCGTGGCCGTAGTTTAATATTATGTGACTGAGAAGAGGAGTAGGTCAGTAGGGCAAAATTTTCTCGGTTTGTTTTCAATGATAATGATGTAGATTTTCTCATTGCAGCTACGTTTACAACTTACAAGTAGGCCTAGGCCTACCGCTGCGCCCCCAACATTCTAGCATGCAGCGCTTTTGCTATTATTAAAAGCAGATAAATAATGAAATAGACTACCTGTTATATTTATCCATTTTAAATGTGCCCTTCTCAGCTAAAAAGCAGTGATACTGATAATGTAAACAACATCATACTTTTACCAGTTGGGATTAAAGAGGCTCCATAGGCCTACCCCACCCCCCTTTTTGTGCTTTCTTTTTTTAAAAACTGGTTAATTTCTTTTTTAGATTGATGAATATGATGATGAAATCAATGAAGTAATGGGAAACAACTGTTGATTAAGTATTCAATATCCATACAAGTATTATACAGAAGAAAAATTCTAGAATTTGAACTTGCAACCATAACCATGAGACTAACTATATTTTAATAAATTTGAAATCTTGTCTGAGATTTCTTAAATATGTAACCATAACAACATATATGTCCAAATGAAATTCTGAGCATATTTAATATTAAAAGTCAAATAGTAATCCTTACACAAATATTCAAATAGTTTTCAAGTCGATTCGAACTAATTTGCTTTTCTTTTTCAACACTGTCATTTAAAAACAATAGAAATAAATCTCATTGTCATCTGTATGTTATAATAATAATTCATTGAAATAAGCCAACGGTGAGACTGGTGTCCCCCGCCGAAATTTGAAAGTAAATAGATGACACATAATAAATAAAACAATTAAAATATACTACTTCTTTATTCACTTAAAGATACATTATGAGAATTAGATAACGAGTTGAAAGTTCTCACTATATAGTTAAAAACTAGATAATGTAAAGGTAGTTTGCTGAAAATTTCAGTCAAATTAGTCCGCTATGATCCAAGGTATAATATTTACTTTGGAAATTGCCGCCTAGCCTCGATCATCAAATTTAATATACTAAAGTCAGGGTGATTTTTTTAAAAGGGAATTTTCCGGCGTGGTTTCCCATTTTCAGTGATGCAAGACGTAGGGCCTGACAAGGACAGCTGTCAAGTCGTTCGCATGGACAAAAACCGAGGTTCTGTGTACATATTGGTGTGCATGTACGTAAAAGATTCCTCGGCAGTTGGAATTCGATATAATTATAAGAGTAGGCCGTAGCTCCGCTGCCCTCATAACACACTGTATTCCCGTATTCATTAGCCCAGGTTAAAAACAGAACATTAGGATGCTAAACCCCACTTTATTTCATTTTATTAAAGGCCCAATAACACTCTTGTTGTAACTGAATATGTCCCAATCATAATTCTGGTCAACAAACTGTACTATTTTACAATATTCCAATTAATTGATGATACAAATTACTTCTTAACACACCGAATTTAAAAAAATTGGAAAAATTCAACTACATGGTTTGAAAAGCTTTACATAAACCTTTTTAAATGTAACTTAGATTTAAAATTTTTTCGAACCCTGTGGACAAGTAAAATAGGATGTAATGGATGATTTACACAACAGGTGAGGAAGGACACTTAAACATCTATTACTTAGAATAAGGCTATTTTTTTATTGGACCTGTCAAACCAGCAAAAGTGTTATTGTCCCTTTAAAGGCATAGTCTTGATTATCCATTCTATGATTTTAATTATCAATGAGCGTAAAGCAGCATATGATTCTAATCCAGTCAATATCATAGGCTAGCGTTGACATCGCGAGTTCGTTATGGTCTGGATAAGTTAATAAATATTGAATTAATAATTTAGATAAGATTTCAGGCCTAAAAAAAGACCTGTAATTTTTAATAGGCAGATTTAGCTCTTGCATAATGCATGTGTAATTAAACAACAATTACAACATTGTTAAATAATCATTTTTTGCTTGATAATGATACATGTATATGCTTTTGCTAATCGAAAATGTTGTATCTTGCAAGTTAATAAATTTAGAAGTATTATAATTATATACATACAAGTGTTTGTGTTTTGAATTATTATTATCCTTAACACCTGGTTAAAAATGGCTTAAAAATAGATATTCATGCATTTTTACTAACAATGCATGGCCTGGAGTTAAGGTTAAAACAGATAAAAACAATCCTTTATCCAAATAAAATTATATTTTGATATAGAGGACAGAGGTCTTTGCAAGATCTTGTATGTTTTAGTTTTAGCCAAACCAATAACTCTTTCTAACGTGAACACGTGTTGTGGTTATTCCTCTGGTTCAAGCTGTTTTTCCACTTCAGCATATGTGGCGTGTTTAGCTTTACATTGCGGGGTTTCATAATGGGAATTGCAACCAAGATAACTCTGGTAGAATAACTAGAATTGAACCACAAATTTAAATCTTTAAATTGATAACACATAAAATTGATTCAGGCAATAAAGATTGATGAAACTGATCGTAGGCCTATTGCTGATTTTAAACATGTTTGAAAGTTCTTCTTCGTCTTTGGCGATGCAGAGTTTTATCATCGATAATAATAAAAGCTGTTCAGTTTGATTAAGTTATTTTGCTGCTGGTTCTAAAACATTAAACATCATCATGAAATGGTTGTAGTCCTCGAAACAAGTATAGTACTTGTAAGTGCATTTTGATTTTCTTTAATTTGTTAGCCATGGAGAATCCTGATGACGAGACTGTTAGCACTGCATTGACTGGTTTTGTCCACAGTCTCTGACTCTGGTGCATACTGTGTGGCAATGCCTGTCTCCTCTTTATTTTCAGGCGCCATAATTGGTTCTACTTCATTTCCAACATCATTGATGTTGCAGGTAGCCTCCACTGTTTTCCTAAGTTTACTGGCTCTGGCTTGCTGATCTTCACATTTGGGGGTTGATGAACTCTGTCGAAAGTTGAAAATCGATGGAACTCCTGTCTCCAAAACATGCTTTCTCTGTCGTTAGAATATAAAAAAAATATTTTAATTCAAACAATAGTGTTTTTCTTATCGCATAGAAAAGTATGCACTATATATTTCAAATGAAATGTACAACTCTATACAAACTCTGCTGTTTTGAGCAATATGTAATATTCGATATAAAAAAATTTAAGTACCGGTACCGTCAAAGAATGTTAAATATCATAATCAATCCAATTCTAAACCAAACTCAAACTTTCAAAGTAAAGGGACGTAAGTCATAAAATTACTAAAGTAAAAAGAAAAGGCAAAATTACTCCAGGGTGTCTAGAGGTTTCGTTGATACGTAACCTCTAGGTGCCAGTAATAGTTCAGCCATTGAGCACCGTCCGACTGAATTTTTTGCGCATCGAACTGAAAGGTTTCAGTCGTTAAAGCATCGAGCTGAAAGGCGCCAGTCGATAAAATCTGAATGCATGTCCTACCTTATTGTATGATCCTCCTTGAGCAACAATGACACTTACTGACAAACAAACGTTGTTCAGTGAAACCGGTTTATCCAATATCATACCGATAACATTTCATAAAGTTGCCAAGTTGGGATAATTTGACCTTTTTTTGACGTCATATCCTCTCCATTAAAAAATAAGAACACTTGTTTTAGCGAAACGAAATGCATTATTGTAAAATATTTCTATGGATTAGGTATGAATTTTTTTTGTAGATAGGAGTTGCACATAAAGTAAAATAGTGTTTGAAGGGATCGAACTCCCGACCTCCAGGCTAGCGAGCCAGCACCTTACCCACTTAGCCACGTGGAAGAGCCCCCATGAGCCTCAAAATTAGTTTTTTTTTAAAAAAACATCACTAAATCTTATTAGAATCGAAATAAAAACAATGACATCAACAACATGTCATGATTTTTGTTTATTGATCATATTGATGTCTTTTTAATCAATGACTTGCACATTAAAAGGATTGCCTTCAAATAAACTCTTGATTTCGTTTCGTGTTGAACCCTGTTGCTAATATGCATGTTGCCGGCCTTCACCTCTCGCCAATAAAGGTGATTTCCGGTTTTAACGTTTGGTATTTGGTATCTCGGAGTATTTTTGTGAAATCTCTTAAAATAGACAAGAAAACAGATTTTGTGGAAAGTAGATGGATATGATATGTAAGTTTAGTGTGTTAGTGTTGCAGATAACTGAAAATTGGGAGTTTTGCCGTACGCTGAAAGAAGTAAACTAGTTATCAAATTCTGCGGCGAGCTTTTGACCGTTCGGATGTTAGATGTTACGTTGTCAGCATATCAAAAGAGTAACATCTAACTTGTTGGATTAAGGCAAAATCAGATCAAAACAAACTGAAAATAACAATAAACTGCCAATCAGTTGTCAAAGACAGTAGTACTGTAGCAGGTGTCGTAGGAAGGGTTGCCATTACTTAACCTTAAAGTCTTAGAACTCCTTGTTCCATTCTTTTTATCTTTTAGGCCAAGTATTTATTTTTCTCGTACATGTTTACAACACAACCGGAATAGTGAAAAGAAATGCTATCCAGACTAAAATAACCAGAACGTATAGAACGGGAAAGACTAGTTAAGCAAGTATCTGCCACCACGTTCCTATGACAATGAAGTCACACATTGCGTGCTACTGCCACTGATAGCAGTATGTAGGCCTATGCTTGGGACACGATTATCAATAAACAGTAGGCCCCCCAAAAAAACAACAAACAAATGACGATTAACATGGATATCGCGATATTGCAGTCTTTCAGAATTAGGCCTTTTGCCGAATGGCGATTAGATTAATCCCAATCCATCGACGCCCCGGACCATGCCCCTGGCTATACTCTACACTACTACTACTAGTTAGTACTACCTACAACTAGTTACCTAATTATTAGTATTAATCTAGGCCTATAAATATAAATAAAATATGGTCGCAACTGAACACTGCATATTTTTGTGAATTTGAAATTGGTAGATACTAGTGCCAGTTGCACTATGGACTACACAAACAAGTACTAATAATGCTACTAGCCTAAGTTGAAGTAGGCTACTAATTAGGCGTAGTATAAGTACTATAGGCCCTAGACTACTACTATACTAGGCTAGTACTAGTAGTAGGCCTACTGCCTAGTATTATTGTTAGTACTAGTAGGCCTACTGTTAAAAATACACTGCAGGCTGTTTAACCTTCAAACATAGGCCACGTTTAGTGAGCACCAGGCTAGGTCAACATGAATCAGTGCTAATAGTCATGCAGTGTGAGTGAAATAATAAATAGGCCTACTAAAAATAAACAAAAGTCAGTAGCCTACATACACTGATTCATTGATACAAGTGTCAGTACACTGACTCACGCTTGAACATTCTGGGTTCTTAAAATATTATCACTATTGAATTTCTTACCTGTTCATGGTTATTCCATTTAATTTTGAAGTTGGGTTTTGGCAATTTGTACAGTCAATGGCAAAACAGTGTGTTCCTTTGGTGGATACCGATAACGTTAACGTTTTGCTTTCCATCGCATAACCAAACGACGCCATTTTGTTGTCCATGTTCAATGTACAAACATGGCTGATTCACCAATTATCAAGTTGCTGATTAGTTAACTTCAACAGGTCAGAATAAGAAGAATAAGTCTCAGTCTGTGAAAAAAAAAGAAGCTTAATTATAAAAAAATTCGGTGTCTGTTCGGAAGGGGGGGGGGGGTATATCTTATTTTAAAAAATAACTTTTTAGATTTTAAAACTTACAGCCAAAGCAATTTCTAAAAAAATGTATCAGAAAATAAATAAATAGAAACATCGTCTAGGCCTATTTGAGTATATTTATTTATAAAAATTTTAACTTTTTGTTTTTGCTTGTTTATTTTTTTTAAATTCTTTCGAAATTTATCCATTATTCATTTACGGAGGGGTGAAATATATTTAAGTTTTTTTGTTAAAAAGCTTAATTATAAATTATAAATATTAGATCTACGAGTACGGAGGGAATGTTTGGTACCGGTACTGGTAGGTGGTACACCAAAAAAAAAACATGCATCGCATTTTCCAATGGCAATAGGCCTAGATTAATGAACGGCGAATTCCGAGCATACGACGGCTGGAGTGATATGTATACTAAACACCAAAGAATGTAGGCTCTTGAGGCGGGGGGGGGGGGGCATAGTCTAGCCGAATCGAATGAAGGCTATTTATTTAGACGCAAAGAAATGGCATGACATGTATTGTAACTAAAAATAGACTAATTTTGTCTACCTACCGATCGTAGCATTTTATGATGATCTGTTCTGACATAAAAAATTAGGTATAATTATATTAAAAATATGAGAAGGTATATTATTTAAAGTTACATCATCAATTGATAATAAATAATTTGAAGAGGGGAAAGTTCAGTTTGTGTTGTCTTATTGTCGCAGACGTCAAGTTGTCAAGCGATGCGAAGCCATTAATTGTAAACAACGTAAACCCCCCTCAACTAGCGCCACCAGCGGCGGAGTTACCTCCCTTCAACAATGACGAATAGGTGAATGGCTGACATCTGCGCATGTCGCGGAAGCGGCTTTTGATTGGCCGTGGCCATTCTAGTCTATTTATATATTTCTATGGGTCTAATATAGCCTAACTGAAGTGGCTGACTTGAATTCCCATCAATTGTTTACAGTCGTGACTGTTAGGAAAAGTGTTTGAAAATGTAACTGCCGCAAACGCGTTTTCCTGCTATTCCAGCCTGTGAATACAGCACTTTTAATTTGGTCCAATATAGCCCATGCCTGGCTGATCGAATTCAAAACAACCAATCAATCGTCGCGCGGTATGGGGCTTCCCTCTCCCGGAAAAACTTTTGAAAATTTAATCACCGCAAATGCGTTTCACGCTATTCTAACCCATGTAAGCAACTCCAAATATATCCAATGGTTTTGTAACCGAAATCCCATCCTGAATTCCAACCATCCAATCAGACTGTTGCATCTCCATTCACAAAACATAATCGATGCCCGAAAAATGTCGGATAAAGTAGAGTTGCGCCAGACAAAATATTTATTCCATAGTCAACACAGTACAAATTCGTGATATTCAATTACAAGAAAAGCAAAATTAATGTTTTATTAGGACTCGATGATAGTTGAGCAAAACTAGAAAAGCCCGACGCCGGTTTCCTTTGAGAGGCGAAGAAGCGAAACTGACCGCGTATGTACCCCCCACCCCCCCAAATAACATTTTGGATTATTTGACGGCCGCAAACGCGTTTTACTGCTATTCCAGCCCTTAGAATTAGTGTTTTATTATATTTCGGGCACTTTATTTTGGTAACACTAGCCTCTAGAGCATCCACAAGATTTTTCAAAGTGATCAATGGTCATAACTCTGCCATTAATTATCAAAAATTGAAATCAGTAGGATTCTTCGTCTCTTGACCTGAAACACTGTGTTCAAATTTAAAGTCAACCTTAATTTTCATACAGTCAGGGGCCATAATCCATAAAGTTACCATCCCACGTGGACGTAAGTTCGGACGGGCAAGGGCGACAACAATATACGTCCGCATGAAAATGTGGGGTATAAAAATCCGTTACAAACTGTAGTCTGTAACACGTTTACATGGTTTTAAGAGATATGTGGGAGGGGGCGGCTCCAGAACGGAATATCATTAAACGCTGAATATCGATAGGATTTGTCGGGGGACCAAATCTGCAAAAATAATCCAGTAAACGCTGTAGTCTCTATCGCGTTAACAAAATTTTCGACAAAGGAGAGATAACCCAGGAACTGAAGGTCGCAAAGCGCTGAAAATGAACAGGGTTCTCTCTTTCATGACCCCAGTGTTTCACACCAAATTTATAAACAATCTGTTAAAACATGAAAACTGTGTCACATTAACCCTCGAAGGGGAGGTTTCTGAGCACTGACAATCAATAGGGCTCATCTTACTATGTGTAATATGATTGGGGAGTGATGGCCCCCGGATCCATTCACTTGATTTTATATAATTATTTCTTTTTTGCAATGTCTGTTTTCTGCCTTGCCCGCAGGTTTATCTTAAAGATTTTCGTTTTGCGTATTGTGCGGTCCTCCTGCACTTATTAATAGAAGTTTATGGTAACATGAACAGCCTGGCCTAAAAATCTCCCTGTTATGCAGACATTTATTTAAGTCGTAATTAAATATTATGATTAGAATATGATGTTTTGTAGATTCCATTCCAGGTGATTGACCTAAAGAACATACACAGGGAAAAATACATAATTTGAAACAAATTCCGTTAAAAACTGTAGCCGCTATTGCGTTAACAAGCCAATTGTTGATGCCCGGGCGGGCCGACCGAAATGACTACACTTAAATGTGGTCTTACACAAAATTACATATTTGGGATTATTTTCTTATATCACTTTAAACGTGTAATAGTATCAGTTAGACTATATTCAATAAAAAACAAATATTTTTATAAAAGTCACAAAACGTTATACATTAGTTGTAAGAAATGTTGTAGAAGGTAGAATTGAACCACCTACGTCATCTAAACTTCCCACTACGTCACTGTTTTTGACATGAGTTAGTTGATCTTTCACAATTCGAGAAGCATTATTATCTTGTTTATGCTGAACACAATCTACGTCGTCATAGGCACACTTTTTCAGACGAGGTGGTATCCCATTGACGCTTTCAACAGCTTCGCCATTATCGAGTTTCGGAGAATTAGGGGTTTCGCTATTCTGATTTAAATCAATTTTCACTAGTGAATAGTCAGACCAATCACCTATTCCACACGAGGCACGTTTTCTATATTGATCACACAACACATGGGAATTCGAGTTCCCCTCATCGTTTCGTAAAACTAAAGGAGATCCATCGGGCCCCTTGGTGTCTTTTGGTAAAATTTTAGGGTTAGCGGGTACAGGCGAACTATCGGCCAATAAAGCGTCATAGTTGATATTGGCCATGAAATCAATTAGTGGAGTAGCGTTGTTACACAGATTTGCATCTTCCACTCTTTCGTTTTGGTAGGAAAAAGACACATTGCCGACCAAAGAGTTCTGTGATTCGTTATTCTCGCAAACATGGTTATCTTTCCTACTTATATTTCCACTAGGCATCTGACTATCTGCTGTTTTCTCACAGTTTTGAAAATGATTACCACCGCAATCATCATAATCATCGGAATTTGATGTCTCGTCAAGCCAAAATAATACCCTCCCATTAGTTTGACAACGTTTAAATACTGGACAAGGCCCATAACGACGAATAGATAGAAGTTTACTTGGTTTTCTGGGTTCAATCAGTGAGACTGGTAACTCCACTGTAGGTTCAGCTTCTATTTTTATCGCATTGGCCTCTTTGCCTTTCTTCAGCAAGATCTCGCCTTGGGTTAATTTTGTGTTCAAAGCGTTTTGGTTCTGCATATTTTGAATTATATCAAGAGGCGTAAATCCGATGTCAATCGTCCTACGACATCGTCGTATATGGAAAGTTCTTTCTTCGTCTAAATTTCTTTCAATGATGCTATGTTTATTACCATTGCTCCAGAAGTCAACCGTCGTTACGCTTTTAGGCGTAACTGTGCTTTTTCTCTTTTCCCCACTCTCTCTACCAGTGCTTATGGGTCGGAGGCGTGGTTTGGGAGATCTCTTCTGTAGGATTCTGACAATATCTAGCTCTTTTCCAGGAAGACTTGTTATATGGTTAATTCTATCATCTGCCGGGGCGCTACTGTGTTTTTGTTGTGATTTACGGTACTTCGACTGCTTTAAGGACGCTCGCTGTTTATAGTTCGCCAGCGGATTGAGATATACAAACTGATTAGGCGAGTTTTCCGGCAGGGTAAGATGACCTCCCTGAAGCTGAAGTTGCTGCTGGCGTCGCACAGTAGCCGAATTAAGCGCCTGCTTTCGACAACTGTAACTCTTGGGATTTTCATCTTGTTTTGACCAGAAAAAAGTGGTCTTTGCCCTGTCATCTTTTGTAATGAATCCAGGAACAATTCCGGGTGACTTTGGGTCTACATGTGCGGTTAGAATGTTACAGATTTTAGGATGTAGTTTGGTCCTCATTCGTTTAAGTCCTTCATCTTTGCATTTATTTGATGATTGTGTGATTTCCGTCAAAACTTCGAGGATGTTCGGAAGACATTCATAGCGCTCTTCCCCAACTTTGTTAGTTTCCGATGGTCTGCTATAAAAGTCTACGAAGCTTCTGTCGCGTCTCCAGACATGCTGGCAAAATGGTTGCAACTCCACTATAGGTAATGTGTCGTTGGCGGAATCCTGCATATTCTACGTACGTTTTTATCGCGCTTCAGTATGGTGGTTATTTTCGCGTCATTCTAATTCTCTGTAAGTGGTTTTGACATAATGCAGCATGTCGATCTGTACAAGTAAGTAAAGTAAATATATGGTTACAATGTCTGATATATAACACATTCAGGTTGAAATCTCAATAACGTTATGCCATGCCCTGTAAGATAATACGTATGCAGGATTTTAGCTGGATTTAGAGCGTGACATGTAATAGCTATTCAAACACTGACATCCACATGCTCTTCCCTTCATCTAGGAGCATATTATTTCTTCGGCATATCTCTTGTTAAACCCACATTTAGGTTAGTTTCCCTGTAATAGAAAAAATGTAAAGTATAATAGTAAAATTCCTAATTATTATTTTTGGCTACTGGCTATATGTTACAAAATACTTGAGAAAACCACCATACTTTCAAAATCGTTGACCATCTAAACCTCAAATATAGCAATATGCAAATCCGACCTAATGCGTAGTAGACCTTTTGTCTGATAACATAATAATACTAAGTCACCCACAAATAATTTATATTATAAACTATTCTTTTGGTATTGCGCTAATTTTGATAATAATCTTCAAGTGCGCTGTACATAATGTACTACAGGATCAGAAATTGTTTAAGAGGCGAGTCTTGAGGGCATGCTTGAACTTTTGTACATTTTCAGATTTCTTAATGTCGTTCGGCAACACATTCCATCTTGTTGCTCCAATGACATTAAAGGCACGACTGGAAAACGTTTTTCTCTTCACCAATGGCATATTGGGCCTTTGTGTTCTTCGGTTTATAAGACTGTCCTTAAATACATTTGTGAACAACTTTGAAGACTCTTCCAAATCAGCGTTAGGACTTTGTGCTGTATTCAAAGTCTAATCGGTAACCAGTGTAAAGTTTTCAGTGCCTCCGTTGACCTAGAATATTTTCGGTCCTGAGTACCAGTTTAGCTGCGAAATTTTGTACCCTCTGAAGTTTTATGATTTGGTTGTCAGGTATCCCCGCGTATAAAGCGTTGGCGTAGTCCAAGTAGGAGATGACAGTTCCTAAGACCAGAGTCCCACATGCTTCCCGTTAATGCATATTATGTCTGAGTCCGAACATTGCTTTATGGGACTTTGATGTTATGTGGTCTGAGAGCGTAAGATTTTCATCTAGGTGGGCCCCAAGGTACCGAATTTTGTGAGAACAATTCACGGATTCGCCATTGATGCTGATGTTATTAGTTTAATTTTTATATATATACTAAGACTTTTCGCTGAAATTTGTAATGTGTTTATGGTCTGAATAAAGGGCCTCTTGAATCTTCTATCAGAAACCATCGCCAAACCTTGTTCCCCTAAAATTGGTCACGCCTCAACCATAAAAACCTATTACAAAATTGTTAATGTACAATTCAAACATTTTGACATTTTGATATTGAAAACGAAGAGGCGACTAAACCAGTGTTATTTTGGGTTTATTTTTCATGGTAAGTAAGACACTGGTTCACCAACCAAAGCGTACGGGTTCGATCCTGGTGATTTCCGTAGCAGTTTATCTCGATTTCCGAGCTTTGTTTCCCTTCACCCTTGTCATTAGTTCAGGGAGGAGGACCTGGCAAATCTGATCTTCGAATAGCTTGAAAAATCTAGGTCCCATAGTAAACGTTGTCATACTCGCGGTGGTCATATTTCTATCTATGATACATTTGCCATGTTTCTATCTATAATAAATTTATAACTGAAATACTCAATATAAAAGGAGTAATGAAGCTCAAAAAGTCAGTTGGTGGCTTTTTTGAACTTATGCAAATTATGCCCTTCCCCCTGGATATGTAGGATGATCTCACGAACACAATGGTACCAAGAAACCTTCTGTTGCAATTTGTTCCAGGTTGCCCTAAATTTAACGTAGAAATATTCAGTAACCTTACCATATATAGCTGAAGTCCATTATACCCAAATATTTAGTCCAAAGAATATCGACGTGAAGAACCTTATTTTTCCGACCCTGTCTTTGTGGTGATTAAGTATAAAACGTTTTACTGTGAATGGGTTGAGGAAGATATGGCATATTTGGGTTGTCGATTTCATATGTTAAAATCGTATTAGAAACAAACGAGTTAACAAGGCGATTAATATGCCTGGCTGAACAACTATGTGAAAGATATATTTAATCTGTCATACTAGAGCCAGATCTATTTGTATTATTAATACACGCTACCACGGGTGGATTAGACTCGTAACGACCATAGCAACCACACGAAACAATAATCCCACTGTCATAATGCTATTGTTAAAAAATGACCGTGAATCATAAACCAATAATATTCATAAAGACAGATAATGTAAATGTGTATAATATAGTGTGTAATATATATTGTCAATCTCCTCACTATCATCGTGATCGTCATTGTTCCCTAATTAGATCTTACCTTTGAGAGAGAGAGAGAGAGAGAGAGAGAGAGAGAGAGAGAGAGAAATGGGGTTTAACGTCCACTCAACACAACTAGGTCATTTCGGGACTAACATATGGTTTAATTTTATTTCAATAATTAGCCTGCGCGTAGGGGTCTTTAGCAGTGGGAGAAAACCGGAGTGGCCGGAGGATCCCACCAGGTTGAGAAGGCGCCCCTATCTCCATGTCACATACGCTCACACCAGGGCTCGAAACCACAGCCGCAAGCCAGAGGTGACCGGCCAGCTAGAGGTCGAAGCGCGACACTCTAGACCACTAGGCCATTCCAACCCCCAGATCTTACCTTTGAATTTGATTAAAACTTACCAACAAATAAAATAAAAGACTACCGCGCAATATAAATGCGGGGGTTGGATGGCTGAATTGTGTTGCATTGACTATAGATTTAAACATTTTGTCTGGAGCCACTCTACTTTGTGCGGCATTTTCGGGCATCCATTATTATTTGTGAATGCAGCACCAACAGTCTGATTGGATGGTTGGAATTGCAATCGGTTGCAAAACGATTTAAACTTTGAAACTACTGCTATCTCAGCCTCTATATACCGCGACGATTGATCGATTGTTTTGGATACAGGTCAGCCACCTAAGGTAGGCTTTATTGGAGAACATTGAAGTTGCAGTATTCACGGTTTTGAAAAAATGTTCTTCCGATGGACCCCGCTCCCCTCCTTGGAATGTAAATGATTGATTGGCTGTGGGATTTGGAGTCACCCACCTAAGTTAGGCTATATTAGACAACTTTTTGTTTGATCTATTCGCTGGCTGGAATAGCAGGAAAACGCTAGGGGTTCTGCCGCCACCCCAACACTCATCGAGCCCGTACGCCTATGATTATATACATGTACTTGGAAATGTAGGTTAAAGCATGTAATTAAACATGTAAGAAAACACCATTGCTCAGTCTTGAAGATCTACAAATATTGCCCTTTTTGTCTGCGATATCACACTACCTAGAAGCGCACGTTACGCCCGACACACACATATTATCCGCACGTTACGCCCGACACACATATATTATCTGTTTATTTGCTTGATAAAGAAGAGGGTTTCCTCGTCGAAACGTCACATAGTAATAAACGCAGTAATTTTATTGTGTATCCATAAAATTGTACATTGTGTGAATATGTTTAATTACTAAATGTCTAAAAAAGAAGTTATACACCATTCCAAAATCAGAACTCTCACCTATAAAGTGTATTATATAAAGGTTAAAGCATATAATTAAACAATTGAACTGAATCTAAAAAGACACATTTTTTCTAACAAGGACGTACAATTTTCCACCCCTTCAAAGATACTCGGGAAAATGCATTTAATTTGTTTTGGCGCAACTTGGGACAAAGTCATTTGTTTCTGTTGTATTTCAATGTATAATCGGCTTTGAAGCTATAAAATGCGGTTTTCGCAAGAATTAAAGGTAGTTTACCAGGCAATGAAACATACACCCACAACAGCTAAATCCTCCGTCAGTCGACAAGGGTTGCCGCATATTTATTATTTTGTAGGTAATATGAGCATTTATAAGACACTGATATCAATTTTATACTGATCAGATGATAGCGTTTGACCAAACAGCGTTGAAAAGGTTTCAATAAAGTGAAATAAGGCCTATAACAGAAATTGCTGAAATAAGCTTCTTTGTTTTACTAATCTAAATAATACATATAAATTTCATACGGATGACATAATAATTTTTGTCAACAAAGCGAAACAATGGCCATAACTCTTAGAAGTTATTAATGCAAACTGTTGAAATTTAGTATGTTTCTACATTTTACTAAACAGATGAATATTTTTTCAATATCTGATAAACACATTGATTCTTTACAAGTTTTTTAACAATATAAATAAACCCATGCAAGACATTTAGGTTTATTTTACAACGGATGAATAATCAAAATTTTGACAGCAGTATTGGGGATAATCTGAAGAATTTCAGACATAAAATTTTAGGCAAAATTGAGTGAAATTATGATACTTTCTTCCCGTCTAATCTTTATAATGCAGAAAAAGTAAAATTTATACATTAAAATATTGATAAGTAAACAAACACTGAAAATCACAAAATTTCACTTTTTATACGCCCACATAGAAATGTGGTCGTATATTGCCGTCGCGTCCGTCCGTCCGTCCGTCCATCGTCCACAATTTCTTGTGAACGCTCTAGGGGCTAAAATTAATATCCGATTGACTTTTAATTTATACACAGTGTTTAAGGTCATGACAGGAAGATTCCTATTGATTTTCAGCGATTTCCGATAATTGCTGTCAGAGTTATGGCCCTTGATCACTTCAAAAAATCTTGTGAACGCACTAGAGGCTAAAGTTAATATCCGATTGACTTTAAATTTATACACAGTGTTTAAGGTCATCAGAGGAAGTCCCCTATTGATTCTCAGCGATATCCTATAATTGCATCCAGAGTTATGGCCCTTGATCACTTTGAAAAATCTTGAAGTTAATATCTGATTGAATCATAGAAATATATACTGACGGGAATGTCCACCTGACGTATTTAGTGTTATGACGTTGTATTATGTTGTGCAGCGCCTGCGCGAAACGGTTTTGGCATAAGTGATTTCCGGTATACACCAGTCCTGTATAAAGTAATGGAGGAGGCGAGTTATTTTCCAGAATTAGACGGCGTGATCGAGGTAAAGTTATATGTGAAAAGTTTACCCATTTGCTCTTAATAACATCTAGGCATCTCAGATATTATATAATTTTGTTTTAAATGAATTATTTATAATGTAAAATCGTGTTGTTTATATATAGTGTACATGCTAGTCGACCTATAGAATAGATAGATTAGGCCTAGGCATTTTATTGTGCCGTTCGCAATTGTTCTCTGTACCGTCATATTCTTTAAACAAAAATTGTAGGCCTACACCCTAGCCTTTTTTGCGAGTGCAACTAGCTAGCTGTATAAATTCTTCTGTTTATTTATCGTCACAGGAATTCTTCTCGGAGTTTGTGGAGTCTGCAGCACCATACGATGATCATGGTGGAAAACAACTAACCAGTACAATAAGTAAACAGGTAGACCCAAAAATGATTGTTATTGTAGCCTACCATGAAGTATAACTCTACTAATTATTTAATTTATTTTATGACCAAAAGGTCTAGTAAGATAGATATAGGTAAAATTAACATTTCAAATTTCATTTTTAGAGGCCTACTAGTACTGCTGTAGTAAATTATAGGCCTATATCATCTGATCGGTTACAGAAAATAGCCAGTGACATAACTTCAACAAATTTGCTTATGTGCAGATACAGCATGGTAATATATTTTTAGAATTTTATTCACAAATTATTTGTTATCCTTTATAGTTCCAATCTTTAACTTTCATTTTATTTTATTTTATTTTTTTTTTGTTTAGTTATGATGAGTTCCTAAAGATAATTACAGTTAACATATCTCGGAAAATGAAGAGAAAGCCATCCTTGTGTTTTGTACCATTTTGTTGGAAAGTTTAAAGTCTACATCCTACCATGCCAATAATAACCTGTTAATTTTAATCTTGGATCAAGCCTCACAGGATGTTAAAGATGCTTGAATACCTGTTCATTCACACCTGTATGGAATCTGCATTGTTTTGTGATGGATAAATTAACGTAACAATGGATAATCAAGACTTTGTTACTTATAGAACCAAGTTACCGTAGTAATGATGACCGAGGCTATCTGAAAATTAAATTGTTAATAGGCCTATCCTTAGTTCAGAGTGAATCAATTTGGCTAAAATTTTATTTCCCTATTATAACGAGAACTGCCAGCTGTCTATTTTATTTTTCAAATGACGTCTAGAAGCACGGTTAACCATTTATAACAAAACACAACACATGGTATATATATGGATATAACTTCTTCTCAATTATTTAATAACGATGTTTCGTAATGCATAAGCAAAATATTTACATTAATGATAAATATCTATCTAGTCAGCTAATTATTAACAAGAAGAAACCATTAAAACATTAAAAAACAGCCATAATGAAAATAATAAGACACACAATATAATAGATAATTGTCCCTTAGTAGTAATAATTATAGAAATATATACTGTCATAATGTAATAATATAAGATAATCAATACCTGAGATATTGACACTGATAATACATGTACTGACAATGGGTTGACAATATCACAACTTCATAAGACCAACAATAATAGGGTTTCAGAATATCACAACTTCATATAAGCAGATAATTAGAACTGGGCTGTAATAACAATATAATCACTGCTTCAAATATTACCAATTAATATACATGTAGACATATTCAGAGGTCAAACATTAATAGGGTTATCCATTATAATGATGTAAGAATTCCAAACTTGAAATTTTGATTAAAATATTAATTATACCAAGAGAACATGAATATAACATATAAAACCCATAATGTGAAGTAAACTTCTCCGTTATTAATATGAATTAGAAAATGTTAAATAATGTTTAAGGTTCTTATGCACCTAGCAAACAAACTTTAAAATATCAAATCATCCCATGCGTAAGATATGAATAGACCAGTGTCTCTTGACCTAATCTTACCTAATGGTCCTTCTGTATAATCTCAATATTACCAGTTAAATCAATAGTATGAATGTATGAAATGGGGTTTAACGTCCTACGCTTAAACACATAACCTGGGCTAATTGAAGACGGGCATACGTCATATTGATTTATTATTAAAAAAAATACAGGGGATAATTTTAATAGCATACATGTACATGTAGTTATAAGAATAGACAGTTTGCATTGATTTTAATATGCTGTACATTGTCCTCTTTGGTTCAAATTACTTTCATGTTTATAATATTTCTATGGTTTGGATTGTTCGTACTTGGTTTTATTTTATTTTTACATTTAGCATGTTTTAGTTTAATACTTATATATAATTTATAACATAATTAAAGAAGCGAAGTCCGTAACTCAATATCATCCAAAATCTTCGACAATAAAACACGAATTATTTGTCAATTCAAAATAACATTTCAGGTCCATTTTTAAAATAGGACTTGGAGAACGCGGCTAGACGGTGACGCATATTCGTATCTGGAGTCAAAGAGCATGTAGACTGGGATAACTAGACGCTTGAGATTTACTTTCAATTTAGACATCAGGCGTATTTCGCCGAACATAACTGGTTTGAAATGAGATTAAAGACAGAAATGAGTGAATGTTAATTTCTAGGTCCTAATTATAAGCGATTTAGCTCCTTTATGATGTAAACTGCCAAATATATAATTTGTACACATGTAATTTTTTACACCCACACATAAGTATGGTCCTGCAATTGCTGTGTCCACGCTGTAGAGGCCCCAATGTTCGACAGATCTTTGTGTACGTGTATTTTCATGCCTTGTGTCAGTTTCATAATTTTTTTTGGGTATAAACTGAACATTAAAGCTATTTACAAGTAAATATATTCTTTTTGTATTGATTTTCTATTGCAGTGGCTCCCCTAATTGATACTTTAAACTTAAAGTTTTATCCAATGCTTTTCTTTTTGTCTGGTTCTTCATGTAAAGAGTCATGTGCTGAAAAGAGCTGGAGTACATTTCATACCACTTTACCAGTTATATCTCAAGATTTAGTTCAACGTTTTAATTTGGATAGAAATTTTATTAGACTTCTATGTATTAAGTTTTTTGATGCACTAGTTTTTGAAAATATTTTAGACAAACAAAGTGAAAACGACCCTCATGTACAGGGTGTGAACTCAAGAGGAGAGAAGTATTGTCGTTTACATTGGTGGGAGTATCATTCACAAATTTCTTAAAAAATATAAAGAAATCGATTATAAAAATCGCCATGACATATTCAGTTGCATGAAAAGTGAATGTTGTTCCACTAATTTTAATAATCAACATGATTTAGTTAAAGGGTCAATCCCGATAATGTTTTTGAGAATAAAATTTTCTAATTTTGTGTTAAAATCCATTAAGATGCACTACCTTAGGGCCGAGCAACTAAATCAATATATGTTATACGTTTTCAAACAACTTAAACCCACATTCTTCATCTTGAAATGGAATCCGGTGTCCCAAACTGTATTATGCGGTGATTTAAAAAAAATAATGTGTCGGTGAAATTTACTTTTTGTTATCAAGTACAGCACATGGATCATTCACTGTGTAGACCTCTAAAGGAACGGGAGTCAATTATCGGGTCACCCAACGAAAGAAGGGTTACGTGTCCGGATAAGCTGTTTTAACGCTCACGTCCAAACGACTCAATATTTTGAGCTGAAATTTTGAGTCAGAGTATATACACCAGTCTTCTATATTTTGGCGTTTAGATTTCATATATACTCGGACTTTTATTTTTGAGGCTCTGTTCTATTCGGGCCTGTCCCTTTAAATTATTCGATAGAGGGGGTTTAACTTGCATTACAAAAAGAAAAACAGAGGTCACAGGTGGCACCCAATGATGATCAGACTGGCCATTCTTCTACATTCTCAAAGTCCATCTACCTATAGGTCATTACGAGACTGTGGAATTTTAAGACTTCCAGGATAGTCAACTCTTCGTGATTTTACTAACTTTATAATACCTCAACCAGGATTTCATCCAGATGTTCTCATTGAAATAAAGGAAGCAGCTATTCAGTTAAAAGAGGAGCAGAGATGGGTTGGCTTGCTGATGGATGAGATGTCTATTAAATCTGATTTGTCACTTGATTTGGTAATTGTTTAGTTTTTGCAATGTCTATTTTCTGTCTTGTCCGCAGGTTTATCTTGTAGATTTTTTGTTTTTTTGTTTTGCGTGTAGTGCAGTCCTCCTGCATTTACTATTAGAGTAGAGTTTTAGCCCTTCGTACTGCAGAATGTTCTCGTTTTCGGGCTTTGCTCCTGTTAGCTCACTACATTTATTTTTTTTTAGCGTTTTCCGAGTTTCTGTCCGGATTATCGCCCTTATTGTTAAAATTATTTGACGTTCTAACACCTGACGTCAATTGACTGACTATCGCCATTAAAGAGACGACCACTTGCAAGATCGGTCGCATTTTTTTTGTTACGTCTTTTATGTAAATCATTTTAGTGAAGCCTGTACAAAGACAGGCCCGGGACTGTACAGCGCAGTGGACGCTTACGGCTGACCCCCGGATCCATTCACTTGATTTGATAATTGTTTAGTTTTTGCAATGTCTATTTTCTGTCTTGTCCGCAGGTTTATCTTGTAGATTTTTTGTTTTTTTGTTTTGCGTGTATATAGTGCAGTCCTCCTGCATTTACTATTAGAATATTTCAGACTATTTCAATTTAGTAATAATTATTTAAACATATTACACTTACCGGTGGTTTACTGGCAGGTAATTTGGGAGTTATTATCGTCTTTTAAGGCAAATGTAGAGTGGGTAAACTCCCAGGTTTTAACTGTCTTTTTAATTTTCCAGTACTGCAGGTAGTAGCTGTAATATAAATATAAACAATTTTAGGAATGCTTTTATACATTGCTTAAGCTATGTTGTTGGATATCATGATAATTAAATCTGTAGTATAGGTAATATCGGTACCTATATGTCAATTATTTTCAAACTAAACCATGCTCAACCGTCCAAGGGTCAGGGTCCAAGTTCCCCCTTTGACATCAGACAGACCTACCTAATTCTAAATTTAAGTTTTGTTCACTTAGCCAAACATTTTATAATATGATGATGCAATTCAATAACTGAATTATACATGGGACTTCATTATCAAAGATGTTTTTATTAATCCAATCAAATGAATAATATCTAAAAAAAATATTATAAGATAAGATAAGATGTTTATTTATTGCATCAAACATCCCACTGCTCTATAATAATTCATAAACTATAAAGTATTGTATAGGGATAGGCCTACAGTACTACTTAGTACTACTTCTAGTCTTATTAAAAGTGTCAGTTTTATCATGAATTGTCAGTTTTAAACAAGTGTTAGTTTTATCATGAATTGATAATTAATAATTCAAAATATAAAATGATCTGCCACTGTACTGCCAGTGCAACTAGGCCTTTAAAGTATAACTTATAAGATCAGCCTTAGGCAGCCTTAGGCTTACATTAACATTTGTCATTACATAACACATACTATTATTATTATGTGGCATGTCACAGTCATGATACAATGATACTACTACTACTAGTAAAAGCTGCCTATTATTACAGTTCTATCAATATCATTGCATTGTTAATATCGAATTTAAAACGCTATTTCAGTGAACATCAAAACTAGGCAGCCAACATCAAAGATTTTAACGAATCCGTGATTTCCGATTGCTTTAATTTTTTTGTTTACATTTAGGCCCATAATTACTTACCGGTAAAGAAGCACTCATCTTCAAAATGTCTTGAGCAAATCGTTAGTCTGTCGATGTTTACTCGATCCTCCCTAGTTGATTTGATGATCTGCAGTAGTTCCGACTTCCATACAGGGTTGTTTCTTGGAAGTCTATGAAAGGATAGGCCACGGTTTCTAGCGTGACAGGCGGAGCATCCGACGAAAACACAGTTACTCCCCGGCATTTTGACAGCAACCGGAAGTAGCCAATGCCGCAAGCTCCATTACGAGGCTGTCCCGTAACATAACGCGATGACGTCATACGGTTGGCATTCCTGTCAGTATATATTTCTATGATTGAATTAAGATTTATACACAGTGTTTAAGGCCATGAGACGAAGAAGCCTAGGGATTATCTGCGATATCCGATAATTACTGCCAGAGTTATGGGCCTTGATCACTTTGAAAAATCTTGTGAACGCTCTAGAGGCTAAAGGTGATAGTCGATTGACTTTAAATTTATACACTGTGTTTAGGTTTATGAGACGAAGACGCCTATTGATTTTTGGCGATTTCCGATAATAGCTGTCAGAGTTATGGCCCTTGATCTCTTCAAAAAATCTTGTGGACGCTCCAGAGGCTAAAGTTAATAACCGATTGACTTTAAATTTATACACAGTGTTGAGGGCCATGAAACAAAGAAGCCTAGGGATTTTCAGCGATTCTCGATAATTACTGTTAGAGTTATGGCCCTTGATCACTTCAAAAAATCTTGTCGATGCTCTAGAGGCTAAAGTTAATATCCGATTGACTTGAAATTTATACACAGTATTGAAGGTCGTGAGACGAATATTAAGTGTTTCGTATACTCAACGTTAGCATGGAGGAGAACTCTATCAATGCCAAACAAATTCGAATGATTTTCTGATAATTACATAATGAGTTGTTACTTGTTATATGATTTCAGTGTATTTTAAATGTTTCATTACTGAAAAAAGTAAAATATGCGACAACTCTTGTTGACTGCCCGGACGATTTAGCTGCCGTGGGCGTATGTTTCGTTGCCTGGAAACCTATCTTTTATGATCGAAATGTCATAAATCACATTTTCTGACAGTTTGGAGATTATATTCTCCACTGTCAGGTTGTTTAAATACAGGATGCAGACCACAATTAATTCCCCCATTGACTTCAATGTTAAAGCTGAACTCCTGTTACAAAAATACCGGAATAATTAAATTAAAAAAAGTTAAAGCCCCCAAGCCGCCAAACTTGTATCAGATTTATGAAATAAACATGGCTGATTTCACTTCCACAAATTACTGAAGATTTCCCCATTGACTTTAATGTTAATTCTCGTCATAAGCCTCCATGTCAGCCATGTTTATTTCATAAATCTGAAACAAGTATGGCGGCTTTGGGGCTTTAACTTTTTTTTAATTATTTCGGTATTTTTGTAACCGGAGTTTAGCTTTAATTCTAGCATCTCTGCCCACCTACATTTTTTCCCAATGTGTATGAGGTTGACCACCAAAATTTGAGATACACATTGTTATAAATAGACGAACTACAATTTGCGCACCGAGATGGTGAAATTTAATGGTGGCCACAAATCACTTAAGATTTCCCCATTGACTTTAATGCTAATTCTCGTCTCTTAGACGGGCTATAACTCTATCCCAAATTTTCGTTGTGTAGAACGCATTCTGCCGCAGACGAAGCAACGATAGGGTGCCCCACGCAGCCAAATTTATCGGCTAGAAAAGGTTGTCTTAACTTACGAGTTTTCACTGCCCAAAGACAAAATTCTGAACGATGACGAAACACTTCAAACAGTGCCGGGCTGCACATGCGAGTAATTCAGCGCAGCAAATGTCTAAGCACGTAGTATTGTCACAACATCAGATGGTATATAAAGGATAGTAAAAATTATTGTCGTCACGCGTTTGTCTTTAGATATCGCAAACCACGTTCAATTTCTAAAAATTATTGTCATTTTTATTTTCCAATTCGCTATTTATCTACAGAGTGTTCTCATTTTGTTTCGGCGATTTCACATCCCCGTTACACTTGCTTTAGACTGAATAAGAGTAGAAGTCGTATATATCATTTAATATTTAAAATGTTCCTAAAATCTTCGTGGAATAGCTAAAAAGTTAGAAACTCAACAAATTGTTTCGTATTTTAAATTTGCTATCGGAAATTAATCGAAACGCACAATAGTCTCGGTTGACTATAATTTACTGTTCGAGACTATTGGCTTTTGGTGTTAAAGGGAAACAAATCTTTTTATATTGTTTAGGCTTAAGACAGACGGACTCTTTGAATTTTTTTGTCAATCCATTCAATTTTTTTTAAAAGGCATGACATCCAACGATGAATTACTTACGAGCATTAGTTTGGATGATCAATATGATCTCAGTACAATAATTAAACTTCCCTTTGCAAGAATTACAAAAAGGCTAGTACTAGGCATTATTAATAAATTTACGACCAATACGGAGCACTAGTCTATAATGACTGCTTTACATGACGACAGCGTGACGTTTGATGACAACAGTACTCGAAGTAGGCTGTTCAGACTGAAAACAAAGACTAGAAAGGTGGGTAAAAATAAATATAATTCTAATAATGCTTTAAAATTATATGACGATTATCTAGACAGTCCCCTTTTCCCCGGCTTATTAGACAAGACACCATCGGCAGATACCAGAAAGGCCCATTTAATTAATAGAGACACAGACATCTGTCGATGCGACTTTGACAAAATTAAATAGGAAAAATAAGGATTTAGCAAGTAGGATCAATAGGTATAAAAAAAAACAATTTTCAGTTTATCAAATCGACTAAGGAAGACCTCGAAAGAATTAATTCGCACGAAGGCTAACAATAGGAAAGTTTTTGCAAATAGAAAAATAAGCTGTATGTCCCAGCCTCGTAGGGAAGAAGTAATTTTGTATGATGTCGAAAATTAAAGATACACTTCAGAATGCCATAATTTGGTCATGCAACTAAAAAACCTCAATGTTTCCGATAGGAACGTCTACACGGTTATAACCGCATGTTTGGCTGTCGCGGGACTCATATCTAATTATACTACAACAAAAACTACAGTTCAAAGAATATCATGTGAGCGCGTCGGTGTATCTTTAAAACATGTTTCGGAAACTCTAAAGTCAGCGAAAAATACCACTTTATGTACGGACGAAACTACAAAGCTGGCTCGACTCGTACGCCAATTATTATTGGTCTTCGAAATATGGCTGATAAATCTGCGCAAAACTACTCTTGAAACTTTAAATGAAATTTTGGCAGATCTTGATGAAAGCTGGACCGATTAGTGAATCCGTAATTTTTGAAATTAGAAATACAATGTCAGACAGAGCCAGCACCGAAAAGCTTTTTAACACTTTATTTACACAGTACAGAGGCAAAATTTGTTCTAAATTAGTAGAAAACTGGTCATTTTTATCAGATTCAGAGCGAAATATTCACCTAAATATAAAAATTTATTTTGCGGTCTTCATCTACTAACTGGTTTGGCCGATAAAAGCGCGTCTGAATTGAAGAAATTCGAGGAAATGTATTTTCAAACGTATTTGGCCCAGACGTTTAAAACTGCTTGTTCATTTTTGCCAAACGAACCTGGTTGTGTTTGATTGATTCGGACCATCTGTAAAGCCTTTATGCAGGGTGGGGACGAAAAATCGGGTTGTTATTTGCCTTTCAAAATTACCGCTAACGCCTATCATGGTAGCCGGTTTAATATAATTTTTCACTATGACGCAGTTGTAAATTATATGGCGAAGCATATACAAAATTTTCTTAGTGATTTCGGAGCAGAAAATAGATTGACCTAAAGCATATTTTTAGATATTAAAATTCCGTTATTTCATATTGATTGCCAGGCTTTGGGTTTGATAGATAAATTATTTACTGCTCCACTGTGGCGCATATTAGAAGGCGGCATTAATGCACTTGACGGGAAAAATATTCATCAGAAATTACATATTTTCGAAAACCAAAATATTTAAAATTTTGTTCGAGGTAAATCACACGCATTTGAATCTCTAATCAAAATTGAAATTGATTCGGTCCTTGCTAACCTGACGAAAATTAATTCTGATTTACCTTTTAATTCTACCCTGGTCCATGTTTTGGAAGTCCTCTTTGTCGAGTTCAGAAAGTACATTGCAAAAATTTTACTTGAGTATCGAGATGACTTTAATCCTTCGTGTTTTGAGTTCAGCCATGCCTCACAATAAACTTACAGAAACCGTGTTCAGTCATCTCGATAGATTAATTATTGAGAGAAAAATGGGGTTTAACGTCCACTCAACACAACTAGGTCATTTCCTGACTAAAATAGATTAATGAGGATCGCGCCCTCGTCTAATATTTTTGGCAACGAAGCGTCAATTTTATATAAAATGAATAAATCTGATGAATGGCTCAAAAATCTTTCACCCGATGAATGGCTCAAAAATCTTTCACCTGATGAATGGCTCAAAAATCTTTCACCTGATAAACGTAATTTGATCTTAATGGATGCTCAAACGATAACTAAAAATCAACATGCTAAATTTAGGCAAAGACGGAAAAAATCGAAAAAAAAGCTAGCGGTTCTTTTGGCGAAAAAGAATGAATTAATAGCAAATGGAAAACGTTAGATTGGGAAAAAAGAGCGCCTAACAACAGAAATTGTCGGGGTGGGTTTTGGAAAACTAAAGAGGGTATGGAAAATGGGCTTGTATATTTTACAGATAGGGAAATGAAAGAGACACTGAAAGCCGAGATCCGGTTTCGTAGGTATGTTTTAAATAAGCAAGTTTCCAATAAGTCTAAAAAGATTTCTGTCACCGGTAAGGAACACTCGATTCCAGTTTTAAAAGAAAATTAACAAAAATTAATTGACCTGGCTGATCCTACCTAACCGGAAGAAACTTTTAATTTCCCTTTTCAGTGGTTATAAAAAAATACAATTTCTTCATTCTTAGTTTCTAATTTATTTGTCAATCCAGACGTCCCAGCAGACCGACATTCTCAGATTATTTTAACAATTCACTATTTAATAACCGTTTCTTGAAACCAATTGGTTAATTTTCGGGTAGCAATTTATTTTTACAAAATACGTCCACTACTGTAGATCTGCTTTGATATCGTGTTTGAAAAGTTGCCTTTGACCCACTCTGAGTAAAACTAAACTTCCCAAAAGGGAACAATTGAGAATATATGTTTATTACAGATTAGTTCTAAATAACATATCTGTGTTTGGTAAATAATGACAATGTATTAGTTATTATCAATCGATTTGTGAAATGTCGTAACAGATCGTGATTTTGCATAAGATTTGAGTTATGCTTTGTTTGATAAAGTGAATACACCTGAGCTGATTACCTTAATTTTTAACTTATTTATCTTTGGGAAAACCTGTATTTCTGTCTTATAATAGCCGACATGATAATATTGACTGTTTTCTAAAACATAATATCTAAGAGAGATGTTGTAATGTACATCATATAGATGTATATGAGTTCAGGGTGTTGTAATAGACGACATACCATTACGAAAGAAGATCTTACATACATGCATACATGTTGATTCAGAGGGCGCTGGTCACGATGAGATGTGTTTTTGTTAATGTTATCGATCTTTTCAGTCCCTATAAAGTTATAGGAAATGCATAATCATATAATCAGCATATTTATTCTTGTGTAAATGCTATTATACAAGAAGGAACGTGATCCCGAATTTGAATTTGTTCTTAATTATGTATCTTCTAGTTTGTATTCACTTATTCAAACCCAACTTCACAATGTCAATGTACATCTCAAATCTGTACATAACTTGATCAGCTATTGCATATTTTTCATTCAGATTGATTAAACAAGTATGTTATTATTTATTTAATACTCTAATTATTCCATGAAACTTGCTTTGAATAAACATACTTCCGAAAATTATTTCTTAAATTGGACATCAAATATCAATTTACAAAGGCGCGTTAACATATAAATACCAATATTAATAGACCTGTGTGTTTATGGGTATACAGAAAATATATAGCGTTCCAATATATCCACAAAAGCATAAATAAATTTAAATGGACACAGATTACCAAAAAATTCCTACATTGGTCACCCACGAAACAAGTCCCTATCTAAAAATATACTAACTTTCCCTTATTTTTTTTCTCCCTTTTTCAGACGTTTTTTTTTTTGTTTTTTTTTTGGTGTGGAATTATTGTGAAGGTATTGGATTTTGAATATTTAGCCAGTTTTGGTAGGAAAAGAGGATATTTGTGCGGAGGAATAACATGGGTAAAAGGGCTTGAAAGACGTCTCACATTGAACCGGAAGTACAGAATTTGAGATTTCCATGAAGAACCTCATACATGCTTCGGAGGAGATGACTGCCAGGGCCCGATTCCTAGAAAATTCTTAAGCACGTTCTTATGCTTAGATTTTAGTCGCCTTTGCATTTAAGTAAACTTACCTTATTTTGTGTTCCCAGAAAATTCTTAAGAACGGCCTTGTGCTTCGATTTTAAGTAGACTTCATTGTAAGCACAAGAACGTTATTATGCGTTCCAAGAAAAAACTTAAGCACAGCTTCGTTCTTAAACATAGCCAGTCTAAGCACAAGTCCCAAGCAAGGTATAGGGCTTGCTTACCAACCTTAAGTCTGTTTCTGCTTCAAAAAGATGGCTGACCGTAGAGTTATTTGACGGTATTTCCGACACCTTTTGATACCAAAGAGACAATTACAAGACAGGGAAAATTCTTCTCAAAAAGAAATTAAGAATGCTATAGGAAATTTTGCATCTAGGGCCTTATAGGCCTATCCTGAAACCAATTTATGTAGGGCCTATTTGCCAATTAGTAAACAATAGGCTACAAACACACAGGCTGATCAGGCGCTCTCACAATTATTCAGTTAGTTTGTAGGCCTATGTGGTGTCTGCGTTTTTTTAAAACATATTTTGGCACATTTTATAATTATGTAGGCCTATACAGGGGACATGTCAATTAAAATCAACCACAATGAAGCAGACGACAAATTTATGACGTAATTCGCATACCAAAGTTATTTTATGACGTTAAAGAGCATCGTAGTCTCAGTGTATGGTAAGCTTTACCGGTCACAATGTGCTTAGACTTGTTCTTGACTTGTGCTTACGTAAGAATGGTCTTGAGAATTTTCTAGGGACGGTATTTTTATAAGATTCTTACGTAAGTAAAAGTGAAGTATGACTTTGTGCTTACTTTAAGAATTTTCTAGGAACCGGGCCCAGGCGTTGTATTTTATGCCTTGTGAAGAAAATCGCTCAACGAATGTTGTGGAAAGAGTTACAGCTTGTGACATGAGCGTGAAATAACATTGAAGTCAATGGGACAATCTTTGGTGTACTGTGGCCTGTCTATAGTGAATAGAACAAATTTTACATTTTTTGCTGTGATCAAAGTTTTCAAGATATTTACTTGAAATTTTCAGAGAAGGTACAGTTGACATTGTAGTTATTATAAACATCTTTATTTTTTATGAATTAAGTCTGGATTAAAATTTCAGACACTTAGATTAAATTTTTGTTTCGTTTTACACTTGTCTATTCATGAAAGTACTGATATCGAATGGAACAGTGTAGGACAATGTTTGTTATTTATTTAATACTTCATATCTACCAGTTTGAGAAAGCACATGTTATAAAATGGCTGCGAAATTTGCATTTTATGCCAATAAAATTCAATTATTTTCGGAAACATCTGCAAATGGCCAATGTGAAATTTGGCAGGGGTCGAGGACCTCAAATAACAGATATGGCATTATACGTGTTAAGTGTCCTGACGGTATCTGGCGCACCAGAAAGGCCCATAGGCTAGCCTGTATGGTCTTTACAACAATGAATTTTGATTTACCAGTTGACTTGGATTGCTCACATCTGTGTCATAACAGCCTGTGTGTCAATACAAGTCACCTGAGTTTAGAGCCGCATCACATCAATAATAATAGGCAAAGATGTAAAGCTTTTGGCATTTGCACAGGACATGGCCAATACAGCATGTGTTTCTTGTACTTGATGCATATGTAGGTGGGTATTGGCCGCTTTTATTGCATGTTTTGTTTCTTTGGGGGGGGGGGGAAGGAATGTTCGCTGGAAATACTTTAATACATGTATTTCCATTTCCAGTTGAAACCGCGAGGAGGTCTTCCTTCATATTCAACCATATTTTATTTTTTTGCTTTGTTATTTTTTCTGTTTTTAAGGGTTAACCCTAACCCTAACCCTATGACTATGTTATTCCCTTCTCTATTCAGGCTCCGCTCTGCTGCTCAGCTGGTGTCAAAATCATCGTTCACTGCGTGAAAGAATGATCCTACAGGGCTTCTTCTTGTGTTTCCGTCATCATGCCATCCGGTAAGTTTGTATCCAATTGCCCCTTCTTGTAGCCAGAAACAGCATGTTTGTTTGTATTTAGCAAAGTCATACAGTTTTCTTCCCCTAGACCACAATGCACGCTTTTTGACTCCCGGTCTTTTTTTGTAGTTTTTCTGATAAATACGTTCATTCTCCATTTGATTTAACGCCTTTGATGTTTTGGGGGAAAGGCAAGCACCAACATTTGCAGCTTTTTTTCCCGAAGATTCCCTAATGCCAATATTATTCCGTAAAACTGTTGACGATAGTCTGCCCATAGCATTTCTTCCAAAATTTACATTTTTCGGTAGGGATACACTTAGAGACCGGTTAAGGGCCTCACATTTTTGTGTATTTGTATGAAATCTGGTTTTTGAAATGGCTTCCTCGCTAAGTCTAATTTTCAGGATCTCATTTAATATTAATTTATCATTTTCATTCATTTGCAGAACAGTTATATTGTTAGAAGCCAGGAATATGGAACGCAGCCACCAGGAATTGTGAAAACCACCCCCACAGACGACGGAACAGTTACGACATTTCGAACAATCACCATCATAGCACTTGACAGTTGCCTCTAGGATTTTAGGTAGGCGTTTCTTGATTTCCTGTAGGTCTCCACAGTGGTTGCGAAACAATTCTTTTACAACTAGACTACATCTGGCCTTGACATCTTGACTGAAGATTTTTTTAATGCGCAGTTTTTCTAGTCTGGTTTTTCCAAGAAACATGTCATCGCTAAACTTTGCTCTGCTGCAGTGTCTAAACTGAGAGGCAGCCAGGTGTGTGGGATCCGCTAACCTCTCTACTTTCCACATCGGATGTAAAGTTTGTAGACTCTCCTCTATTCCCTCTGCAGATCTTCCATCTCCGTCTGTTGTCACACATTTGACAAGGACCTCCTGTAGAGCAAACTCTTTACCTAAATTTTTACCCATTTCCAGCTCAGAAAGTGGAGCCTCGGCTACTAAGTTGGCCGTGCACCCTTCGTGGCCCCCTGGACATTCTACAGAAAGCCCTTTCCCCTTCAACCAGAGTTTGTTTTGCATGACCGCCCCTAAAATGTACTGTTTTTTGTGCTTGTTTCACATGCAAGAGCTATTGCCTGTGAAGCCCCTTGGCCTGGCTTTTTGCTATGCCCAATAGTCATACAGTTGTATCTGCCATCAACAGCCACATTCATTATATTTGGTTGTCTGGCCCCCCCTTTGGCATTGATGGATTTAACCTCATCAATTTTTTCCTTCATATTCCGGGCATTTAACTCCACTGTTTTTGCACTGACGGTCTTCGACAATTTCTGCATACTGCTCTGAGATGGTGGCGGAATATCTAAGCCAGCCAACATAAGCCTGACCTTGGTGTTTCCAATCGGCATATCCAACAAGCCAGACTGTAGGGTTAAGTTTATAGCAGCAGCCTTTTGCCCCTGTCTGCCTGTATCTACCTCCACATACAATTTGTAAACAGGAGAACTGAATCCACATTTGGTGCATCGAATAGAATATTTCCAGCCTGCTCCCCATTTCTCCTCGGTGGCTATTTCAAAATTTGGTATTAAACAAGCTTCTTCCTCCAATTGGAAGTGAAGTTTGATGACGGAATTCCACATGTCAACCATTTTTTCAATGTTGATGATTCTGTTTCCCTTGATAGTATCCATGTTGTCATTGTCATCTTTTTGTGTTTTTTTAGGTTTAGACCTCAATTCTCTCCTGCTGCCAGAGCCCATGTCATCATAAAAAGGAAGAAGAATATCCGTCTCAGAAGTAGTTCCAAGGTCAGCTGTCGATGTAGATGGAATGTCATAATCAGTTTGTGTACCTGTTGTTGACTCAAGAAACTTTTTCGGGTGTTTTACATGGCCAGATTGGAATAAGGCATGTGTTCGTTTCCTCAAGCCTCTCATTTTCTTAGAATAGACCTAACTAATTTTTTTGCATGCTTGTGTGCTGCTATATTGGCCAGGGAAGTTGTATTTATCATTGTCAGTCTGTACAAGTTGTGAGGTGTGGCTTGCAAGGGTGAATTATGGTTGGTCAAACCTCTATCAGATTTCATCCCAAGGGGGGTGGGATCGTAAACATGTTATCTTGTTATGTAATTAGATTATTTTAAACTAATTAGCCTGTGTTGTTGCAATCAACTGGAAGATGTATCAGAAATAATTACCCTTGTCGGTTTCAAAAATTTCAAAATCTCAAAATTTCGACTTTTATCACGAGGATATTGTCAAAAAAGGGTCACAATTTTTCGTAAAACAAAAAAAAAAATCTGAATGGACAATACACATTTTTTATATTCTTCAAGCTCGTTTTGAATTCAATTATTAAAATAATTTTACAAAACTTAATTATTTTGATAAACAAGCATGTTATAAAGGGATGAAAATTGTAGATTTGCAAATCTACTGGCCTCAAAGAGCATAAATAGTGGTAATATGTACACATAAGCAAGTAACCCATTGTCTGTCTAAAAATGCATATATTGCCATGTCTTTTGAACAGGGTGTAGGGGATATGGTTCAGGTTGGGGAGCATAACTTGTTTTTTGAATACAAAAAACTTCATCCCTATATAGGACACAGATCACCAAAAAATTCCTACATTGGTCACCCACGAAACAAGTAGACCAGGAGCCCAGAGGGTCGAACCTAGACGAACGAGGTACCAATATCTGACCATATAGGCATCTACATACTAACCTGGGATATACAGAAATGGGCGTCTGCCGGGGTCCAGTTCATGGGTGTGGCCTTGGCGTCCCCTAGAATTACCCCTAAAATGGGTTAAACTCATACATTCGAGGTACCGGTCGAAACCAATTTTAAATGAAAGAGTACATCTCACGAAGTACTAAATTGCTCATAACAGACGATTTTGGCCCTGGGATGGCCCAAACTGACACCTTAAGTATGGACCCAGGGGCCTTAAAAAAGGGCTGTATTCATACATTCGAGGTACCAGATTAAAATAATTTTAAATGAAAGTGTATATCCCATTGAGTACGAAATTGTCCATAACAGACGATTAGGCCCCTGGGATGGCCCAGACTGACACCCCAAAGTCGAGATTGGGTGGGGTGGGGAAAAATGAGTTATACTCATACATTCGAGGTACCGGTCAAAACTAATTTTAAATGAAAGAGTACATCTTACTAAGTACGAAAATGCCCATAACAGACGATTAGGCCTCTGGGATGGCCCAGACTGATACCCCAAAGCCGAGGTTGGGTGGGGTGGGGGGAAATGGGTTATACTCATACATTCGAGGTACCGGTCAAAACCAATTTTAAATGAAAGAGTACATCTCACTGAGTACGAAAATGTCCATAGCAGACGATTTCAATCCTGGGTCAGCTCAGACTGACACCCTTATTATGAACCCCGGGGCTTAAAAAATAGTTATATTCATACATTCGAGGTACCAGTTGAAATTAATTTTAAATGAAAGAGAATATCCCGCTGAGTACGAAATTGTCCAAAACAGACGATTAGGTCCCTGGAATGGCTCAAACTGACACCCCAAAGCCAAGGGGGGCCAAACATGGGTTAAACACATATATTCTAGGTAACGGTCACAACAAATTTTAAATGAAAGACTATGCCTCACTGAGTGAGAAATTGCCCATAGGCTTGAAAAAAAGGTTATATTCATACTTCCAAGGTACCAGTTGATATTAATTTTAAATGAAAGAGTACACCCCACTTAGTACGAAATGGTCCGTAACAGATGATTCTGGTCCCTCTCATTAGGTTTTCAAAAAGGTTCAAATGACAAGTTTTGAAACAATTTTCCGCCTTGAATATGAATGTAGGTGCAGTATATATCGTATTTGGCTTGATTAACCATTGTAAGACTGTTGGTATAATTTTTGCTCCTTAAATTATTAATAGCATTATATCGTATCTTTGACTAATTATTGGATTCACACATTATTGGATTCACACATTCTATCGAAGTCAGATCTCATGCACTCAAAGATTGAGTGACGGATTTCATAAAAAAAGGGTTATAATTTGGTAAACATTTAATTCTGGGTTAATAACAAAAGAACACACGTGACACTTCTGGTGTTAAAGTTTCCACTGCCTATGTAAGGGTGGTTTTCGACCCAATTAGGATAATTAACCAACCATTAATAAGGTCATATTTGACCAATTAGATAATTTAAGGTCCAAACCTAAAGCTACAAAGCTATCATATCTCTGGGTATAAGTCAGACAGCCGCTGGATTCCGAAGGAAGAAGATGTAGCAATGTCTATCAGCAGACTCGCTGGTATAGGATTGAAAGAATGACTTTATTGTAATCTATGCTTGTATTTTAATATGTAGCCAGTGCTTGATATAAAAATGTAAAAACGAACTGATGCATTGTTATTCCTGGTAAGACAAATGTCTTAACTAATGAAAAGATAACCGCCCTAACCACTGAGATAGTAGTAAGAAGAAAATACACAGCATGGGAAGAGAGCTAGGCGATCGAAAGGCTGTTAAAATAGTTAAAATATGTAGTAAGAAGAGAGTGCATGGGCCATACGTAGGATGCGGCGATCGGGCTCGATGACCCGCTTTCCACGTCTGACAAATGACCCATGGTGCTACACCATCTCCATTTGTGGAAGTATTTCCGAAGTAGGGTAACCTTAGGAATAAAATAAAAACCAAGTACGAAAAATCCAAACCAAAAGACATAATTCAAGTCATTAAAAACGTACAAAATACACGACAAACAGTGGTAACAGGTGTCCGGAAGAGTAAGCTTACCCTGCCTTGTGCCACACCCGCAATTGCTGCGTTCAAACTATTAGGCGAAATGTCGGTAAAATAGCGTGATTTGCCAATGAATTTTCGGTATGCAAAAGGCCCCACAATACCATTTGTGCCCTCGGTTCATAAATACACTGACTGCATCATGTTGCCACCAACACGTATGAATCATAGACATAAGAACTGCAACTGTAGTGTCTTGTGAACCACTCATTGAAATCACAAAAAAAAAACTGTCTATAGGGCAGTCATCAAGTACCTGCAACTGAAAGGACTAACTCAAACACAGGTACAGTATACAGACTGACATGGTCTTCAATTTAGGGAATGATGCCAACATTCTTTTAAGCTTGTTCTCTATCGATCTCTTATAATTATGTGGACATCATCCTCCAAATTGAAGACCATGTCGGCCTGTATACTGTATCTGTAAATCCGTCACTCATTATTTGAGTGCATGAGACATGATTTCGATAGAATGTGTGAATCCAATAATTAGTCAAACATACAATATAATGCTATTATTAATTTAAAGAGCAAAAATTCTACCAATAGTCTTACAATGGTTACTCTAGCCCAATACTATATACACTGCACCTACATTCACATTCAAGGCGAATGACGGGAAAAAGTGTTTCAAAACTTGCCAGTTTAACCTTTTTCAAACCTAGGGAGAGGAGGGGGCATACTAGGGTGTCAGTTTGCGCCGTCCCATGGACAAAACCGTCTGCTATGGGCAATTTCGTACTCCGTGGGGTGTAGTCTTTCATTTAAAATTTGTTTTGACCGGTACCTAGAATTATGAGTTTAACCCATGTTTGCACCCCTCGGCTTCGATGTATAAGTTTGAGCTATTCCAAGGCATAATCGTCTGTTATGGACAATTTCGTACTCAGCGGGATATACTCTTTCATTTCAAATTAATTTTAACTGGTACCTCATAATGTATGAATATAACCCTTTTTTAAGCCCCGGGGTTCATATTTAGGGTGTCAGTTTGGTCCGCCCCAGGGTTGAAATCGTCTGTTATGGGCAATTTCGTACTTAGTGAGATATACTCTTTCATTTAAAATTGGTTTTGACCGGTACCTCGAATGTATGAGTATAACTCATTTCCCCCCACCCCATCCAACCCCGGTTTGGGTGTCAGTCTGGGCCATCCCAGGGGCCTAATCGTCTGTTGTGGGCATTTTCGTACTCAGTGAGATGTACTCTTTCATTTAAAATTAATTTCAACTGATACCTCGAATGTATGAATATAACCTTTTTTAAACCTCGAATGTATGAATATAACCTTTTTTAAACCTCGAATGTATGAATATAACCTTTTTTAAAGCACAGGGGTTCATATTTAGGTCGTCAGTCTGAGCCGACCCAGGGCCGAAATCGTCTGTTATGGGCATTTTCGTACTCAGTGAGATGTACTCTTTCATTTAAAATTGGTTTTGACCGGTACCTCGAATGTATGAGTATAACCCATTTCCCCCCACCCCATCCAACCTCGGTTTTTGGGTGTCAGTCTGGGCCATCCCAGGGGCCTAATCGTCTGTTATGGGCATTTTCGTACTCAGTAAGATATACTCTTTAATTTAAAATTAGTTTTGACCGGTACCTCGAATGTATCAGTATAACTCATTTTTCCCCACCCCACCCAACCTCGGCTTTGGGGTGTCAGTCTGGGCCATCCCATGGGCCTAATCGTCTGTTATGGACAATTTCGTACTCAATGGGATATACACTTTCATTTAAAATTATTTTCAACTGGTACCTCGAATGTATGAATACAGCCCTTTTTAAGGACCCTGGGTCCATACTTAGGGTGTCAGTTTGGGCCATTCCAGGGTCAAAATCGTCTGTTATGAGCAATTTAGTACTCCGTGAGATGTACTCTTTCATTTAAATTTGGTTTCGACCGGTACCTCGAATATATGAGTTTAACCCATTTTGGGGGTCATTCTAGGGGTCGCCAAGGCCACACCCATGAACTGGACCCCGGCAGACGCCCATTTCTGTATATCCCAGGTTAGTATATAGATGACTTTATGGTTAGATATTGGTACCTCGTTCGTCTAGGTTCGACCCTCTGGGCTCCCGGTCTAAAGTCCCTATCTAAAAATATACTAACTTTCCCTTATTTTTTTTCTCCCTTTTTCAGACGTTTTTTTTGTGTTTTTTTTTGGTGTGGAATTGTTGTGAAGGTATTGAATTTTGAATATTTAGCCAGTTTTGGTGGGAAAAGAGGATATTTGTGCGGAGGAATAACATGGGTAAAAGGGCTTGAAAGACGTCTCACATTGAACCGGAAGTACAGAATTGACCCCAGTCTACTTTAACTTTTGCTGATTTGAGATTTCCATGAAGAGCCTCATACATGCTTCGGAGGAGATGACTGCCAGGTGTTGTATTTTATGCCTTGTGAAGGAAATCGCTCAACGAATGTTGTGGAAAGAGTTACAGCTTGTGACATGAGCGTGAAATAACATTGAAGTCAATGGGACAATCTTTGGTGTACTGTGGCCAAATTGGACTGCACAAGTACACGGGAGTGACCTATCCAAAACTGAGCTGCGTTGCGCATGCTCGGAGACCTGAAATTCAATCGAAACATGGAGCAGATTTCGTCAGGTAACAAATTTCAATTTAAACGAATGGTACCGAATGGTAGTGGCGGTTAATTCTTATCGGAAAAGTAATTAATCATTTTAAATTACCAAGAAAATATAACTCCGTCAACACTGATAAACCAAAATAAATATGGCGCCGATCGAACAAGAAAGGCAATTGCCTCCATGTTGACGGAGTTTCAATGTGCAATGGCATCACGTGACTTGCGGTGGCAGAGTTTCAAGGTGCAATTGCGCATAAGGATTTGTACGCATCACGTGACTTGTGGTGTCTAATATTATGTTCACAGAGTAAGAACTCTGTGTTATGGTGTTGTTCTTAGTGTTTAACGTCCGCTTCCACCGAAGGTGATGTCGCAGATCTTCTGTTCTATAAATATCGTATGTCGCTATTTATATTGGGGTGTTTGTATGAATTGAGACTTTACGGCTGTACTTACTTACTTGCTAAAACTGTCTCTCTGATGGAGACTGAACACTGCCCGTTCATTATTATTAAAAATTTTAAAGTTTCAGTCTTCTGTTTTAGTTTAAGGCATATTTCACGAGGTTGTTAAACTATAAAAACATCACACCAACATATTCAAGTGGTGGAGGTGTGTGTGTGTGTGTGTGTGGGGGGGGGGGTGTATTCAGACTCCCAATAGCGGATTATATCAGTGGGGCTGATGAGGCTACAGTAATGATTTTTTTATAGACTTGTCTGATAGTGATACGATTAAAAACACATAGACAATGAATGTTAGTGGGGGGGGGGGGGGGGAGGCCCAACGGGAATCAACAGGTCCTGACCCGAAATTATAAGTAGTAGGACCTGCAGCAACTGCCGCCTCAGGCCGTGGGGCTTAATCCGCCACTGCAGGAAACAAAAGAAAAACATCACACCAACATATTCGATTGAGGGGGGGGGGGGCAAGTGTATTCAGACTCGCAGTACCGGTAGCGGATTATATCAGGGACTGAGGGAGGCTGATGAGGCTGCAACCTAAGAGTAAGAAGGCCCGAAGATTTTGTATACATTTTTTTAGACTTGTCTGATACGATTAAAAACGCATAGACAATAAATGTTAGGGTGGGGGGTGTAGGCCCAACGGAAATCAACATAGGCCCTGGTCCGAAATTAATTAGGCCCTCCAGCAACTGCCGCCCCAGGCCTTGGTGGAGCTTAATCCGCCAGCAGACTCCCTCAGAAAAAAAAACAATTGGGAGGGGGGGGGGGGGGAGCACGCACGTACGGACGATAGGGCCTATTTCTTCTAGTTTTGGACATAATAATACAGTAATCAGACCACAAATTGGCACAGTGACAATTGCACAATACCACAACTCTTGAGGTATTATTTTATTTTTGACGTTTGAGTCTTAAAACTAATGTCTATCAAACTCAAAGAGTGGGCGTGTTAATTATCTTTCCCTCATTCATAGCACACTGACACTGCTGCAAACTTGTACGACGGATGCCTATCTTCATGCATTGGCTGAGTAGGGCTATACAGTCGGCAGACTAGCCCAGAAATTAGCCACTTTTCTTCAAATTAAGGTACCGTATGCGACCCCCACGGACAATACAGTTCTGTTGAAGAGAATCCTGTCATCAACTTGTCAAAGACGATATTGTAGCCTAATTATCTGTTACAGATGATATGGTGTTTAGGCCATTCAGGGCATGTTAAGTATCATATTACACTGCTCTATTTTTAGATAGGTTTGGGATCAGTTCTATTATAATGAGACTTTTAGTTCACATTCAAATAAAATGTAGAATTTTTTTTTTAAAAAAAAATATAAAAATTTAATAAATAAAAATAGCATTTGATTCAAATATTAAATAAAGTTATACTAAGCTTATAAAAATTTAAATTAGATGTAATAGAAGAAACTTACAGGGTTATGTGCATATACATATGCACATAATTATACACAGATCCCTTGGCAAAAGGAATTCGATATTAGAGTAGGTCATGGTGCAGCTGCCGGGTCAAAATTTCCCTCATAGCCCACTGTATGGCATATGCTGTCTTCATTAGGTGGACAGAACAAGCTAACAAAATGCGTTTGTTTAAATCACGGTTCATAATCCAGCAAGTTACGGTCTGGAGTATCAATGTTATATAACTGGATGATAATTGTGACCTTTAGAGGATCCACAATCTAAAGACCAGACCCGGTCCGATACATGCGAATATCGAAAGAAACCAAGATCTTTTTTATTGTTATCCGATGTTGACGAAACTTGAGAACGGGCATATCTCCCAAAGATCTTGGTTTCTTTCGATCCTGTTGAATGTCCACAAACGAATTATGGGCGGACTTGTAAATGGCAGTGGTGAAAGCAGTATACATCCACAAGAAAATGTAGTCGTATATAAATCAGGACCGGTTGAAATGAACCCTTGTTCTTCCTTGAATTTATGAAACCAAGTTTTTCTAGACCATTTTTTTGGTGACGATTCCGAATCTGGATGGTGATCAGGCATTTGAGTTTTTTTTCGAGATATAGGGGGTATATGCTTCAGAAACCAATTCACATTGTATATCTTTATTCCAGCCATGCAGCAAAAGATCACGTATCTGTTATTTTATCACCCAGAAAAAACTCTTTTCAAGCGTCATCTAATGATGTTAGTCGCCTTTCGCGATATTTGCTACTTTTGATGTCTATTTCGCCCAAGCAAGAACGCAAAGTACAATTTGTTTCAGCACCTCAATTAACTTGCAATGTATTGAAAGATATTTTTGTGTCCTCGATGTTGGTTGTCAGTTCTAGGATATTCTCGACATTTTCAATACTAATCTTGATATTTTTTGATCCAATCCAGATTAGTATTGAAAGTGTCGAGAATATCTCGACCTACGGTAAATGCATACAGTGGTAAAGGCTATCTGTCTTTCTTTTTCAAGATAATCCCAACATTCTCACAATTTTTAAAGAGCTGGGAGAGACCAATGATGTTTCTGATGACATAATTGCTGGTTTAGAAAAATAGGTTTGTACCTTGTCCAGTGAAAAGCGACTTACACCAGTAGATGACACTAGAAGAAAGAACTTCTGGAAGAATTTTAATTGTTACCAAAAATAACCGAACTTTCTTTCTTTTTTACCATCTTGCCTAAAAAGTCTTGTGTGTACCTTAAAGGGACAATAACACTCTTGCTGGCTTGACAGGTCAAGAAAAAAAAAATCAGCCTTATTCTAACTACTAGATGTTTAAGTGTCCTACCTGTTGTGTAAATTATCCATTACAACCTATCTTGCCTGTCCAGATGGTTCGAAAATATGTTTAAATCCAAGCCTTATTCTAACTACTAGATGTTTAAGTGTCCTACCTGTTGTGTAAATTATCCATTACAACCTATCTTGCCTGTCCAGATGGTTCGAAAATATGTTTAAATCCAAGTTGCTTTTGGAAGTGCTTACGTAAGGCTTTCCAAACCATGTTACGGCATGTAGTTGAATTTTTCCAATTTTTAAAATTAGGTGGGTTAGGATGAAATTTGTATCATTTATTAATTGGAATATTGTAAAATAGTACATTTTGTTGACCAGAATAAAGATTGGGACAAATTATTCAGTTACAACAAGAGTGTTATTGGGGCTTTAAATGCAACAAAATTGTGTTGCAACAATATGGAGACAGACTGCAAAATCAATGATCAAACAAGAGTACCCTGCGATACAAGGCTGGAATGAAGATTTTACAATATGAATGGGTATGGATATATGCGAGCTGTTGATCAGCTATCAAGGCGATATCTCACTCGTTCATATTATAAGAATAAACTTATATCTAAACATGTGTTGTTTATGCACATTTCCCCTGGATATCTGGGAAAGTACCATTATAATTTAAAATTTTGAATGACGATATTGGTACTGAACGAAATACTTGAGAAAACACTTTTCATGTCAATTTTGAATACATTTACCAAGCTCTAAGAAAATTAGCATTTAAATCAATTTACCCCCCTTTCCACCAGGCCTGAAAATAACGGTTTTAGATATACCTGACAAACTGTCAGGCACTAATGAAATAGTACCTGACATTTTCAACTTTGTGCCGAACATGTACTAATAATATTAAATAAAAAAGACAAACCAGTGCCAGACAAAATGTTAGACACCAGAGGTTTTGTGTGACAGGTGCCTCATATCCAGGCTTGCTCTCCACAGACACACACCTGCTACCACCACCCCACAAATCAAACAGTTGTCAGGGTTATCATAAACACTAATTTAGGGATGGGCAGTCCTAAAAAATATGTTTTATTAATATATAACCTGATCATCATTTATGTCAAGTAAACATAATGACCCCCCCCCCCCACACACACACACACGTACACCCAGACCTGCTACCCCCCCCCCCCCAATCAAAACAGTTGTCCAGAAATTATACCATTCTTTTATAAATCAAAATGGTGTCGTTTGATACTTCCAATAGCAGGCAGGTTTATAGCTGTCAACATATAAGGGTAATAATGCTATCAAGTCGGCCAAATTGTTTACATTAACATACCAGCCAATTAAATGTCAGTGAACTGGACACAAGACAAACATCCAAAATTTAGCTCCTTTTCCTGGGCTAGTCTGCTGACTGTATACTGGACTTGAAGCAGTAGCCTAGTCTACTACAGTAGGGTGGTTGAAGCGAAACCGCATATTCGGTTGAAGGACCCTGCCCCTTTTGCCTAGCACGAGATATGCCTCGTTTTCATTTGAAAGCGCGACAGTGATGAGTGATAGCGTGTTCAACACAACAGCTAGGTTGATTTTCGTTTCCAATTTGAGGTATCCTATTATTACCCAATTACTTTTTGAGAAATAATTCCTTATTATCTTGTTCCCCTTAAACTATCATACAACTGTTGAACTGGCACTCGTCAAAACGTATGTAGATTTTGTCTGGCCCACCTGAGAGTGAGAGATAGATTATGCTGTCACAAGTGTCTGGCATAAAGGTTTGTCTGAAGTTGGAGACAACGTTCAGGTTTGTCTATGGGTTGGGATTTCAGGTCAAAATTTTAAATGATAGATATATTCCTCTCAGGTAAAAAAAAAATGATAGAAATATTCCTCTCAGGTCAAAATTTTAAATGATAGACATATTCCTCTCAGGTAAAAAAAAAAATGATAGAAATATTCCTCTCAGGTCAAAATTTTAAATGATAGAAATATTCCTTTTGGGACTATCTTATGAAAATATTCATCAAATGCTACCCCAAAAAACTTCATTTCATCAAAATATTCGAATTAGATCCAAAGTTATTGAAATTTCAAATCCGAGATTGAGGTCAATTAATTGTGTAGACAATGCCATTGAATGCTATACAGTCCAGTTGGCAGAATGGCACAAAATAGAGTGCTCTTTAGACATGTGTGTGGACTATATTTTGCCCATTGTTCATCAAAAGATAAAAAACAAAATAGAATTTAATATAGTTTATCATGTATTTATTATTCGGATTTTTGAAATTAACAAAAAAATACAAGAATAGCAAATATTTACAATAAAATTTCAACTGGAGACGGCTGTAAAAAAACAATGCAGTAAGATAAAAATAAATGAATTAATACATATATTTGATTTTCAACTTGTTAACATGGTCTAGGGTAGATGAAGTCAGTAATGTAAGCTGAATATCTCTATTACAAAGCTTCAATACATTAGTATTAGTGGTTAGGAATTAAGCAAGAACCATAAAGACGATAATCACAAAAGCGACAGTAATGGTCATAAACTAGACTGCCAGCAATAATGTGATTGTAGCCTTTACGTTCACAAACCCAAACACTGGAACGTAAAGACCATACTGAAATACACTCCTTGACCCTGAGAGTAAAAATTATAATGGTTTTTTTTTAAAGTACTGGTGAGTCAAGGGAGTGAATTTCAGTATAAATCCTGAAAAAAAATCTGTGCTGAAACATAAAAAGTTAATAAACCTTGAACAAAAAAAACATAAATTATTGAGATAAAGCTGTATCTTAAACAAGAAACTAAGCTAAAATATAAAAGTTATAAAACCTAAAAATACTGGCTGTAATTTAATACTTTTTAAAAATAGAACTTAAAAATATGAAATTATCGCTTTAAATTCACTGTGGCATCGAGAGTACAGTATTAACGAAACAGGTACGGTATTAAAGAAACAATTACCAAAAAGGGTATGTATACCATTGTTGTTTGAAAAAAAAAAAACATTTCAGGGCTTTTAAAGAAACACCATACCAAAAGAGGTATGTATACTATCGTTGTTTGAAAAATAAAACATTTTAGGGCTTTTAAAGACCCAACATTCGTTAATGATAGTCAAATAAGCTTATACAATTAAAAGTACTTTTATTCTTGAAAATATCAGAAACACCATTTGAAATAAGGTCCAAATAAATTGCTGGATGTCTAACATCCTAATTACAAAACGTAATAAATTACATGTACCGGTACTTAAAAAAAAATTGTGTTTTGCAATAGCTGTAAGTAAAAGGCAAGTAAGGCTGAAGGTGTATATTAGTTGACTAACGCAACAGACAAGTACAAGCTGTAGCTTATATGGAAGAGTACTCAGTCGGCTGAAAAAAATGATAAATCAGATGGTCTTTGATGAAGCTAGAAGTGTATTTTACAAGCACCTGTGGTATGTTTGGTCGGTTTCTCCAAAAGTAACGCATAAACTTTACCCAGTTTGTGATAAATGGTATGGATTGGGTTGTGACTATACAGAGTGGCTTTGTATCGTGATACAGATGGGAAAATATTGCGGTACAATATCTTTACGAAATTAAGAAATAAAAGATAAAATAAAACTTTGACTTCGAGGCATTCAACAAACCTCTGTGGTTTCTAATACCCTACATCTGCCGAGATCAAGGTTTCGAGGTATAACTCCAAGCTATAAATAGCACTTTACTATTTGATTGGTCGATAAGACTGGATTTCCAATTATGTCATTACCGAGATTGACACGCAAACAAGTTTTTATGCTGTCATCTCACTCATCATAGAATTTGTGTTACCATTACTAGGTCAATATCAATGTTATTTGGCGCTCAAACCGAACTGTGTTTACTGATTTATTACAAACTGAACAAGTTTCACTAGAATTGTAGCAATGAAAGTGTTAAAATTACATAAGTCACAGTATCTTCAGAATCAAATAAAAATTATCAAAGTACAAAATTTATTTACAATCCGAACAAAACCACTCGCCAGAAAATTTTCTTTTTAGTTTAACGCAACGAAAATGAAACCATTTAAGACATTTTTCACACTCAATTGTGGGTGGGTCTCTATCTGCCAACAATTTGCACTTAGGACAAAAATATTTTTCGTGATTATTTGTTCGAAATGATTTAAATATTTTATTTTTCAAAATTTTGATTTCATTAGTTTTTTTAAGTTTTTTTAATTTGCTTACTGCTAAATTGGCTAAACCAGGATTTCCTTTAACTTTTGAAGATCGATTTAATTGGGGAATATTTTCATCCAAAGAGTAATGTAATTCATGTGAAATATTTTCAATTTTAGTTGAACTATCAACAGAAGTGTTATTTTCTAATTCTATAAAATTATCAGTTTTTCCATCACAATTATCAGACTTAGAAATAGGTTTAAGTGTGGATAATTTTCCTTTATTGTTAATTTTAGAAATTTGAGTGACACAATGATCAGCACTTAAGTGTTTTTCAAAAGATTTATTACTGTTAAACCGCACAAGAGCACCACTCTCTTTGTAACATTTTAAACATACAATTGGTTCATGTGTAATTTTTATGTGGCTTTGAAGTTCTAAAACATTTACACATTTAAAAATTGGTGTTATATTATTTTCAAGACATATTCCACACATTATGTTTTTTTCCAATAGTTTTTTCTTTAATATTTTAGGTACATCACAGTGATGATCACAAGCTGTTTGATAGTCGTCTGAAATATCAATATTAGAAGTTTCAGGTGTAAAATCCAAAATTCTGTCATTGCTACATTCTAGTTTATCTGATACTTTTTCCGAATCAATGACCTGTCTTTCCAATAAAGAATATGCTTCCTCAACAATTTGATTAAAATCCTTTCCTCTGGCTCTAGGTTTATTTCTCTTTCGACCACCATGACGCCCACGTGCATTTTCGGGGAATTTTACTTGAGGACAGTATGGGTCCGTATTTATTTCTGTTGGTTCTTTTAGAATATAACGATCTGGTTGTATAGGCCCATCCCTTCGTCGATTGCCCATGTTATTGGGTTGTTTTTTGGCCAATGGACCTCCATTATTTGTACAAGAAGTTTTGGAATCGTGTAAAAGTTTCAATAATTGGCCCTTGTTAAGTTTGATATAATCATTTTCTGTTGCAGGATGGGCTAGCTCTTGTAATAAATCAAAACGGTCTAAAACTGGAGGTGTTGGAGGAGTAATTTTGACAAGGTGTTTCAAATATTCAGGTACGGTAGGAACAGTATTCAAATAGAGTTCTAATAGTTTATCAAGATCGCTCTCATCATGGTGGGCGGAGAGACAAGCATATAGGTGTTTACAGAAGTAAGGCTGTCCTCGTACAATAAAATACAAACAGGTACATGTGCCTAATTTTATATTACAGATATATTTGTTATCTTCAAGTGAATTTATGAGTTCTTCAGGTAAAAATTTTATAGTTTCGGTCCTGTAATGTGAGCATATTAGATCTGTCAAAAGTTTTATTAATTTTCTACACATGACATTTGTATTTTTTATTTCAGAATTTAAATGAGCCGACTGTGATTGAACCTGTTTGTAAAGAGTCGTTTGTGATTGTGAATAATCATGGTCAATTAAAGATTCATCGTTACCCCTATTTGCAAAGCAGAAGTCATCTGAAATGTCTGTTGCATTATCAATATCAATGTATGTACTAGATTGTACGAGATACCAGCCGTCTTCTTTATCACCTATAGCTTCAACCTTAGGAACCAGATTGATACCGGCCGTAGCTAATTTACCTTCTTTTTTTTTACTATTTTTAAGTGAGGGTGTAAATGTGTTACCAGAGTCTGATGCCAATACCGAATCAGAAATAAGAACTCTATTAATAACAGCGATAACAAATTTATATAAATGTTTATTGAGAAGGTTATTTAAATCCTTTTCTTCTATGGAACGAAATTTTCTCTCAGTTGCATTATCAGTAAGCAATAAACAATTTCGACGATGTTCTTTTGGGACCGAAAAAAGAACTTCAGCATTAAAAGTTGAATTCCACATGCTGTTTTCATACCAATTATCTTTTAAATATTTTATTAATGCAATTTTTATTTTATTAGCAACTAAAAATTCTGGTAGCGATTCTTTAATAAATCGGATGAATCGTGAAGCCATACCTTTTCTCATTGATTCGCACCAAGTTCTCATAACACATTTAAACCCAGTTTCAAGTGGTAAAATAAACATCATTAATATTTTTTCTGAATGGAGCTTTTCTTGAAATGCTTGTAATGCATGAAAATTACATAGTGTTGATTGAAAATTTTGATATAATGCTGTATTTCTGATTTGGTCAGCTTTGTCATGACCCAAAACTGGGAAGAAATTGTCACTGGTTCTGGAGCATGGCCTTGTATAATACCAACCTTCATAATCATTATACACATGTAGCTCTTTAAGATGTGTACAATTCTCACTACATGGCATGTTGGCTAATAACACCTGCAGATGCAGAATGTGTGTCATTTCGGTTCATTATTGCAAAAGGCAAAGGCAGCTACACGCCCTTCATTTTTGAAGTCTGCAAAAGTGTACATAAAAGTTTTAAATCGTGCAGACATAAAATTGTGGTTAATATCTACACTCATGTTTCTCAAATTTATATAATGTTTTTAAATTTTCATCAGAAGAAATAACTAAATGATAATTTCTGTTGCTTTTTGAATATCCTCTTTGGAAAAATAATATTGAACTAATATTATTTTCCAAAATCTTCTCCGTAGCCCGCCAATCAGATGAAATCGAAATAGGATCTGCCTTGCCTTCGCCTTTTCCAATATGTATATTCAGTGTATGATCATCAGTTGTTTGAACTCTTCTACGTATTTTAGACATGACACCTCTTGGGTTATTGTCTGTACCGGTACCAGTGCACTGAATATAATTAGTACCTGTATACACAGGTATCATAGTCATATGACCTGCTAGTATTTGCTGTGGTGTGGTTTTATATGAACTTCTAGCTTCATCAACTTTATCCCTAAACCCTAGTGGAAGACCCCTTCTGTTAATCTGTATAACATCTGTGTTATGACAACTTGATGAAAATATATAAATATCCCATTGGGTTTTATTGTCTTTACTTAAAACAAATTTTAAAGAATAATTACATGAAAAATGTGCATCATGGCGCTTTATTTCTTTTTTATTATTTATATTATAACATTCCTGGGGTCTATGTTGTTTATGTTTATTAAAATATTGAAAACAGGCACTACATATATCTAAATCCGCATCATCTTTAAACCATAAAATGCTGTTAGAGGTATTACAATTCATACAATTTTTGATTAAAAGTTGAAAATCACATTTGTTACACAGATTTACATAAGGAGATCTATCGATCTCGGTTAAGAGAAAACCACAACTGGCTCTGCAAGCAGTGGTTTTACCCGAGCATTTTAAATAAAACTGCGCTAAATTTTTAGCTTTCCCAATGTAACCATTTACAAAAGTATAATGCTCATCCGAACGATGAGTCTCCCCCCAGTTAGGATGGATATTTAATGATACTTTGGGCGTGTCTTCATCATATATTGGTGTAGATATTTTTTTATTATTTTTGTACTCAGTCCTGTGATCAAATTGGATACTATCAATAAATCTTTTTGTCTCAATGCCAGTATTTATTGTTTTCAAAAATGTCCATTTTGATGAATTCCCATCAGTAAGCCAATTCAAACATTTATTTTTATCTGTTAAAAAGTTATTAATATCAATATATTGAGAATTTATATTTGCATTTACATGAAAAAACTTACTCTTAATTTTGCCAGAATTCAAAGTGCATCTCAGTTGATACTGATTTCGTTTCTTTATGAAAGAAAGATGAGGATCTTTTGAAATTAATTCTTGAATATGAGAAAGTTCAGAACGTTTTAATAATAAATTGTCTCCCAAACTACCATTAATCCATTTCAAAGACTTTTCACTACTAATGAAATTTTTTATATTTTTTTGACAATCAATATCAGCAAACCCTAATTGGCTACATTTAAAGTTATTGAAACGATTTCCATTTGTTGATTTATATATCAGACGTATACATTGGTCTTTCATGCTAAAAAAGAAGTTAAGTTTCCCTTGAAACAAATCTTTTATCTTGCTATCTTCATAGAGCCAGTTTAACAAGTCTTGCTTGTTTTTTATGTTATTAATTTGAGGGGTATCATGTGAATTATTTATGTTCGAATTATTTATGTTAATATTTTTTGTATCTACTGACTCCATTTTGGTAATTGTACTTGATGAAGATTTCATTATTTTCTTTAAGGAGAGTCTAGAATGATGTCGAACATGTGCAGTTTTGATTTGGTCAAGGGAAACTTGACTTACAACTAGCCAGTTAATAACTACTAATCTTAAATGATCTGACCAATCTGAAATATTTCTTAAATAATTTATATCGCTATTGACTGAATTTACATTATATATGTTTGGGCAAAATAGTTGAAATGTCAAGTAATCATATGCAGCTATTGCAGAACAAATAATAGTTGCAATACCACATATTGCACCGCAAGTTTGTATCGGATACAGTTTTGAACATTCATATGAACAGTTATGCACATCCATATCATTTGAAGGATGGTGCATATATATATACTTAGGATTTTGAAAACCTAGATGAAATAACAATTCTTCAATTTTTTGATCAAAATCTACTGGACGCATATGTCCCAATGTGTCACAATATATTAATGTGTTAATGCTGAAATCAAAAATTGCAAAACAAAAATGATTGGCTTGATAGCTAACATTATCAAGTTCAAATTGTGGGCCTAAAAATGTGATATTTTGAACTGTTCCTACATGTAATCCAATAATGAGTTTTTTATCTAAAAAGTTATTCCTAAAATGATTTTTTATTTTTAAAGCGATATTGTGGTATCTCGAAACATTAATATGGTTTAAAAAGAATGAAAAGGAATTGTTACTTTTATTGAAAATACTGAAAAAAAATGATATTATTGTATCCGACAACCAACTTGTACATGGAATAGATCTTAAATCAAATACTTGTAACTGACCATCATTGAAATTATGTAAATAATTGTTTTCGTATGTGTAAGCCAATATTTTAAATTTATCTATATTGTCATTATTAATTCTTTCTCGTGTTGATGGTGTTGGTTTATGCATTGCTGTATTAAACCATGTGGAGTGATTTCTAATAATACTTAATTGTTCTTTTTGTTTAATTTTTGCTAGAAAAAAATTGATACCCTCCAAGTCAAAAGTGCCGAAACTTAATTTTACATAATTTTTATTAGAGTTTCTCATTGTTTTTAAAATATCATATATTTGGTTTAAAGGAGGCATAAATTCTGATGCTTCAGCACAATGAGGGTTACCGGTATACAAATCTAAAAATTGGGTATTGCCCTTAAATATTTCAGGGAAAAAAGAATGACTATTGCGAAGAACAATATCTTCCATACTTACTTTTTTACTTGCATTGTTATTCAAACTCTCCTCTACTTTCTCACCCAAACTCTCCTCTACTTTCTCACCCAAACTCTCCTCTACTTTCTTGCTCAAACTCTCATCTACTCTCTCACCAAAACTCTCATCTACTCTCTCACCCAAACTCTCCTCTACTCTCTCACCCAAACTCTCCTCTACTTTCTTGCTCAAACTCTCCTCTACTCTCTCACCAAAACTCTCCTCTACTTTCTTGCTCAAACTCTCCTCTACTCTCTCACCAAAACTCTCATCTACTCTCTCACCTAAACTCTCCTCTACTTTCTCACCTAAACTCTCCTCTACTCTCTCACCTAAACTCTCCTCTACTTTCTTGCTCAAACTCGCATCTACTCTCTCACCCAAACTCTCACCCAAACTCTCATCTACTCTCTCACCCAAACTCTCATCTACTCTCTCACCCAAACTCTCCTCTACTTTCTCACCCAAACTCTCCTCTACTTTCTTGCTCAAACTCTCATCTACTCTCTCACCCAAACTCTCATCTACATTTTCACCTAAACTCTTACTCATATTCTGGGGACATCCTCCGCCTCTTGGTGAGGACCTGAAATGTTGAATTAAAAAAAATATACATGTATGTATATATATATATATATATATATATATATAGAGAGAGAGAGTCTGTTTTTATTTTCAGATATTGAAACCGTGCATATTGACAAAATATGTACAACATATTTTATTTACCGGTAGATATTTTAATTTTATGTATATTAAGGAATGTATATTTTATAGATTATTAAAAATGGTTTTCGCTAAAATAGACGGAAAAGTAAGAATTTATATGATAGTTACTAATAGTTATATTTTATTAAGATCTTATATTTAATTAATTAATTCGACATCAGTAATTTGTACCTCTTCACAAACCAGTTAGCTCTATTAAAGTTAACTACTCATTTTATATATATTTTATTATAAGCTACACCACACTATATATATATATATATATATATATATATATATATAGCTCTATTAAAGTTAACTTCTCATTTTATATATATTTTATTATAAGCTACACCACACTATATATATATATATATATATTATTTATGTTGTTATATTGTTATAAATGTTTGAATTCAAATACTTATTTGATCTTCACTTAATAAATTACTTAGAAAACATCAATATTAGACTTATATTATATTCATGATAAATTATACCCAAACAGTACTTTTACAAAATAATAAGGCACATCTAATGTTATTTGTTGCACACCTTGCAACATAATGTTAAAAATAAAATAAAGTGCATTGAATGTTATTTGTTGCACACCTGGCAACATAATGTTAAAAACTAAAATAAAGTATATCTAATGCTTTTTGTTGCACACCTGGCAACAGAGTTTAAACAAAGCAGACTACTATAAAACAAAAAATTAATGCGACTTGAAGGAGATGGACAAATATTTAATGTGACCTGTATTCTAATAAAACAATTATTTACGTATCAGATAATTACAGTTAATGCCAGCAACTATGATTTTTACTTTTGATCAATTTGCTGATTCACTGTTTCAACAGCATACTTCATTTTGTTGGATTCCGGAATAGGAATATGAAATGTATTGATATTATTAGACTGGTGGAAGGTCACATTTTATGCATTAATTTTTGGCTCGCATTAATTTCTTGCTTTACACTAAAATAACTGTGCACAGTGCTAGAAAAGTCAAAAGTATGAGAGTGTTTGTGACGTGGATTTAACAAACTTATTTGCATTCTCATGCAAATGATTACCATTATCTAATCTTGATCACATTGGTCATGAAAAAGAAAATAATAAACCACAAAGTATCGTGCAATACAGGATATTAGATGTTTCTCACCCAAAAATCATATGAGATAATATATTTTTTTCTAATTGAAATAAAGTTTTACTGTTGAAATCAACACTGGGTAAAACATCTTTTTTTTAATATGCTGTGATTTACATAGCAGTTGTTACTGAATATTTATATACATGTACTTTCAATCCTAAATTTAAATACCAAAAAAAACAACACGATATTAACATCTGTAAAAGTAATAAGTATCATAAGCTTTCTAACCTAATGGTATCCTCAGTTAGTTCACTGGAGAATATAAATTTTCTTCTGGTCTTATGTAGTTTTCTGTCCAAAGAATATATAGTTCCTACACTAAGACAAAAAAAAAACATGCATAAATCAAGAATCCAGGTAAAAGATAAAATGACAAAATTTGAATAGTTATACAAGTTTTTGACTACCAACCTATTAGATGTATTGTCTGATGTAATTATCCCCTCATCTTCAGGAATAAATGTACCTTTAAAGGTACCAGATACATTATGCCTGAAATATTTACAGCCATTTTAAAGTTAAATCATTCAAAATTCTTCATTATTATCATGACAAATTAAATTTTTATCAATTTTGATTTATGTTTTACCATACATTGTACTTATTGTGGGAAATTGATATTCATATATATTTGTTTTCCTTTTAAACTGATATGTATTTAACTTATGTTAAAGGATAACTTACCAATTAAAATCTCCACTTCTCCAACTGGCATTCTGTATGTGGCCTACACCTACATCATTATCTGTTGTGTTATGAAATAAAGAGGATTATTGTACTGTAATGTTTCTATCATCTTAAGAATCACATTATTACTGTTTTAGTTTGATTTTGTGGGATTGGAAATATAACTAAATTCACCCCAAAGTTCACAAGATTAAATAAACTACTCACCACCACAAAACTTTTTCAAATTTCCTTGTAGATGTAGGTCTTTTGGAATACAAGGACTTGCAATGGGTTCAGCTATAAATATCAATCAAATACACAGAACATTAAAATGGCATGGTAGTTTTATTATTTACCGTAACAAATGTTTAAATTATTATATAAATGAACTTACTTTTAAATAGTCCATCATTTACTGGTTGGTGGTTTTTGATAATTCCAGACCTGAAGCATCAATATGTTGCATTATTATATTTATTTTTTGCAAGATGCAAAAATTGTTTTTATTTGTATTTAGAGATCTGTGCTGTCTAGTTACTTTATCTATTTTTATAACTATACTATGTGTAATACATTTTGAATGTTTTAGCTTTTAGGATGGATATATTCATGTGTGGGTTTAATAAATCATAATGTCTTACACAACAGCTACTGGACACTCTCTATGTACAACATTTCTAAGTAATGGGTCATCATATTCTGTGTCTGAAATATAATTATAAGTTAAATTTTGTTGTTGGGATTAGCAGAAGGGTTAAGATGCCCTAGTGGTCTAGGCATGCGCTTTACTCTGGGTACTCCGGTTTGCCCCAACACCAAAGACTCCAGTAAGAAACTCAGATTGTCTCCTGTGCAGTCCTGTTTGTTGTGTGGTCTTATGAAGTGGTTGAATAGTATATCATTTAGAAAATGAGTGAAGCAGTATCAGGGAGAGACAGATAATATCTGAAATAGCCTACACATGTATTCATTCATGAAGAGGCTTCTTCTACCCCCTTGATTCTACCTCCCTGAATTGTTAGTGAATTTACTTCAAGACAATATCACATTAAAATTTGTTATGATTTCTATTGTATTTAATAATAAAACAATGGATTACCTTCCACAGATTCCAGTATGTTGCTTACTGTAAGAAAAAATTGTTAAAAGCTATAAATTAGACATTAAAGTGGGAAGATTAGTTAAAGAGCTGACAGTTATCGTTATACTACTTGAAAATTTCAGTTTTTTTACCATTGTTACCAGGAGTAGGACAATTGTCGGCGAGGACAACTGACGGTGATCTTTAATTTTTATGAGTATATATATTCAATGAATCTCGATCATATAATTTAAAACAGAAACATATAATAATGGTTGGCTAAAAAAATGTTGAATGTTTAATATTCTAAGTTTTACGTACATAGATTTCTGAAAAAGACCCTGTAAGTTGCATCTAATAATAATATCTTTATTAGGGTAAGAAATTAGGCCAGGCCTTTTTACAATTCTGCCCTTGAAACATAACAAAACAATATAAGAACAACAAGAACAACAATGAGATCAAATAAAGAGATACAAAATTAAATTACAATATTAAAATATAAAATTGCAGTAAGGTTAACTACCTTCTCTATTATGAATTAAATTTATGTACATAAGGTTTACTGAGGTTGGAATTTATGTGTAAAAGGATATTCGCTTTAAAATTTGATAATACAGGTGTGTTTTTAATTGAGGTAGGTAGATTATTCCAGAGACAAGGTCCAATGTATGTTAAGCTATTTTTATATATTGATTTATTAGGTTTAGGAATATTAAATCGAAGATTAATATTAGTATAAGGTGTATTTTTAAAAACGAGAATATTAGTTAAGTAGTTTGGGCATTTTTTATGAACTAATTTGAACAGAAAGGTGTATTTATTGAAGGTGAACCGATTTTGAATGGTTAAAATATTTAATGATGTAGCCAAGGTTTCATAAGTAGATAAGGTTGAATTTTTCGGTAGCGGTTTATCACTAATTAATTTAAAAGCCAATTTTTGCACACGCTGTAAGTAATTCAAAGATGTTTTACTACAGGTATCCCATATGGTGGAGCAATAATCTAGATGTGACTGAAAATGGCCAAAATAGAATAATTTTAACAAGTTTGACGGAAGAAGTGATTTTATCTTTTTTAGTTGATACAGTTTTTTATTTAGTGTTTTACACATGTATTCGGTATGTTTATTCCAAGACAATTTACTATCAATGATTACTCCTAAGAGTTTAAATTCAGAAACATTTTCAATTTGATTATTATTGATTTGAATGTCAAGTTTATTTAATGGATTTTTAAGTTGATAATTTGTAGCTATTAACATTGATTTAGTTTTTGGTTCATTGATAATCATAGCATTATTTTGACACCATTGTTTTATTTTATTGCTTTCTAATTGGAGTTTATTATTAAGAGATGTTATATCCGGAGAAGAGGTATAAACGGTGGTGTCATCTGCAAACAGATCGCAATTTACAGAAAGAGAAAACGGTAGATCATTTATAAAGAGATTAAAAAGTAAAGGTCCAAGGATTGATCCTTGGGGTACACCAGAAGTTATATTTTGAAATGAAGATTTATTTTGTCCAATTGATATACACTGTTTTCGATTATTAAGGTATGATTTCAATAATGAAAGTAAGTTTTCAGAAAAATTATACAGCTGAAGTTTTTGTAGAAGAAGATTATGATTTACCATGTCAAAAGCTTTTCTGAAATCAAAAAATATTAATCCTGTTAGCATATTATCATTTAGAGCGTTATAAACATTTTCAGTGATATTAACAAGGGCTGTATGACAGGAGCTATTTGAGCGGAAGCCAGATTGATTTAAATATAAAAGATTATTTTTATTTAAATAATTAGTAATATTTAAATTTATATGTTTTTCAAGGGGTTTAGAGAGAGTTTGCAAAATAGATATTGGCCTATAATTACCGGTAAGGCTTTTATCACCTGATTTGAAGAATGGTAGTACCTTTGCCTGTTTTAAAATGTCAGGAAATATGTTCTTTTCAATGCAAAGGTTAAATACATATGTTAGAGAGGTATTTAAAACTGAGGATCCAGTTTTGAGAAAATACGAGCTAACACCATCAATTCCTACAGATTTTGATGTATCTAAATTTGAAAGATATTTGTATACATCACAAGTAGAAATAAAGGGTATTTTACATTGAGGAGTACAAGGTGAAATTTGATGGTTTACAAAATTAGAAATACTATTAGAATCATTTTTGCTTAACGAAGTTGGGACATTGTTGAGTAAGTTATTTGCAACATTTATAAAATAATCATTGAAAGTGTCAGGATCCATTTGAGTAGGTTGCGATGAAGTTTTATGAAAAGTATTATTTGCCAGTTTTATCGCATCCCAAATATTTTTACTGTTTTTTCGGTCAGATATCAAGGATTCTAAGTATTTTCGTTTACTTGCTCTAATTGCTGTTTTAACTTCATTTCTTATTTTTTTATAATTAGTAACATCACCTTTTTTCTTTAAATAGTCTCGTTTATGAATAAGTTGAAATATGTCATGAGTTAACCAAACTGGTTTATCAACGTTTCTTACTCTCTTAGTTTTTAAGGGGGCATGTTTATTTATTATTGGAGTAATAATTGAATACCAGACAGATAAAGCTAAATTTGGATCAGAATAATTATAAATATAGTCAAAGGGAGCTGTATGCAATTCATATAAAAATTGATCTTCATTAAAGTTTTTAAAAGACCTATATTTAATTGTCACATGTTTATTTTTAGGAAAAGAAGCACCCTTTTTCTGCCAGGTAAAACATACTGGGTAATGGTCCGAGGCAGCATAACAAGGAATTTTGATTTCTTTGACATGATCAGGGTCTGAAACAATGAGATGGTCTATTAATGTTTTCGTTTTATCAGTAACTCTTGTAGGTGATTTAATAAGTTGACTGAGGCCAAAAGTTTGTAACAAATCGGTCCAATATTTATTTTGATTTTTGTAAAGATCTATGTTTAAATCTCCAATCATAAGAATTTCATTTTGATTATTCCATACAGATTCCATCATTTCCGAAAAAGAATCAATCCATAGTTTAGTTGAGGCTGGATTACGGTATATACAGCATATGAGAATTGGCTTTGACTTCTTTAAATTTAGTTCTATCCAGATCGATTCAATATTTGGATGTTCCAGATCTGGGCGATGTTTATAAATGAAGTTATCTTTAATGTAGAGCAATGTTCCAGAAGAACTTAATTGAGACTTATCTTTTCTTAACGGTTTATGAAATCCAGTAATATGTAATTGATCATCATCTATAGAAGTAGTTAAGTGTGATTCGGAAATAGCAAATATATCAAAGTTTTGGATGAAAAGACTAAGTTCTGGAATTTTGTTAAAAAAATATTGAACATTTAGATGACCTACATGTAAACCTTTTTTACTTAAAACTGGGTTCATCTATTATATAATTGTAATATATGATGAAAGGAATAAACTAGGTATCTTTGTAAATAACACAAAGTAAGAATTAATTATAACAAATAATAATAATGTGAATATTTATAATGCGCTATATCCACAAACTAAGTTTATGCTCAAAGCGCGACACAACAATAACACTTTTAATGTTAAAACCGTTACAATATATTATAATGGTGTGGTGTGGATGGAAAAACAAGTGCAAGTATAAGCTGTCTTTGTGAGGGAGGTGGTTGCAAACCACAGCATGACAGGAAATGTAAATTTTTGGAAAATAATGATACCGGGTATCCTAATTTGGCATGCTTGGGGAGATAATATGCTTCCTAATTAGTTTGCTTAAACAGGTATAACCATAAGAATTAAGATGTACAGAATCATGATATAAATTCTGTCTGATTTTACTTAGGTGATAATTATAAAATACGTTCCCATGATCAATAGGTATGTCGATTCCACAATCCTCACATACATCATATAGTATGTCATTAATTCGATTTATACTGATATTTGAAGAGCGAGAAAACCTTGGCAATAATCTAATGAATTTAACAGATGCATAAGGGAATTTAGAGAAACACAATTCTATTAAAGTTTTATAATAATTACGAGTATAGTCTACATACGGGCCATATTTTGAGTCATTAGATCCAATTAGAAATATTATATTGCGGACATTATTTGATGAGGTACAATTATCAACATAGGTGATGACATCTTGTATAGTCGCCCCTGGCAGAGTTCTCACTTCTGTGGATTTGGTTTTATCCAATCCGTTTGGTTTGATACCTTTAATTATGGACGATCCTATAACAATGTTACGTTTATATTCCAGTTTTTTCACATTAGAGAATTTTTTATGAATTGGGCCTAAGTTACATGACAATGTATGGTCTTCTGTAACAAGTGGTTTAAATGATTCCTGACTGTTTACATTTTTCAGCAATGTAGTAATAGATTGAATTTCAGAGTCAAGCTTCTTAATTTTGTCTGTCAAAAGTAACACATCAAAATTTAGTTTTTCAATAGAGGCTTTATATTTATCATTGTTGTAACAGGTGTCATCAGGATCCCCAGCGAAAAATAGTTCTTTGGCTATGGTTTGATCATTATCAGAGGAATCATTTTTTGTGTTTTTGATATTACGGTCAGTACCAAAAGATGTATCTAAAAAAGACCCAGAATGAATGGTGTCCACCTGGATATTCACAGGTGTAAGGTAAACTACAGGTAGATGGGTTTCACATTCAGACAGAGTTAACATCATACTGCTATTATGAGAGTGGTAGGGGGTACTGCAATTTCTTGGAGTCAGAGTGGTTTTAATACTTTGATTAGGCGAGAGAGGTTGCAATATAGAATCATTTTTACTTCGCAATAGCGGAACTGAATAATCTTCTTTGGCGTTACTTCTTACAGCGCTTTTGAATGATTCACGGACATGAATGTTGAGTTCGCTAGCCTCCTCGCAGTTTATCAGATCAAACATGGAGTTAAAATGTTCACTTAAAAATAAAGTTTGCAGTTCTCCATTTATTAGTGCTGTGCACGTTGTGTGATACAGATTGAGAGTGTATGACTTTGACTTCATCATTGTTGACATTTGAACTCTTGTTATAGAACCGGTCTCTCTTTTCGATTTATCAAGTGTTAATTTTACATTAGTATTTACATTTTCCTGATGACTTAGATTTTTGTAAAACAAATTGGCACATCTTTTAAAAACTTGATAATATCCACAGTTAAACTTGATTACAATGCCACCTTTTGTTATGTTTATTTTAATATTGTTTCTATAAGAAGCGGCGATTTGCTTTCTCAGACATTCCAAGATATTAAGGGAATACTTTTTTATTAGAGTGTCATTTTGTGTGGGTTCGTTGTCAATTACAGCCAGTTCGGTAGATTTTATGGAGGCAGCCATCGCTGTAAGTTTGTTTACATTAGGGTCAAGGTCACAAAACATCCGCTCATCATAACAACGCACATAAGGGTCAAGGTGACAAAACGTCCGCTCATCATAGTAACGTCCACTGACTTTAGCCCAGCAAAATACATCACAAAGTTTTGAGTAAAAGTTCAGCAGTCATTCGTAATAAAATTCCCGATTTGATTTTTCCATTGTTTTCTAGATTCTAGGTTTCTTTCCCCAATAGAAAACACAAGTTTTTCCATCCATTATTTTGAGCAGATCTATTAGTTAGCACATTATTGTGGTGTTGTTTTCCTGTGACGTCGAGGCCTTTGCCTGCTTCACGATTCACGGCGGGAAGTTGTTTAGCGAAAGTTTGAAGTGAAAAAGTTTTCGTCTTAAAAAACGGAATAAGTTTTTATAACTCACGTTGAAGTACCGAAACAGATTCACTGAACCATAATACACATTTTACACCACATTAGATTACATTTTCACTTGATATTTATGCGTATTTATAGGTATTTCATCAAAAAATCTAGCTAGTCATTTTTTCACTTCTCTACGCTCACGCATGCGCAGTGAAGTGCACGTCGTCTCTGTATAGGGGTTTGTAAATGAACTCCTCTACAGAGATGAAGTTCACTTCAAGCTGTTCACAAGTCTTTTTTAATATTTCACAGTAGTTGTTGTATACCCTGGAACTAGTTTTCTTGTCCGGCAAAGGAGCACATATAAACTGAAATAAAGACACTTGACTGTTATGTTAAAGTATCATACAGTAAACAACTGGCATTAGCTTTGAACCCCAACAAATGTCAATAGAAATAAAGGATATTCAGTAATAATTTGTTTTTCATCAGTGATAAGGCCGACAACACCAAGGAACAAGAAACATATCACTTCAATTACTGTATACTTACAATGTATTCAAACCGTTTTTTGCAGTCTTTGATCAAACGCCTTAACAGGCCTTCTTTGGGAACTGAAAATAATTACATTGCAGTTTTAGAGATAACATTTTCATGCATTGTAAATTTGAAAAATCACATAGCCAAAAGGTTGCACAGCCTATTGCATTGAATATTGTAAATAACCTACCCCACTCTCCTTCATAACACACCATCAATTGAAAATAACAATAGTAATGTTTAGTAGTGTCATTACGGTAATATATTTTTATTTAGAATGTAACTAAAAATTAAAACTTGTATAATCACCTTTATCACGCCGCATATCGTTCCCTAGAGTGAAAATGATACCAACCTTGGCCTGTAATGATACATTTTTAAATATATTATTATCTGAACTGTATATGCATTTCTTTTATTACATTCTGGAGATTTTGTAAAACATAACTTTAGAGAAGGTTCAAAATGGAAATAATTTCGAAAAAGGTCTTCAATTACCAGGTTGGTTATTACTGAGTAATAGCAACTTTAAAGCGAAAATTTAATTTATTCCATGGAAATCAAAACATAATTATTTGAATGTCTTTTACTAATAGGTTCTCAACTCACTATTATACGATCATAGGGATCATTGTAACAAATAAAAATCATTCACATAAAAAAAGTTGGAATATTTTCTACTCGACCTGAGTCCCCTGAGCTGCTTGGAAATAATATCATTTCATTTCACTGGAAAACAACGTCGGGTATTGTCTCGATCGTCAAGATCTGTGGTTAGCCAGTTAATGATAATAATGCCTGGTTGATCTAGACACAATTACCACCATTGTGTTTCGTCACTTTTAGAAAACATAGAAAGTCTATATTTCTATGTGTGAAATAAATCGATGAACTCAACGTTTAAAAAAGAAGTTAAAAATGATATTTTTGCCAATTTCTCAACCGGCAATAGTGAATTATAGGATTAATAGGATTATTCTTTAACAAGGTAGGACTGTTTATAGATAGCATCTATTTTTGGGCTTTAATTTAATACACCCATTACAATTTAAAAAAATATAACTTGAAAAACTGTTAGGGAAACTTTAATGAATTGTTTTATTTATACACATTGACATACAATCCATTTATTCACTCAGTTTAGAAATCTTCGCATTTATTATGATTGACTTGATTTTGACCAAAGAAGACTTTAAAACTTACCTTTCTCAGTGTTTGCACAGCTTCAATGGCATGTGTTACGTAGCCGCCTGGGACGGAGGTAACACATCCATTAAGGTTTGCCAAACTTGAGTGCAAGGAACGGGTTAGGATTCTCACGTGAGAATTGCCAATTATCGAAAAGTCCTTCGAAGAAAAAATAAATATACATGTATAATGAAAAGTAAAAGCATAGATGTATTATTTGAAATTACTATTCAGAACATCTCTAATCTGTAATCACATGGTTGTTTTCTTTTCTTTCGGGGATGGACAAAAATTATCAGTTTTATTAAGTTCATAAATCTGCATATCAGGTATTATTATAGTCACAGATAGACAAGAACATGTTAAACTGAATCAACGGTTAACCGGTTGACATTCACATAGATAATAAAAGTAACTTGATACTAGGCACAAAGAATTTCTACCATATTTGGATGGCATAACATTTGGCCTTGCAAACTGTTTTTTCTTGAAAATGTAATTTACAGTTTAATAAATCTCAATTAAATTTGCCCAGAAAAAATATATATATCACAACTGTCATAAAATGTGCAGCATTGTTTTCAGTTTGACTTCGAAATAAAACGAGTCCAGACATAATTTATTTGCTAGCACACTGGGTGACTGAGTATGGTGACGTTGAACCCCGGCCAAGTGTAGAATATAATAATCATACGTACAATGTATCATCATCTACTTACATGCACAGCACCAGATTCCATGGCCGTTTGGTAAAAACTGGCCTGAAAGCCCTGTTTAGACTTAAAACCTGTAATTGTCATTATGAACAAATTTAGTACAAGTTACAATATTATTTACTGAAAGAATCTATATAATTTCGAAAGCAAAACGATCGTATTGAAATAGACCATCTACTACAGATTTTGTTGTTACAGATTTTGATATAATTTATTGGAAATTGTAAGTTGTGTAATAATTTGAATAAACGTCTGCAAAAATCTATGTTTTATATGTCTGATATTAATAAATGTGGATGATGACACCCATATATTGGCAGTCCCTAAAAAAGCCGATCGATATTCAAAAATAGAAACAAGTACGAAGTAGCGGATGGCCGATAAAGTTCCCAGAGATTTTTTTTCAGTGACTGGGGTAGGTAGTGTGTTGTACTTGTAGTTGTAGATATCTAGGCTACCTACTTCGGAATTCAGGTTTTAGTGTTAAGCAATTCCTACTTCTGAATTGAGGTCTGACAATAAAATACCGAGCAAATTTTATTTGATTGCTTGTTTACAGGATTATTTTCGCCCTTTGTTTCACCTTGAACATCTATTTAAATAGGCCTAGTGGCTAGTAATAGTAGTTGCTACTGCTAGTTATTTGTTGCAATGTATCATCATCATCATCATCATATAATATGCGCTTTGTGGTGTTGTTAGATTAGTTTATTTATAGAAATAAAATAAAACCAAGTACGAACAATCCAAACCATGAGACAAAAAACGGTATAGGCAAAATAGTGTAATTTGTAATATCGCAAAAAAAGTGTAATCAGCTGGGGAAAAAGTAACAAGTATAAATATTAAATACGGTAGCTATAGGCTAATAATTATTATTACATCGCCTTTATTAAACAAATCTAACGCAGAGTGAGTGTCCAGTGGGGTAGGCATCTAAAGTAGATAAACAAAAGAAAAGGCGACACTAGGCCTAACTAACACGCTTTCTTAGGGACTTTCACTTAAGCTTAAGCCTGGCCGTCTAGTCCTATTCGACTTTTGCCTTCTCCTTAATAGGTTTTTTAATGGTCAAATTGAATTTAGACAAGGGTGATAATAAAACAGTTTGTAGTACAATACCTTCCTTCCCAGCCTGGTAGGAAATTATTTCACGGAAACCCATTATAAAGATAATAGTAATAAAACAACAAAATTTATAGCACTCAGAGAAAACTTTCAAGCTGTCAGAATTTATAATTCCCGCCAGAAAGAAAGGGTCAATAGTCTCGGTCACCCAGAACCCCCTAGTCTTTAACGTAGAAATTTGTTTGGATGATAGAGACTAAAGGGTCAATGGACATCGTCAGTCACGTGATGCGTGCAACTCTATGCGCAATTAAACTCTGAAACGCCGTCACCACCAGTCACGTGAAGCGCACAAATCCTTATGCGCAATGTACATAGAAACTCTGCCACCGCAAGTCACGTGATGCCATTGCACATTGAAACTCCGTCAACATGGAGGCAATTGCACAAGAAAGCAGTATATTTTAATGGACAGTCAAATGGATATATCTTGTGAAATATAGCACGCAGGTACAGTTTCTTGACAGTTTATAATAAAGGATCATCTAGGGTAATTGTTTATATAGATATAGTGCCATAACCGTAAATAGTTTTCGAGATTTATTTTTTAGCTCGGGGCACTCTAGCAACGGTTGGCACACAGTATGAGGTTCACCATGAAAAACCCTCGAGATACACAAGCTGACAGTAGAGACAAAACTTCATGCAATTTATGGCCCTACATTTCAACCTAAGCAACCCCTCAACTCTTGTATCTGAATATTTATTCTACACCAAAAGGTTACCAAAAATCGCCATGCAAAGGGGGGGGGGAGGGAGAGAAAGACTTAAAAATAGACTTGAAGTTTGTTTGTGTGCGACGGCGTAAAAATCGCCATGCAAAGGGGGGGGGGGGGGAAGGGAGAGAAAGACTTAAACATAGACTTGAAGATTGTTCGTGTGCGACGGCGTAGAATTATTTGGTGTGCTGTCATGGCTGGTGTTCCGCAGGGTTCAGCCCCTCGGTCCTTTACTTTTTCTGATCTACATAAATGATATTGTCGAAAAATTACAGTCAAATATAAGATTATTCGTGGATGCTACTTCTGTATATATGCTTATTAAAGATCCTACAGAAGGTGCCCAAATTTTAAATTCAGATATTGAGAGAATATACACGTGGGCTAAAACATGGCTAGTTTACTTTAATCCTGAAAAAACTGAAACATAACCAAATCAACCACGACTAAGCACGATTCGGTTATAATAAATGAAGTATCTCACCACAAACATTTGGGGCTTATTTTTCAAAACAATCTTAATTGGAACATACACATAGAAAATCTTTGTAATAAAGTGTCAAAATTTATTAACTCCTTAAGATCACTCAAGTACCGACTAGGACGGAAATCACATAAAACGATATATACTCCATATATTATACCACACTTTGACTATGCTGACATTTGCTATATAAAGAAGTCGGTATTTTGCCTTCAAACCAAGGTCGCGAAAGACATAAGTTGATATATTAATATAAAATAATAAACCACTTCAAGGGGCATTATTCAAGAGCTAAATATGCCTGTAGAAGGCCTTAGTCTAGGCTTCAGATGTTATAGAAATTATAAATTAGATCTTCATTTAGACAACAAGCCCAAAATCAACTCTGTAGACCCACGGATGGCTAGACTACAGCTTGGATTTGAATAGGGATTTACTGACTTAATTAACCAAATATGGCGCCCATGCTCCGTAAGTTCACCGTTATATTTGCGTCATTTATCCGGAAACTGTCCATAAAAGGCACTGCTAATCGAGACTAGAAAATGGCACGCCTCAGGGGTCTGTTATCAGTCCCACTCTCTTCAACATCATGATCAATGACATTCACAAATCGTCCTACCTCGATTGCAAAACTGACTTGGCTAAATTTGCCGATGACAGTACCATATGGAGAAATGGGACGAGCTTCTGTGAACTACAAAAGAATATGCAAAAAGCCTTAGACAAATTCATGACATGGGCAAACGACTGGGGATTTAAAGTCTCGGAGAAGAAAACAGTCGGCATGCTTGTGAGCAGGGATAGAGGGATAAACAGAATGACTCTGTGTATGAACGGGAAAACCACCGAGTTCAAAGACCAAACCAAGTTCCTTGGCGTAATCTTTGACCGACGGTTGACCTGGAAACCGCACATCGACTGGACTGTAGATAGATGCTCCAAAATCCTAAACTTAATGAGAAAATTAACGGGCAGTACGTGGGGCGCCAATAGAGTTACACTAATGATGGTATATCGTGCTCTAATACGTTCTGTATTAGACTACGGCTCTTTGGTCTTCATGAACTGTGCGCCAACACTCTTAAGCAAGCTTGACACCATCCAATACAAAGCTCTGTGTATTGCGACTGGCGTAGGGCTCGGGACTAGGCGAGAGGCACTACTACAAGAAGTCGGGGAGTTTCCCCTATCCCTAAGAAGAAAAGAACTGGGGACAAGGTATTGGGTCAAGATATCACAACTAGGTGAAAGATCCCCAACATTTGTCAGTCTACAAAAGACAAAATATGTAAGAGATCCCAAAAAGAAAACCTTCAGCCAGGGTATCAGAGAAACGATCAAGGAACTACGACTGGGGGAGCTCGTGATAAATAAACACGACCCTCCAGTTGTCGCCCCCTGGACGCTCCCTATACCACTGGTCAATCTAGATCTACTACAGAAAACCGACAAGAAAAATAACCCCAGTGCTGCACGTGCTTTCTCTCTAGAACATTTGGAAGACAACTGGCCGTCTGATGACTGGGACCATGTGTACACGGATGGCTCACGCAATCCTGAAAGGGGCACCAGCTCGTTTGGAATATACCTGCCAAACGGGGAACAGGGAATAAGCAGGAAACTGCCCAATAACTGTTCGGTGTACACTGCAGAGCTTGTTGCCATTCGTGACGCTATTTCATGGATCTCCCATCAAAAGACCGGCAAGTTCGTCATTCCAAGCGATTCTCTGAGCAGTCTGATTTCAATCCAAAATGACAACTCGGAATCAAGACCAGAAGTCATTTTGGAAATCAGGCAGCTATATCAGAGGGTCCTAGAGAAGGGAAGCAAATTAGAGCTCGTGTGGATTCCATCACATGTCAACATTAAAGGAAACGAGGAGGCAGATCGACTCGCCAACGAGGGTCTCAAGGACACAGCTACACCCCGCCTCATAGACTACAGCACCACGGAAATCTACAGTATGGTCAAAAGACAGGTCAATTCAATCTGGGAATTAAATCTCGTTGAACTTGACACATACAGATTCCGACTGGATGACGAGATCTACACCAAGACAGCGACCAATCACCCTAGACGAGATATATGCAGACTCATATCGAAACTAAGGGTGAAAGAGCGGCTGCGAGACTACAAACACCAAGTCATCGTCTGTGAGTGCGGAGAAGAGTGTACCACCAACCATGTCCTGGTAGACTGCGAGGTTTACAAGGAAGAGAGACGGGACTTAGTGAGAATGATGGAGACCAATAACATACCATTCAACACTAAGAACCTACTCTTCCCTAGACCAGATCTGAAGCTACAAATCTTCGAAGAAATCCACACCCTAATGGACACAGTTGGACTATGTAAATTAGTGAAATAAGAAAGGGTCACGGCTGGATAAATTCTCCATACAACGTAGGATGGTTGAGTAAAAACGTCCTCACGAAGGAAGCCCAACCATCCTATACATTTATTTTAATTTATTCATTTTACTTTATCTTTACTTTACTTTTACTTAAATTTATTTTATTTTTATTTATTACCTCAATTTATTTTTTATTTTTTCTACTTATTTTTTATCTTAACTTATTTTATTTTTTTATACGACGTAGGGTGGGGAAGTAAAAACGTCCTCTCGAAGGAAGCCCAACCACTCTACAACTTTATTTTAATGGATTCATTTTACTTTATCTTTACTTTTATTTACTTTTATTTACTTTTATTTTATTTTATTTTATTTTATTTTATTTTATTTTATTTTATTTTATTTTATTTTATTTTATTTTATTTTATTTTATTTTATTTTATTTTATTTTATTTTATTTTATTTTTATTACCGTTCATTTAATTAACTAATAAATTTTAATTAATTCATTTTACTTTATCTTTACTTTACTTTTACTTTAATTTACTTTATTTTATTACCTTTAATTTATTTGACTACAACTTTATTATACTCTCTTTATTTATTTAATTCTATATTAGTTTAATTTACTACTAACATCTACTAAACTGGCGGGATAGTGGAGTAATAGGGAGTCATAATCAGACGGGCTCGGCATCTAAACACTATTCTGCCAAAACAAATACCAGTGGGATAGTGGAGGAAGGGGAGGCCACGAGAAGACAGGCCTGGTACCTAAACACAAATCCCACAAAGAAGACAACTACCAATCCAGAAGAAGAGATCATCTACCAACGATGTGTTTTTATTAAATAAAGGGAAGAACTTCCCACTAAAACCTAATCCATGGCCTAAGGCCAAAATGGAAAGATTGCAAAATCATATTCTAAAAATCAGGAAGCAGCTTCGGCTCTCCTATGTCTTGTCTGTGATATCACTTAAGTGGAAGCAGACGTTAAACACCAAAAAGAAGAAGAAGAGACTATTTCCGAGTCATTAGATCCCGTTTTAACATGGCATACAGCGCTTCAGCAGAGATCCCAAAGAAAGGACGAATACCTGTACTAGATTTAAGTAGTTCAGCGTAGAAAAGGCGTCGACAGGCCTTGCAGAGAGAAAGAAACAAGTCTGTTATTAATATCGGACCTGTCATTGAGAATTGGAATGCAATTAAATCAGAGCATAATCTTCTTTCGAACACTCAAGTGGCCCAGTTTTTGATCGACAGCTATTTCAGGTAAGTCATGATGTTTTGATTATTTCTTGGGCAATTCAGGTCTTATTCATTCCAATTGCTGTTTACTTATTTCAATATTATGCGGAATCTACTGTGTGCACATATTACTTTTCTCAGATTTTCTGCATTTATTAATAATTTTTCCAGGCAGAAGTAATGACATTAATAGTTGACTGTCGTAGTACTATTAGTAGGCAGTTAAATAATAATAGTATTTTAGAAGTTGTTTTGCATAGGCCCAATAATTATAATTGAATAGAAAAATAAAATATAGGCTAAACATTTTTAATTGTATGACATATTTAGAAATATCAGCGAGACTGTTGTATCTGCTTTTTAATTGATGATATAAAGTGATTTACGCATTGTCTCTGCCCAGGCAATGCGACGAAGGCTTTGGGGATTACACCAAACCACTAATGCATGTGGCACTCTAATGATTACCATTTGTTACAATGTATGCCCCCCCCCCCCTGGTTATATTTGTCATAAAATATAATTTACCTTGTATACTTATACTATGACCTACCGTTGGTTGTTGAAGGTTATAAACATCCTTCATTCAAACAATGTATATTTTTGTATATTTTAAAAAGTATATAATTCAGGTCTTTGTTTTTTTTTCTCTAAACAGTCTTTATATGATGCAAATGTATAAGAGTTAGAGAAAATATAAATAAATGATATTTTGAAAAGCACCAGTGGTCAACAAATTGCATTAACATCTACATAGTACATACATGTTGATGTAGGCCTGTCAAAGAATTAAAAAAAAACAAAACAACGATCAATGTTTAGCTCTTGTTACATAACCAATCAGAACAGTTGATTACTGTGTGAGCTTACTAACTCACTCCTTTCTTTGAAGAACAGCATTGTTGATAATTTGGAAGCCATGATCAACAGATTATGAATCAATTGTTATTTTTGTAGCGAAGCGGAATTTTAAATGTTTATAGGTTTTATTATATATGTTAAGTATTATAGTGTATGGAGTAAGTGTACCTTTAATACCAATAAACTGACACTAATGTTACTTGCAACTGCCCTATAACAACATCTCTCCTTTAACCCGTCTTGTTAACCTGTACTGTGTTCTTAGAGCCCAAATCTTGGGGTGAGTACAATAATTCTACTCCCTTGGTTACAGGCAAGTTTTCTTTGTATCTAAACCTCACTTTAGACATCAGACATTAGGTAGATTTCGAAGTTGAGGGTCAATTTGATATCTTGCATTAAATTGTTTAAACTTTATTTTCAAATCTAGTTAGGATATTTTCAGAGAATTGTTACAGTTATACAGCTTTAGTATTTCAGGTATGTGTGCTAATTCTCTTATTTTGGGTAATTGGGGTTTAGATGGAACGGATGTAGGAATGATAGGAATTGTAATATTAAGCAGCCATTTCCTTAAATAGACAGAAAATAACATGTAAAGATCTTAGTGTTTCATATACAATATATAGTAGATTAAAGGTACCATTTTGATAGTATATTGTATGTATATTTATAATAATCACAATAATGTTATTTTCCATAGTATATAGTTATCTGAAGATTGTGTTTACCATCTTGTTAGTTTTCTTTAAAAAAAAACCTGCTTTGGGTATGTTATTAGTAATTACTTATATCACATTTAATAAACTTAAGGCATATTTAATACATTTAAAGGACCTAAGTCCGTAACTCAAAATCCTCAAAAATCGTCGACATCGAAAACACGAATTATTGGTCAATTTAAATCAACATTGCTGATGTAAACTTACCGGGAAAAGATGAGCTTCTGATATCCGATATTTAAGAAAAAATATTTTTTTAACATTGGTACACGAATCGTGTACCATAATGCGCTTCAACTCCAGTTGTATTGAGAGACTCGAGGGACGAGGCTAGACACATTGCAATAAGTCAGACGGAGTTAGTAGACTGGAATAACTAGACGCTCGACTTTTGCACATGTTTGACGTTGATGGCTTATTTCGCCAAACATAACTGATTTGAAATTGGAGTAAACACGGAAACCATTGAATGTAAATCAGTTTATTTACATTCATATTACAGTATTATATGCGTTGCGAACCACTTTTATGAATTTCTAGGCTCCAAATGTTAGCGATTTAGCTCCTTTAAGCTAATATGTGATGTATTTTAGAATATAGATTATTCATATATTTCATCAAGTATGCATGCCTTACTGTTGTATTGTGCTATTTTATATTGCTCGACTGTGATATGTATATTAATTTTGTTGTATATATATTTCAGAATTTTTTTTTATAAAGATTTAGAAACTACGTGTAGTAGGGTGTTATAGCCCCTTCAAATATTTTAGTAGGATGTTATTGCCACTTTAATTATTTCAGTTAATCTCTATTTGTCTTGAGTATCCAGATAGCTTTTTCTTTCCAGTGGTCATATTTATTTTAGTGTAAACTTTAAAGATGCTGTTGTTATAAGATAGTGAACAGATTTCATCCCCTTGGAAACCTGCTTTATTGATTGTGGTTACTAACTTCACTCTTCTTTTTTCTATCCACCTGTAAGCATCTCTTTACAGCACAAATTAATCATTTATTTCAAGGTAGGTTTTGTATTTGTTTGACTGGACTAGACATTTTGAACTATGTAGATAATTCTAAACTATTAAATTAAATATTAGCAAGTTAATAATAATATATACAGAAATTAAATAACTTTATATTTCATAAGTAAATGTAAATTAAATATATTTCTCCCTCATGTGTAAAGTCTTTTAATTGTGATATGTATTTGTTTTATAGTGTTTCCTATTGTGTTAACTATTATAAAGTGTATAACTTTATAATCCACCATTCTTTTCCTGGATAAAAAGCACCTGTCTTAGGGTATGTTTGAAATATGTTTTTAGTATTTATATCTTGAATCTCTGTCATAATGGTTCACTGTAAATAGATAGCGTTTTCATCGTAATGCATACTAATGTAGTAATTATATTATATCATGTATGCCGTGTTTATTAGTTCACTTTTGTAAATAATCATTTTGTATCTTTTCATTGTTTTTTGTGTTATGTGTATTTTGTCCCGTAATAAACTGTTTCGTTAATTGGAGTCAACTTATACCTCTACAACTTTACCTACGACCTGGATTGCTGGATAGTCTGTCTGTCCGTCAAAACTCCTGCTACAAAATGGCGCCCAACGTGGTATAGAGACAGTTGATTCCTGGTGTGTTTTGTGATCTGTGTTTTGTGAACTCTTGCTTGATTTGTGTTTTTGTGTTTGAATTCTCAGATTTTTCTGGATTTCTACAACAGAGCTCTGTAAGTTGTTTTTTTTCTTATACTTGGCCAAGTAAACATTTGTTTCAATAAATATATTATTATAATTGTAGTAATTGCAATATTGTGTAATTGATTGTTGAGAGTGTGAATGTGTATGTATATCTGGGGACGCCTAGATTGTCAGTCTTTGTTTCATATTTCTAGTGTATAATATTTGTTCTTATTATTAGGGTACATGTATATAAATTACAAAGTTAATAAATATACATATCGTAATTTAGACAGCTAGATTATTATAAATAATCAAGGTGACTAAAGCATTAAATCTTTTACTTGATAATTAAATACCGGTTATTTTACATATTTCATACTCTACTTGTAGATAAGTACATAGTTTGTTAACTATTGTTCATAGTACATATTACATTATACATTTATGTAGTAATAATATTCATCTAACATATTAGTACATATAAGTACAATCATTAAATATTTATTTGGTAGAATACATCTTTAACATTACAGATAATAACATTACATAAATATATAAAAGGAAAAAGTAAGGTGCTATTAATTACATAACATTATAATATCAAATCCCCACATATTTATTTTATAATTAAGTTAGCTTTAAATTTCTTTTATAGGTGATAGGTTACATTGACATTGACCAACTTCCTGTAACATTGACCTATCGACTGACATTGATCTAGTGCAGTGCTTCTCAACCTTTATGATACAATTCCCCACTTGAGAAATATTTTCTCTGCTATTCACCCCTAGCGCTATAAAACATCGAATTACTAAAAACTTACACATACTAAGAGTCTGCTCTTTGGACTCTCTCGAAAGCTAACAAATAAATTACAGAGAATCAAGAACACCGCTGCCAGGATTGTAACAAGAACTTCAAAATATTCATCCATAACTTCAGTTTTAAAGTCTCTTCACTGGTTGACTGTCGAATCCCGGATTCAGTATTAAGTTCTGTCATTAGTGTATCACTGTCAAAATAATCTTGCTCCGTTGTATTTGGCTGAACTTTTAACAGACTATAAACCCAAACGTGCACTATAGTCACATGGCAAAAATATACTTGCTGTTCCCAAAACAAAACTAAAACAATTTGGTGATAAAAGTTTCAGTGCTGCTGCACCTTGCCTTTGGAATCAGTTATTAGTAAACATTAAAGAATCTCAGACTTTCACAATCTTTAAGTCACAACTAAAAACTCATTTGTTTAAACTCTATTATCCAGATTAGAAACAGATTGTTTATGTGTGTTTTTAATAGTGAGAGACTCATGGATATGTTGCACTTTGAGCATGCTTATATGGATGGATTATTAAGCGCATTACAAATATACATTATTATTATTATTACTTGTTTAGCATTTGACTTGATTAGGTTGATACACTTAATAACTGCTTTCATGACAGTGTTCAATTCTGGTGAAAGGTTTTTAGCCACAAGATTCTCTCGATGAATGACACAGTGCACAGTCAACATGCCAGGATTGTCATCCTTCATCAGCTTCAGAATTGCCTGCCGTCTACCCATCATAGCTGGAGTACCATCTGCTGCACATGATATTACGTTTTGTAGCGGAATATGTGATTCTGTCATGTATTTGGTATATATTGTGTAGATATCTGCCTCAGTAGTGGTTGTTTTCAGTTGCTCACAAGACAGCGTCTCCTCTCTAAATTGTACGTTCTTGACATATCGCACATAAGCGAGTAGCAACGCTTCACTTCTGCGGACTGTCGATTCGTCCATCATTCTGCACTGTGAACTTTCTGTTTCGTAGTTTGGATATCAGATTTTCATGAACATCCGTTGCCATTTCATCGATTCGCCGGCGTACGGTATTGTTACTGAGAGGTCCTGAATTAATTCCCACTGCATCGTCGCCCTTTTGTAGTACAGTGCGAGCGAAAACTGATAATGCAGGCTTGATCAACTCTTCACCGAGTGACAGTCTATTTCACATTTAGACGAGACAAGGTTACGCGCTTCTCGGACAATCAACAGTACAGCGAGATAGGATAAGCGCCATTATACAGCGTCAAAATTAATTATGCTAGTCAGTCATTTAGTTTCCGACCAATTTCTACGCGGGTTTGTGGTCGGTAACATTCTGACTGATGGCTCCCGGTCAGGAGTCTGAAAACTCAATTCATGCAAATTCCCCCCCTATTCACAAAATTCACCCCTTTGTGTATAATTCACCCCCAATTCCCCCTTTTACCACATTTCACCCCCTAGCAATTCGAATTCACCCCTGGGGGTGCACATGGACCCCGGTTGAGAAGCACTGATCTAGTGACATTGACAGCCATTTTTTTTTATTTGTTTACATTCTACATATAGTTCCATAACTTAACATCAGCAAACCACTTGCACTTAACTTTCCATTTCTGGTTCTCAGTTTTTCTTTTCTTGTAATTAGACTTGAGTTTGATTTATATTTAATTTTAGCGTTCTAGTATTTGATAATTTGGTGATTGTTTTTCTTGGATTTTTGTATTTTCATACTTGAAGAGTTTCAGTTGTATATTTTTCTGTGACATCGATTTTCATTGTAAATTTTCTTATATATATGCTGGTTTTCTTGTTGTGACTTCAACTTAGTAGATTGGTTTCAATGTTGACTTTTACATTCCAGTCCCAGAATTTTGTTTGATTTTTTTTAACTTAGATATTTTCATCTATAGGGTGTGTAATTTGAATTTCCAAATATTTTTATATGTCATTTATTTATTATTTATTCGTTAATATTTGGTTACATCTGTGTTTATTCATTACAATGGCAGAAGCACCACCGTCAAATGCAGCCGCAACTCGTGAGATTATTAAGGAATTAAAAGTAGTTATGTCCCAATTAAATTTAGAAATGCAGCATGAAGTTTGTAAGGATGTCTTAGGATATGGCCCTTTAGTTAATGATTATGTTCCCCACCAATCTTCATCTTTGTCATGCCCAGTTTCAACCCCAAGTATTCCTGTGTATTGTCCTCGATCAATTGCCAGTTCTCAATGTGCTTTTTCGACTTCTACTGTTACAGATGCTACTTCACGAAAAACCTCAAGATCACGTAATGAGACTTTTTATGTTGATAACACATCATCAAATTTTCAGAATGCAACAAGTTATCCGGCAGCAGCAATTCAATTAAACCCTCCAGTACAGACATCTTCTCCTGTTTTCATACCCCATACTTCATCTACTCAAATTAACCCCACTTCTACATTTCAAAGATCTTCAGTTTCTAGATTTGAAGCGCCGACTGTTTCATATTTACCTCCTACATCTTCACCCAGATTATCTACTTTTTCTGGGGATTGTAATAAGGGGGATGTTTTATATAATCAATGGCGATTAGAAATTATTGGTCTACAGCAAGAAGGTACACATTCCGTGCCTGTTATAATTAACACCATTCGTAGAGCCGCACGGGGTACAGCTGCTGAATTTTTAATAGGTATTAATCCGCAAACAATTAATGAGGTATTTATGCACTTTGATCCATTATTTGGTGATATTTTATCCGTAGAGGTTTTAATGAATAAATTATATACAGCTAAGCAGCAGGAAAATGAATCCATTTCTTCATGGGCATGCAAAATCAAACATATTGTTTCTAAGTTAATTAATGCTGGTATTTTAGTTGAACCTGCTTCAAATAAAATATTGAAAGACAGATTTTGGCATGGCCTGACCAATTCACAAGTTCAATCTAATACTAGGCACATTCTTGATGCTGATGTATCATTTTCAATTTTAATGACTGCTGTTAGGAAGGCGGAAGAAGAGATGGATATATTTCCAATCACTTCTAATTTCGCTAGTTCACCATTTCACTTAACATCTACAACTTCAAATTCTTCATAAACTTTTCAAAACAAAATTCTTCAACAGATTTCCGGTTTGTCAGAGCAGTTGAAGACAGTTAATTGTCGTATATCTGATATGGAACACCAAAGGCAGCAACCACGACAGAGGTATTATAGACAGCCACCTACACAGTTTAATTCGTCAAATATAAGAGATCCACCCGTTCACGTTCCTCCTTTTCCTCCTCCTCCGTTATTCAATCCTGCATTTCGCCCACCGAATCAATTTTCAAATACAAGTAATTATCGCCCTGGGGTAACTATTTGTTACGCATGTCAACAACCTGGTCACAGAAGAGGGGATCGAGAGTGCTCTTTAAACTCGCAAGGACTTATTCCACGAGGCGGTCGGTAAGTCCGGATGTTTCATGTCAACAGAATGACCCATCTTTTATTTCAGATTTGGTTGGTTCATCCAACGTTGCACAGATTTTAATTAATGATATTTTATGTTCTGCATTATTGGATTCCGGTTAAATGGTTTCTACAATTTCTGTTGATTTTCATCGTCGTTTTTTATCAAATTTTCAGATTTATTCGCTTAATGATTTATTAGATGTTCGTGCCGCAGGAGGGATAAAAGTTTCATACTTAGGATATATTTCAGTTCCTGTTAGAATTCCTGGTAGCAGTGAAGATTTGCAAGCTTTAATTTTAGTTGTACCTACAAATTCTTTTAATGCAAAGACTCCAATGTTAGTGGGTACAAATATTCTTTCAAGGTTATGTAACACATCAACAGATTCAGATGTTTGGAATTCCACATTTTCACTTTTAACGGCACAAGTTCAATCCAGTAAAGTTCCTTGTTTTTTAAAGTCAAGCTCAAATTCAGTTAAGATTCCTGCAAATTCGTCAATGCTGGTAGCTGGTACGTCAAAATTAGTTAAACCATTACCTGGTAAATGTTACATGGCGTTAGATGATATATCCCTTCCTGGTTCTCTTCATGTTGTTCCTGGTATAGTTACATGTAATTTTACACAGCCTTCGAATAAAGTGAGAATTAACATTACAAATTCTTCAGACAGACCCATCACTATTCCTGGTAAAGCAGTTCTTTGTCAACTTCAGCAAGTAGATGTTGTAAATAATTCTCCATTTGTATCGTCAAATACTTCCTCAGAAAAGCCGTTCGATGATTTGTTTAATTTTCAATCTATTCATTCAAAGTGTACAGAAGAAGAAGCTAATCAACTTAAAGCTCTATTACATAGTTATAAAGATGTTTTCAGTCTATCCGATACAGATTTTGGTAGAACAGATATTATTAAACACAGAATTCGACTAACTGACGATACTCCCTTTAAACAACGGCATCGCAGAATACCACCTTCAATGTTTCAGGAAGTAAAAGATCACATTAATGATATGATAAAAGCAGATGTAATTCGTCCTTCAAATAGCCCCTTTGCTTCTCCAATAGTTCTTGTTCGAAAAAAAGATGGTTCCCTTCGTTTCTGTGTGGACTACAGAAAATTAAATTCAAGAACAGTTCACGATTCTTACGCACTTCCCAGAATAGAAGAAACTCTTGATTCACTTCATGGTTCGAAATATTTTTCTTCATTAGACTTAAAAAGTGGGTACTGGCAAATAGAAATGGCTGAAGAAGATAAACCAAAAACAGCGTTTACAACTGGTAATTTAGGCTTTTGGGAGTTTAATGCTATGCCTTTTGGGTTAACGAACGCGCCTAGTTCTTTTCAGCGTTGTCTAGAGCGGTGCATGGCTGATATTCATTTATTTCATTGCCTTATATATATAGATGATATTATTGTGTTTTCCAAAACTTTCGAAGAACATCTTGTTCGCTTGGAATCTGTATTTTCTCGTCTCAGAAAGCATAATCTGAAATTAAAACCATCAAAGTGTGAATTTCTACAATCTTCATTAAAATATTTGGGACATATTATTTCAGAAGAGGGTGTAAAAGCCGATCCTGACAAAATTTCAACGCTTAAAAACTGGCCAATTCCTTCTAATGTTTCAGAAATCCATAGCTTTTTAGGTTTTTGTCGGTATTTTAGAAGATATGTTAAAGACTACTCAAGAATAGCTAAACCATTAACTGATTTACTTGTTGGTGAGTCTACTTCCAGGAAGCATAAATATTCAAAATCATCAGTTCATTCTTTTCATTGGTTACCAGAACATCAGGAAGCTTTCGATACTTTAATTTCATTTTTAACCTCAGCACCAGTTCTAGCGTATGCCGGTTTTTTTATTACCTTTCGAACTGTTCACTGATGCCAGTTCTCATGGTTTAGGTGCAATTTTGTATCAAGTTCAAGATGGAAGAAGACGTGTTATTGCTTATGCTAGCCGTACATTATCTAAATCTGAAAGACATTATCCAGCTCATAAACTTGAATTCCTTGCATTAAAATGGGCAGTGACCAAGAAATTTCACGATTATTTATACGGCAACAAATTCATAGTAAAGACAGACAACAACCCATTGACATATGTACTCTCTTCAGCTAAATTGGATGCTACTGGGCACAGATGGTTAGCCGATCTTTCAGCTTATGATTTTTCTTTAGAATATTTACCGGGTATTCATTATGTTGCAGCTGATGCTTTGTCAAGACTTCCTGTTTCAAATCTTGATAATTCGGTTGTATCTGCTGTAATTAATTTCACTGACGTTGATCTTGGTAAAATTGAAACTTTTTCTTTTAGTCAGAATGTTCTAGAGTGTGTTGTTTCTTCCATTGTTGGTTTTCCTGTGGAGTATTCAAATTTAATGGATAAGTCAAAAGTTTTTAAGGCTCAACAAGATTGTATTGGAATTCAGTACATAATTCAAGCAGTTAGAAATGGATGTAAACCTACAGATTTGCATAGTGTCGATAAGGATACAGCTGCTATACTTCGTTCCTGGGATAATTTAATTTTAAAAGATGACATTTTATATAGGAAATACTTACCTTCACCTTCATCCGATACCGTCTTTCAAATTGTTTTACCTGTTTCATTGCGACGACTTATTTTATCATTACTTCATGACAACATGGGTCACGTGGGTCGTGATCGGACTTTGGATTTGGTCAAGTCACGCTTCTTCTGGCCTTCGATGTCAACCTTTGTAGAAGGTTATGTCAGATCTTGTCCCAGATGTATTCGTAGGAAGTCTCCTCAACATAATATCAGATCCCCATTAGTAAGTATTTCAACTTCGGAACCTTTACTAGTTTGCACTGATTTTCTTTCTTTGGAACCATCTAAAGGTGGTATTGAGAATATTTTAATCATAACTGATCATTTTACAAAATTTGCTGTAGCAGTACCAACAAGAAACCAGACCGCGAAAACCACTGCTAAAATCTTAATTCAACATTTTTTCTTACCATATGACATTCCTGCACGACTTCATTCCGATCAGGGTCGTAATTTTGAATCTAATATTATTAAGGAAGTATGCAGTATCTTGGGAATAAAAAATCCAGAACTACACCTTACCACCCCATGGGTAATGGATTATGTGAGCGTTTTAATAGAACTTTATTAAATATGCTTGGTACACTCACAGAAGATCAGAAGACTCGCTGGAAAGATTATGTTTCATTTTTAGTATATGTATATAACTCTACAAAACATGAGTCCACTTCTTATTCTCCTTTTTATCTTATGTTTGGTAGAGATCCGAAACTTCCTGTGGATATAATTCTTGGTGACAATTATTCTTCTGATAGTAATTCTTCATATACACAATTTGCTTCTCAGCTGCAAGATAAATTCAATTTGGTAAATGAAATTGCAAGACAAAATATAGAAAAGGCTCAACATAGACAGAAGTTTCACTATGATACAAAAGTTAAAGGCGCTAACCTTCATGTTGGAGATATTGTTTTGGTAAGAAATGTGCAAATTCGAGGAAAAAATAAATTGGCTGATAAGTGGGAGAATATTTGTTACACTGTAGTTTCACAGCCTGATTTCAACATTCCAGTGTATATTGTTAAAAAAGATGGCAATTCCGAAAGACGCACCCTTCACAGAAATCTTCTCTTACCTATTTGTTCTTCAGGGCATCCTATTCCAGCTCCCCGATCCAAAGTGTCACAAGATACTACTTTGTCAACTGAGTGCAGTATTTCTGATGAATCATTAAGCCAGGTCAGTGCGAGTGATGTAATTAGTGAAGTCATTCCTCTTTCTGATGCAGGTAGTGTTGATTTTCTGTCTTCTGATGCAAATGGGTCTGTGGTTAATATTAATGATAGTAATTTGATTTCTGATGATCACTGTTCTACTGATAGTTCTTTGCATAACGTTCCAGATATTTTACCACTAGATATTTCTTCTGGTCCCAGTGTGTCACAGCGTGATTCTAATTCGCCAGAGGATCCTGTTCCGGGAAAACGTCAACGAAAGCCACCGGGATGGATGAAATCCGATGCTTGGGTTTTAGGGAATAATGTTTTGGTTTGATTTTCATTGATTATATCTATTTTTATATTTGTCCCATATTTGCATTTTTGGTTCGGTGAAAGTAGAGATTAATGTAGTTGCTAATGATTTTTAGTTGATGACGACTTGGATTTGTTTATGGATTATGATTTTGGTTTTGTGAGTTGGTTCATTATGTATATATATATATGTGTGTGTTGCTTGTGTGTAAGTGGATTATAGGCTGGTTAAGTCTGTTCGTGTCGGGACGCCACTTCATGTGCTGGGGGGAATAGTGTAGTAGGGTGTTATAGCCCCTTCAAATATTTTAGTAGGATGTTATTGCCACTTTAATTATTTCAGTTAATCTCTATTTGTCTTGAGTATCCAGATAGCTTTTTCTTTCCAGTGGTCATATTTATTTTAGTGTAAACTTTAAAGATGCTGTTGTTATAAGATAGTGAACAGATTTCATCCCCTTGGAAACCTGCTTTGTTGATTGTGGTTACTAACTTCACTCTTCTATTTTCTATCCACCTGTAAGCATCTCTTTACAGCACAAATTAATCATTTATTTCAAGGTAGGTTTTGTATTTGTTTGACTGGACTAGACATTTTAAACTATGTAGATAATTCTAAACTATTAAATTAAATATTAGCAAGTTAATAATAATATATACAGAAATTAAATAACTTTATATTTCATAAGTAAATGTAAATTAAATATATTTCTCCCTCATGTGTAAAGTCTTTTAATTGTGATATGTATTTGTTTTATAGTGTTTCCTATTGTGTTAACTATTATAAAGTGTATAACTTTATAATCCACCATTCTTTTCCTGGATAAAAAGCACCTGTCTTAGGGTATGTTTAAAATATGTTTTTAGTATTTATATCTTGAATCTCTGTCATAATGGTTCACTGTAAATAGATAGCGTTTTCATCGTAATGCATAATAATGTAGTAATTATATTATATCATGTATGCCGTGTTTATTAGTTCACTTTTGTAAATATTCATTTTGTATCTTTTCAGTGTTTTTTGTGTTATGTGTATTTTGTCCCGTAATAAACTGTTTCGTTAATTGGAGTCAACTTATACCTCTACAACTTTACCTACGACCTGGATTGCTGGATAGTCTGTCCGTCAAAACTCCTGCTACATACGCAACATAGTTTTTACTGATTTACACCCCCGGTTACATTTTGTTTTGTTTTTTTTTTTGTTTTTTTTTTTAAACTGGTTTATTGGCAGTAATACGTAATATGATACAATAATATATATATTCACATACGAGTACATAATGATGTAGACACATTCAACATAGCAATCAGTTCATTATTTTTGAAAAGAAAACAATACGAGGGAGATCAGTGGCTTTAAAGAAATTTCCACTTTTCTAAATTGTGCTCATCTACTTGTGAGTCTATCTTTGCGTTCGAATGTAGAAAGGCGATGTATCCTTCTTTAGTTGGTTGGTTGGATGCAAGTTTTGTCTTGTAAATATAATATTTGGTTAATATTATTACATGGTTCACAAAGGAAAGCTCAGTTCGGTTTTTGAAATTGCCAATGTTTTCATGTCCAGTATAGTATCCAAAATGGATGACAGAGGATGTCAGATTACTATAGATCATGTTTTTTTCCAAAATTTTGTTCAGTGAAGCCCATAGATTCTGGGAATAGCGACAGTGTATAAACAAATGGTCGATCGTTTCAATATTTGATTGACAAAAGTCACATAAGGTTGAGGAGACCTTTCCTATTTTAAAAAGTTTAAAATTGGTGTAGATTATTTTGTGGACATATTTGAATTGAAATATTCTAGTTTTTATGTCTGTACAAGTGTTGTTTATTAAATTGAATATTGACTTCATTTCAACTTCCTTGATTGTTTTTCCAAGTTCCTCTTCCCATTTAGTAATGGCGCTTGGAATAATTGAATTGAGGTGAATTCTTCTTTCATAAATGTTTTTTGGTTTTAGGTTTTGTGTTTGAATACCATAATATGACATTAAATTTTTCATAATATTATAATTTATTACATGAATAGGGTTGTGGTCGCTTATAGGTTTATAGTCATCGAACAATTTTTTTTCATTGTCTTTTGATAAATTTAAAGATTGGTCTTGGCACAATTTGTTTGTTAAATTTTTATAAGATTGAAATATAAAAAGCTCATTGGAAGTACACGGTTTGGGTAAGGGTTTAAATGTATCTGAAACAAAGTATATATTTTTATGAAATAATTCGGTCGTTTTATATTTTGTAATATTCAGATTTTTGTTCATATATAATATCTGTTCAGTTATTCCTAATTTATCTAAATTCACGTTATAAATTTTATGCCAATTTGCAAATAATTGTTTGTAGAAGCATGATAAGATTTTAATCTGCTTTGGATCGTAGTTTGCTGACATCAAGATTAACGGATTGTAAGGATGTAAAGTTTGGGTCATTAAGTTTACCCATGGTTGGTTGTCTCTGCTTAGAATTTTCTTTATCCAAAATAAAGATTTACACATGATATGTTCGTGAATATTTACCATGTTTAGACCACCTTCACTGTAATCCTTACACAGTATAACCCTTTTTATTTTATCCTTTCCCTCCCAGAGGTAGTCGTAGAAAATTTTATTTAATTTATCAATTATAGGTTCCGGGGTGTATAAACATTGCATGTGGTAGGATATTTTTGACAAGCCAAATGTTTTTATTATTAAGATTTTTCCACTTAATGTAAGATTTCTTAGTCTCCATTTCCCTAATGTTGTACTTATTTTGTCTAATGTTTTGTCAAAATTAAGACTTTTTTGATAGTCTTTGTCTGAAGAAAAAAAGATACCTAAAATTTTGATAGCTGTAGTGTTTAATGTTAAATTAATAGATTCAAGATCGTACTTCAAGTTTTTTAATTTAGAATTCAAATTATAGGCTTCTGTTTTAGCTATGTTAATAGATAGACCCGAGACTAATTTAAATTGTCTCAAAACTTCTATGAGGTGTCTAGCAGATTTAAAGTCTTTTAAAAAACATGTGACGTCATCTGCGAAAGCAGTTAGTTTGAGTCGAGATTGGCCTAATTCAATTCCGGCGATATTTGTATCATCTCTGATATTATTACACAGAGTCTCGATGACGAAATTAAATAAGTTAGTTGACATAGGATCACCTTGTCTGACACCGCTTTCAATATTAAAGTACTTTGTCGTAAAACCATTGTTAATAACAGCGCATTCAATTCTATTATATAGAGTTTTAATCCATCGGATGAAATTTTTTTTGAAACCGAAGAGCTTAAGGACTTGGAACATATATGAATGAGAAACTGAATCGAAGGCTTTTGTGAAATCTAGCGCTAAGAGGAATCCAGATATACGTTTCTGTTGAGCTAAAGTAAAACAGTCATCAATAATCCTCACGTTTTCGAATATATGTCTCCCTGGGATAAATGCTGTTTGGTTGGGATGTATAAGTTTATCAAGAAAGGGTTTCAAACGATTACACAGAACTTTACTTACAATCTTAACGTCGACATTAATTAAGGATATTGGTCTCCAATTACTCAAGTCAAACTTGTTTTTGCTCGCTTTTGGAATAAGTTTTATAATAGATTGACGTTGACTGGCGGAAAGACACTCCTGTTCGAAGCCTTCGTTGAGTGCATCTAGAACAAGGGTTTTTATTTCGGGCCAGAAACAGGAATAAAACTCTGCAGACAACCCATCATTCCCTGGTGAGGAGCCCTTTTTAAATAAATCAACCGCCTGTTTACATTCTCTCTCATCTAATTTGTGTTCGAGACAATCGGCTTCGTAATCGTCTAATTGTACATGATTTTTTATTTTTGTAAAGTTTGTTGTGATGGCCGAATTGTTGTCGTTTTTCGAATATAATTCCTTATAATATTCTTCAATATCGGTCATTATAATACCGGGATCGGCGATAATAGTTCCAGCCCCGGGGGATTGTAACCTATTGACTGTAGCCGAATTCTTTTTTTGTCTCTCCATGTTTAGGAAAAATTGAGAGTTTTTTTCGCCTTCTAAATGATATTGGATCTTCGCTCTAATCATGGCACCCTTCGCTTCATGCTCATATATTGAATGTAACTTAATTTTGATTTCTTCATATTGATTTAATAAATTTTCATTATTTTGTTCATTAGTTATTTTGTTTTCGTAATCTTCATATTCTTTTAATAAATCGTTTTTTAAGGCATTTTTAACTTTTTGTTTTTCTTTACAATATCTTATTGTAGCATTTTTAATTTTGTATTTCATAAAATCCCATAATTCCCGTTTTCCTGAAGGATTATGGTATTCGGCCTTCCATTCCATCATAGAATTTGTGATTAACCGCCTGTAAGTGTTGTCTGATGTTAATGATGCATTAAATTTCCATAGGTTCGGGCCTCTTTTATGATTGTGATGTTTAATTGTTATATGTACTGCGGAATGGTCACTTAGTATGCAAGGTACAATAGATGATTCAGTTATAATATTTAATGACGATTCAGAAGCAAACCAGAAATCTATTCTGCTATGGATAGCTGGTGACTTCTGTCTCCAAGTGAACTGCTTTTGATTTGAGTTAAAGGTCCGAAATGTATCTACTAAATCAAAATGATCTAAAATATGGAACATCTGCTTTTGACCTTTTTTTTTAATTTGATAATTTCCACCCATGCGATCTAACTCTTTATCCATAATGTTGTTAAAGTCCCCACCCAGCAGCACATGTGTACTCATATTTTTAATATGCCTATTCATTTCGTCTTGTAAGGATTCATAATACTTTTCCTGGTCTTTGTCGTTTATGGGACTATAGGTGTTAATAATTGTATAAGGTATGTGCTCGATATCTATTTGAAGTATATTATAATAGCCGTTTACATCCCCTATATGATGTGTAATGTCAAAATTGTTACAGTATTTATTGTAGAAAATAGCAGTCCCTGCTGAATTACTCTTACCATGGGAAAAGTTTATATTACCCCCCCATTCGTCTTGCCACTTCCGCTCGTCACCCGAAACACTGTGCGTTTCCTGAACCAAGATTATATCAAAACGTTTATCCTTCAACCAACCGAAGAACTTACGTCTTTTAACTTTGTCCCTGATCCCTCTTATATTAATAGATATAATCCTATAAGAAGATGTATCTATTTAAGGAGTAATATTTGTATCTATCTAAACAGTTGAATTGAGTGTCGTAGAAGGATATTGTTAAAACATATACAATCATACGTTCAATATACATAAAACAAATAAACCAGTCAATAATAATAACACAAACAGACAAAAACATTAGAAAAAAGAAGTATGACATGATAAACAGCTTACTGATGTTGTTGTAAGAGTTTACCGTTATGGACTCTGATGTTTATTTAGCACAGGCTACAATAACACTGACAACACTAGGTGAGTGTGTTGTTATAAAAAAGGGGCATATATGATCTTACTCGAATATAGTTTATAGACATCTAGGATATCCGCAGTTGTTGACTTCTAAGTTTAAACAAAAAGAGAGAATAAACCAGCTGTGTTGTACAAAATTATTAATATTAGAAGTATCCTTATTAAAATAGTATTTCAAAATGGGAAACAAAACTGGATTGTCTCAATAAATATTTGAGATTTATTAAAGTTGTATTAGCACATTTGTTTTGATAATTAAAACAAATACTCCAATAGTCTGAGCCAAGAACACAAAATTCATTAAATGATTACGGATCAATTTAAAGGAAATCGTCCGCAATGGTAGTTATATTATTATACTACTGCGGTTTGTCTCTTAATCTTTTCGTATATGTCATCAAAAAGGTCAAACGTCAATAGCTTGCCACGTTTGGTTTTAGCGTGTACAGAACCGTTATATAACCATGCGCTGTCAATCTCCTTGTGGTTCTTTAGCCGATTTATCAATTTTACATTGCGTATCGTTACATCCTCAAACAGAAGTATCCCTGTCTCTTTAAAATTCTGACGTTTCCTCATCAAGGCAATTTTAGCATCGGACTGTAGAAGTTTTAAGATAATTGGCCGTGGGAGGTCTCGATACTTGGATGGCAACCTATGTATGGCAACAATCTGTGTATCTTCCAATTGAAAGTCGGCTAATTCTAGCGCTAATCGTTTGATTTCTTGTTTTAAATCCTCTCCCTCATTTTCTTTGAGACCTAATATCTTAATATTTTTTTTACGAGAGTACTGTTCATTCCTATTCCCAAGTTTGATCGACTCCTTGACATCATTTTCTATTTGTTCCTGTTTAGAAACGAGATCCAGCATTTCTGACTTCAAATTATCTCTCTCAACAATAAGAGTTTGAACTTTTTCTTTTTCTTCAGAAAGAGACGTTTTTATTTGATCTAGTTCCCGAGAAATCTCCACTTTAATGTCATTACATATTTCTGATCTAACCTTTTCGAAAAAGGACTTCAGTATATCGTCAAGAGAGTCTGTAGTGATCATACATTTTAATTGTTGTTGAATTGAGTTTAGAGTAGAATTTATTTGGGCCAGATCCACATCGAATATTTCATCACCAGATGAACTAGATACATGTAACCTTTTGGGAGGTTGTTTGCTACTCATCATGCAAACTTTCTCTCAATAAATATAAACAGATACAGGTAGACACAGGTAGAGAGTGTTACTTAACAGATTGTACACTTAAGCTGTAAATAGGTCAGTGAAAGATCACAAACATGGGCTATAAATAGACAATTGGTTTTATCTCACCCTCTCTCTTTATCTATGCAGCTCACTTTTCAAATACAAAAATTGCTTTGACATCTCAAATAGCCAATATAACTTAATCGATCTCAGTCTATCCTAATCTAGAGTTCATACCGGTCACTTGTGTATAGTATTTAGATGTATTTCACTATTATTATGTTAAAATAAGAGATAAACACCAGAGTCCCAAACACTTGTCAGCTACCTGTTGTCAGCCATTCGAAGACTCGTTCTGGAGACAAGGTACCTACAGACGGAGTTCCAGAGGCCTAAAGATTCGCGTTCGCGGGATACAGCTGCTTCATCAGTGGATTCTTTAAAGACATTATCATCATCAGTGTTATAATCTTATACTTGTGTTTGTAAAACTCTTTTGGATTTGTGCGTTAGGACTTTATTTTTATTTATTATATTATTTCAAATACTGTATTTATTATATTATTTCAAATACTGTATTTTTGCTTTTTCCATCTTCATAATCAAAAAGATTATATCTTAATTATTTACTTTGAATATTTTTGGGTTAAAATCAGATTTTACCCACTGACATTTTTGTTGACTTCTTGTTTAGAATATATAGGTCAGGTCAATGTGACCAGTAGGTCAAAGTCAACAAGTTGGGATTTGGGCAAAGTTTGATTGTGACCATTCTTTATAGCAAATACACTTAAATTAGAACTTCATTTTCAGTATTAGGTTTTTCATTGATTAATTAATTCTTTTAATTTATATAGTTAACTTCTTCACAATTATATTTGTGAAATTATTTTTTTCCTTTGACTTTTAATTTATTACATACTTAGTTATTATCCTACTTACTGTGTGAACTCTGATAAATAATAAACGGATTTCTTCGATTATGAACAAACTATTCAACTTTGGTTATCATAAACTTACCTGTGTGTTTGAAATCAACTCCGGTTAAATAAAATCCATTGTACAGTTAAATACCACAACTAATTATCTGTATCTGTAGTGGTACGTGTAGAATCCTGCTTAGGTTTTTATACACGGTGGAGAAGAGCGCCGATGTTATGGGCGATGTTCTTGTAGAGCGGTCTTAAATGCCTCTACAGAACCTGCATGCACAACTTTATCTGGTAGTTGGTTCCAGTAAATAGTTGTTTCCACAAAAAATGAATGTTTGTACTGTGGTTTGTTGCTATTTGGTACTTTAAGTCCTTTGGTGTTATTGATACCTTGACGTTCGATAATATTGTCAGTTTCACAGTTTGAATAAGTTTTGGCTTTTATTTTTCGTTTAGGTCTTGCTGGTATGACGAAATTGTCGGCTGGTAGAGCCGGCACCAGACCCTCAACCACCTTGTAAATCAGGAGAAGACGGAGGCTGTGTCTTCTTTCCTCTAGCGTCTCCATTTCAAGTTGGCGTCTCATATTAGTTATGGACCCTGTTTCTCGACCCCTGTAGTTTTTCTTGATGAATCGTAAGCCTCTGTTTTGGATACGTTCTAGTTTGTCAATATCCCCTTTCATGTATGGGTTCCAGATTGTTGCGCCATATTCCATTGTTGATCTTACTAACGATATATATGCTACTTTCCTACATGCTTCTGGCACGTTCCTCAAGTTCCTCCGATGAAAGCCCAAGGTGGCGTTGACTTCCTTGCTGATGTTATTTATGTGGAAGCTCCATCTCAGATCGTTTGATATTTGGAGTCCTAAGTAGGGGTTCACTTGTACTTCTTGTAGGATGTGTTTATTAAGCGTGTAGAATTTGTCTGCTTTTTTGTTTATGGATAGAACATAGCACTTTTTGGCGTTGAAACGCATTCCCCATTTGTCGGCCCAGATTTCTAGTTGTTCTAAATCTGTTTGTAGCTTTTGTTGGTCTTGGCTATTTTTAATTGTTCTGTATAATAAACAGTCGTCAGCAAATAGTCTTACTGATGATGTTACACTGTCTGGTAGGTCATTGATGTGGCACAGGAATATGATTGGTCCTAAGACTGTGACTGATTCGCCTTCCACGATGGTTCTCATTGATCTTGCAGTTAGGAAGTTTTTAAGCCATTTGTGTGTATTTCCTTTAATTCCATACTGATCTAATTTATGTAATAATTTGTTGTGTGGTACTGTGTCGAAAGCTTTTGAAAAATCTAATATGCCTACGTCGATTTGATGTCCCTTGTCATGTTCTTGTAGGAAGTCGTTGATGGTAGTTATGAGTTGGGTTTCACATGAGTATCCTGACCTGAAGCCGTGGTTTAAGTTGGTTAGGATTTTGTTTTTTTCCAGATGTTTTAGGATATGCCTGCATACGATATGTTCTAGAATTTTGCTGATGACAGATGTTAGGGATACAGCTCTGTAGTTTTCTGCCAGGTGTTTGTCTCCTTTTTTGAAGATACTGGATATGTTTGCGTCTCTCCAGTCTTTTGGTAGTTCACCTGTGTCTAGCGAGCATTGCATCATGATTTGTAAGATGGGTGCGAGTTGTTCAGCACATTCCTTGAGTATGCGGTTTGGGATGTTGTCTGGTCCACAGGCTTTATTTGGGTTGGTGATTTTAAGTAGTTTTTCCAGTCCCTTTTGGTCGATTGTTAATGGTGTTATATTGATTTTTGCTCGTATTCTTGTTGTTGGTAGGTTAGTGTCTGATGTTATTGTGAATACGGACTTGAATTGTTCTAGTAGGAGTCCGTCTTTCCCTTTACTGTCACTGACAAGATTAGTCCCCTTTTTTAAAGGTGCTATTCCTCCTGAGTCCTGGCGTTTGGATTTAATGTATTTCCAAAACGGCTTTGTGTCATTGTTGTTTAGGCCCTCAAAGATGTTTTGGTTGACATATTCATATTCTGCTTCCCTCAGTTGTTTCTTGCATTCCTTTCGAAAAGACCTATAATTTGACCATTTGTTTGTTTTTCTGGCTTGTTTGTATAGCCTCTGTTTTTCTTTAGCATTTTCCTCTGTTTGTGTTTGATCCATGGGATGTTAATTCTTGATCTTGTTCGGAATATTTGTATTCATGGTTTTTTGAAGCTGACTTTTGAAGGTGTCCCAAAGTTGATGTACCTCAGCTCCTTGATGATGTTTTTCTTTGACCTCTTCTAGGGTGTGTTTAAGGTCTGTGATGATTTGGTCCCATTTCGCCTTCTTGTAGATGTAACATTTTCTTGGTAGTTTTTTTTGATGGTGTACTTTTGTTCGGTGATTATGGTGTCATGGTCTGATATACCTGGTACGTTATTGGAGAATTTAACTAGAGTTGGGTTTGTAACAAATACAAGATCTAGGAGGTTTCCTTCACGAGTTGGTATAGTGTGTATTTGTGTCAGATTATATGTTTCAGCTATTTCAACTAGTCCTTGTTGGATTTCTCTGTCTGTTCCAAGGGCTGTTGCTGTGTCCCATATGATGTCGGGGCAGTTGAAATCTCCTGTTAGAATGACATTGGTGTTCTCATTAGTCCTGGCCTTCTCAAGTGACTTTTGCAGTTCGTTTAGGTGTTTTTGATCTCTGTGTGGCATGTAAAAAGATCCAACTAGCAAGTCTTTGTTGTTTTTTGTTTTGATCTTTACCCATTCAATTTCTCCGTCAGTAATTAAGGATGTTTGTTCGACTGATGTATGATGCAGAAGGAGGGCCTGACAAGGACAGCTGCCTAGTCGTTCGGATGGGACGAAAAACCGAGGTCCCGTGTACAAATTGGAGTGCACGTAAAAGATCCCTTGGCAGTTAGAATTCGATATAAGAGTAGGCCGTAGCGCCGCTGCCCGGGCAAAATTTCCCTCATTGCACACTGTGGCGTATGCCCGTCTTCAATTAGCCCAGGTACGGTGCTTAAGCGTAGGACGTTAAACCCCATTTCATTCATTCATTCGACTGATGTAATGGACTTCTCTACAAGTACAAATACACCCCCTCCAAGGGTCCCTCTGTCATTTCTGTATACATTATAGTTAGTTGGAAATATTTCGCCTGACATTATGGCGTCTTTTGTTGGATTTGATCCTGGTTTTATTCCTTTTAACCATGATTCTGTGGCGCATACTATGTCTGGTTTCAAGTAGTGGAGTGCTGCCTCAAATTCTTGTTTTTTATCTTTTATGCTCCTGCAGTTGATTGTCATGATGCGGAGGTTGGTTTTTTCTTGTATCTCGTAAGGATTGCTACTGAGATGGCATGTTTCCACTCTTTGGGCTGCTTGACTTCAGTGGGCTGAAAACTGATGATATTGAGTCCATGGTGTAGTCCAATCCGGTTATTTGTTCGTATATGTTGGATATTTCTAATTCATAGCTTCTAAAGGTGAATGAGCTTATGTTCATGCTTTCACATTTGCAGCATTTCCACTGTACATTTGATTTTTCTAGGAGTTCATAATCTTTTGAACATAGTTCTATGCAAGAGTTGTGGTGCCAGATGTTGCACCCGTCGCAGCATACTCCTCGACAGTTCCATGTGACTGGATGCTCGCAAAGACCACAGGGATATACAGTTTCTTTTTTTGGCGGTCCTGGGTTTGTTTCGATGTCTCCACTTAGCGTTATCAATAGTAGGAGCAAATATTTGGTTTTGGTGTTGCAGATAGGTAGGCAGATTGGTCTTCTACCGGCTGGGTGTAGTTTAGCATTAAGTAATTGTTGGACTAGTTGTTGATGGGTCCATGATTTACTATGTTGTGTTGGTATGGTGAGTAGTACAAATAATAAAATAAGTGTCACTGCAAACATAGTGATTTAGTAAAGTGTGGAAAAACCCACGCTGACTAAATCTGCCTGTAATGAACTTATTTTATTGGTTTGTGTACAGATGCCCAGCAATCTCTCTCGGCCTGTTCTGATATTTTTTTAGCCAGTTTTTTGCTAGTAGCTCGCCTGGGTGTATCCTGTCTTGATACAGCCCGAACTCGTAACTAGGTTCTCTCTTGAAAAATTGAGCTCGAGCTAACTTGACATCTCAAAATGGTGGGGAAACCCAAGATGAAGGCTGTTACGTCACCGAACACAATTTGGCGACCTATTCGGCTAGCGAGCTATTCGACCAATCCAGCTGGCAACCTATTCATGGTTCAGACCTGTCAATCACCGTAAAGAGATTGACCAATCAGAGAGCCAGATTATATTTGGCCCGCGTAGGCCAAGATTGGCTGCCAGTTCTGTCCCACAAACAAACAAAGCTGTTCTTTGTGGGAAGTTAGTTATTTCTACATTAATCGTCAAAATAGTATTACGCTGCGCATGGGGGACTTGTAACATGGATGAACGTCACCCGGACCGCCTTCATGGTGCAACATTTATACTTTTTCCGAAACCAAAGAACCAAAAACAGGGGTAAAATTGAAAATACTACGGGTGCCGTCGTGATTAAAGTATTTAGCGAAATTGCAGTAGACAACCAATAATAACTACGGCATCTTTAGCCGTGGTATTTTATTTAAAGAATACCACGACGCAAATTGCCATTGTCCACGGCATAGTCGAAAGAAAGAATTTATTATTTTGTTTCTTTTCCGAGTTCTTGTGACTGCATTGTTCTATTGAGTTAGATCTCGAGCCCGACAACTAAAAATAGATCGAACGGTGTGGAATTTTATTGGCTATTTTATAACAATGAATTTCATACCATCTACCCGGATTCTCATCTGTTTGACACTAGTATTTAACAACATGAAGTATTTATATCTAAATAATAAAACACGTATCCCCCAAGTCATAGTTCAACCGTAAAATCGCATGCTGATGGTTAGCTAAAATGGAAATGCACACGTCTCGTTGTCCAGTGTATTTAATTATTCAAGAAGTTCAAAAAAGTATTTTCCCCACCTAATAACTTGATCGGGACATATTTTCCAGTAAACTATTCATAATATATTGTCTTTATTTCTGGAAATTGTTACGATATAATTTTTAGCGTAAATATGGACGGGATATGAGAATGGAATTTCAGGGGGCTTTACATGTCCACCGCACGAGGTACATCATGCGCAGGTGTGAAGTTGTATTTTGATAATCATGAATTTACGGTATTACATATATTTTAGAATCGAAATTCAACACCTCAATGGCGAGGTACTCATTTAAAACGCAAGTCTGGTACTATGATACTTATTTGGTGGAATTCGCGTGGATACGGATAACAGAATTGCACGAATAATGTTTAGTTCCATCGGGATTTTCTCTGAACTATTAGAAAGGGAAAACTTTTTGACACAAGTTAGAGTTCGTCATAATTTAGGATTTAAAAACATTTGTATGAGGTTTAACATTACGGTACAGACTGCAGGATCGCCATATTGAACAGGTTGGTGTGGTCAAATTTGTGGGACATAGTAACAGTATCTAAGGGGGCGAAGCTTATCTGCAAATCTCGGAAGCAGGAATTCGTTGGTAACCTATTCATAATAAATTCAAAGATCGCACAAACTCATCTATTTTTATCAACCAATAAAATCCATCGTAACGTCTATCAAACGAAAGTAGAATATATTGTTATTTTAAAGTGAAAATACGGTAATATTTCGAGTCAAAATTCGGGTCATCGTACAAAATTCTGAGCATCCAGCTATATATATTCTGAAAGGTAATTGAATAAGCTTTCCAAAAACTATTAGTAAAAGTTGGCACAATCATATTAAACGGGTGCGCTCTCATCCTAAACATAGCCAATTTTTCAATATTCTAATTGTAAAGAACGGTAATGTTCCGAGTCAAAATTCGGACCATCGTACAAAATTCAGAGCACCCGGCTATATATATTCAATAAAGCTTTCCAAAAATTATTAGTAAAAGTTGGCACAATCATATTAAAGGGGTGCGCTCTCATCCTAAACATTGTCATTTTTTTAATATTCGAAATTTGAAAAATTGGCTATGTTTAGGATGAGAGCGCATCCCTTTAATGCGATTGTGCCAACTTTTACTAATAGTTTTTGGAAGGCTTGTTTAATTACCTTTCAGATTATATATACCTGGATGCTCAGAATGTTGTGTGATGACCCGAATTTTGACTCGAAATATTACCGTATTTTCACTTTAAAATAACAATATATTCTACTTTCGTTTGATAGACGTTACGATGGATTTTATTGGTTGATAAAAATAGATGAGTTTGTGCGATCTTTGAATTTATTCTGAATAGGTTACCAACGAATAGGTTGCCAGCTGGATTGGTCGAATAGCTCGCTAGCCGAATAGGTCGCCAAACTGTGTTCGGTGACGTAACAGCCTTCATCTTGGGGTTTCCCACCATTTTGAGATGTCAAGTTAGCTCGAGCTTAATTTTTCAAGAGAAAACCTAGTTAATTAGCTGTGGTATTTAACTGTGCAATGGATTTTATTTAACCGGAGTTGATTTCAAACACACAGGTAAGGTTATGATAACCAAAGTTGAATAGTTTGTTCATAATCGAAGAAATCCGTTTATTATTTATCATTTTTACATTAAAATTTAATTATCATAGCGTGAAAGGTGTGTACTTGTGTATTTGGGTTGGTTATATTAGGTGGGATCGCGAGCACACATACCTGAACTTAGGGTTTTATTAGGATTTGTTTATTTAGTTAGGTTTTTTTTTCAGGACAGACGTACTTCACTTTTCTTTCAGTCTTTCATTCGGTTTTTTTTCAGTTTTCTCTCTCAAATAAATAACTTTGTTCATTATTGCAACACACACATATTCAGCACTAACATATTTTGCATTCACAACCCTTGTACGTGTATATGGTATAGATATTTATCTATTTATAAATTGTTTTATGATTGTCACTGATTGGAACTTTGTTTAATTCGTCTTGAGTCATACCCCTGGTGTATATTATTTATTTTTCAGGTTTTGAATTTTCAAATTGTGTTTGGATTGATATATATTTTCAATCTGATTTGGTTTTGTGTATTTCGACTTTTATTTGGTTTTATATTGAGTTTGATTTTGTTTGAACTCTTGATTTTGTATTGAGTTTTGGTTTTGAGTTTAAGTTTGCCGCTTAAGTTGAAGGTTGACTTAGACTTGCCTCTGACTTATGACTTGCCTTCAACTGTTTACTTGGACTTATTTAATTTTTGTTGTTTGTTGATTGTGATTTTGACATTTGGTATTAGACATTTTTCTTTGGTTGATGTTTGATCGTTTGACACTTGTACTGATTTGTGAATTTGATTATTTTCATTTTATGTGTTTTGGATTCCGGATTTGTTTTATCAACTTGTGATTTGGTGTTTGATTATTTTGGTCAAAAGTGTTGATTTATTTCCGCTGTGTAATGGCAGAATCATTTTCACCCGAAGAAGCTGACAATTTGTTAAAAACGTTTCTAGCCATGGGTGTTAAACCTAGAGCTTCCAGTAAAGAAGACCTTGAGAAATGGATGAGAGATTATTTAACCCGCCACAAGACCATCTACATGCGCCAAGTCAAGATAAACAACGTGAAGAGATTAAGGTGTTACCAGCTTTACCCAAGGTGTCATTTTTCTCTGGAGATCCATCATCCAAGTGTGAAGTTTCCTTTGACGTTTGGAAGTTTGAAGTGGAGGAGTTGGTTCAGTCTAGTTACAACAAAGAACAGATTCGACAAGCCATCTTTAAGTCGATACGAGGTGAAGCAGGTAAGATAGTAATGAGGTTAGGACACAGGGTGGAGTTAGATCGTCTGTTAAAGAAACTGAACAGTGTTTTTGGACGTGTTGAGGACACACAAGATCTGTTAGCTGAGTTCTACTTTACGGTGCAGACTCCGGAGGAATCAGTTTCAGAATGGGGTTGCAGACTTGAAGACATTCTCCAGAAGGCTGTTGATCGTGGTGATGTTCACAGGATGCTACTAACGACATGTTACGAACAAGATTTTGGAGTGGACTAACAGCCAGTATTAAACAGCAAACTGCGCATTAATACGATCGTATTAAAGTTTATGAAGAATTGATGGTTGAAGTTAGGAAGATAGAATCAGAAGTTCATTTGTCATCATCTGAGAAAAAACGACTATCTGCCTCTCATCATATTAAAGCAGTAACAGAAGACAATGAAATCTAATAACATCTTTAACACAGACTGTACAGGCACTTCAGAAAGATGTAAAAGATCTGAAGATTAATAGACCTGAACAGAGAAACGGTAGACAGGAACTAGAAGAACCTACATGTTTTAGGTGTGGTCAAAAGGGACACATCCGTACAGGTTGTCGTGTTAGACTCAACAAGGATTTAAACTCCAAGAAGTCTTTGTCGAAGGGCAGACAATAGGCTTGGAATCTAAGAGCCCTGTTAGATTATTAGGGAAGAGTAATGTGGCTCCAGTATTAATTGGTAATGTAGACTGTCAAGCATTATTGGACAGTGGTTCCCAAGTTTCAACGAATTGTGAATCGTTTTTTTAGAAATTACCTTGAGGGTGTTTGTGAGCTGCAAGGATTAGACACTTTGGTGAAATTAGAAGACGCTTGAGGAAATAGACTTCCATACTTAGGTATGATTGAAGTGGATATAGAAGTTCCTAAGATGACATCCGCTGCAATACCATGTATATTTGTAGTAGTATCAGATACATCATACCATCAGTTCACACCAATACTGCTTGGTACTAACATTCTTCAACATCTTTTGGATACAGTTATCAAGAAACATGGACTCAACTTTCATCGCCAACTTCAAGTAGAAACTCCCTGGTTGCTAACATTAAAATGTCTTAAAGTTCAGCAAAATGTGTACAAACAAGATAAGTGTGTAGGTATTGTGAAGTGTGCTGAACGAAATTCTATATTGTTACACAGCAATAAAACTACAGTTATAGTCGGAGTGGTTACTGCTAAGTCAAGTGTTCACTGTAAAGCGATGTGTCAACGTTCTACGCAGTCCAAGATACCAGACACTGTTGAAATTTCACATGTTCTTCTCGATTTTTTATCCAGACAGCAACGATCTTGTCTACATCAGAATTTCAAATTTATCTACTCATCCAGTTTCAATTCAACCACACTCCACTCTATGTGAACTACAACCCGTAACCATTGTAAACAATATCAACAACAATATCAACAAGAGTAGTACACGTTCTTCTGTTCAAGTTGGAAGTGATTGTAGTATTTTGGATAAACTTCATCTTGGATCAGCACTTACAGTCAGTCTGTTAGAAGGTGTTAAGGATTTCATCAGTGAATGGTCTCACATTTTCTCTCATAGTGATACTGATATGGGCTGTACCCACATGGTTGAACATGCTATCAACCTTACAGATGAAGTACCATTCAAGCAAAAGAACAGAAGAATACCACCATCTATGTACAAGGAAATAAGAGAGCACCTTAATGAATTGTTGACTGGAGGAATTATTCAGAAATCGCAGTCCTTGGGCATCGAATATTGTTATAGTGAGGAAAAAAGACACCTCCATTCGACTATGTGTTGATTATCGACAGCTGAATCAACGTACCATCAAAGATGCTTACGCACTTCCCAGAATTGAAGAAATGCTAGATGGTTGGAGCTAAATATTTTTGAGTCCTGGACATGAAAAGTGGATACCATCAGATTGCGATGAAAGAGTCGGACAAGGCAAAGACAGCATTTACAGTAGGTCCTCTTGGTTTTTACGAGTACACACGCATGGCGTTTGATTTAACCAACTCACCAGCTACCTACCAACGACTAATGGAGGAGTGTTTAGGAGAACTGAACTATAAGATCTGCATGATTTACCTTGACGACCTGATTATTTTTTCATCGACATACGAAGAACATCTGGAGCGACTGCAACTCGTATTTAAGAGACTGGACTGGATTGAAGCTTGCGCCGAAGAAATGCTTTTTTTTACCAACAGGAAGTGAAGTATTTGGGCCACATAGTTTCTGCAAAAGGCATAAAGACAGATCCAGCAAAAATAGAAAAGGTTGGAAAACACCAACAACCCCAGATGAGGTAAGGTCATTTTTAGGTTTTGTAGGTTACTACAGGAGATTTGTAAAGAACTTCTCTACAATTGCCAGACCTTTGAATGAGCTTTTAGTAGGAGGACCAACTTCTAAGAAGAGGGGCAGGAAGAAGTCAGATGACAAGTCAACACCAAAATGGAAATGGGGACCAGAACAAGATAGCTCTTTTGAAGAACTGAAGGCATTGTTACAGTCACCACCTATCCTGGCTTACCCAGACTTTACCAAACCATTTGTTTTACACACGGATGCAAGTGGACGAGGATTAGGCGCTGTTCTGTACCAACTGCAAGATCAGAAAGAACGAGTAATTGCGTATGCCAGCAGAGGATTATCGAAATCAGAGAAGAATTACCCTGCGCACAAGTTGGAATTTTTGGCGTTAAAGTGGGCAGTGACTGACAAGTTCAAAGATTATCTGTACGGCAACAACTTTACCATCTATACAGATAATAATCCACTTACCTACGTTTTAACAACAGCAAAGCTTAATGCAACTGGTCATCGTTGGTTAGCAGAGTTAGCAAACTACAACTTTAATATCAAGTACAAACCAGGAAAACAGAACATCGGTGCTCACTGCCTTTCAAGAATACCCAATCCACCAGAGGATACTTACAAGGAGATGAGTCAAGATGTTTTCAGAGCACTCAGTGAATTCCGAAATGATAATGGCTATGTGGAGTGTTTAGCGACTCAGATCATCCCAGGTGTTACCAGCACACAGATGTTTCCTGCTCATGAAATAGACTGGATGACGAAACAACTAGAAGATCCTATCATTGGACCCCTCCATCGAGCAGTGAAGAACAATGAAAGACCACAGTCCCCACCCAGCAATCGGGAAGAAGCCGTCTTTCTTCGAGAATTCGACCACCTCACTCTGAAGTCAGACGTTTTGTACCGAAGGTCTGTTGTAAGTGGACAAGAAGTTCTTCAGCTGGTGATTCCTAGCCTGGATAGAAAGGTAGCTCTGCAAGGTTGTCGTGATGACGTTGGACATCTAGGAAGAGACAGGACGGTTTCGTTACTGAAGGAACGTGTGTATTGGCCAAGAATGACAACAGATGTAGAAGATCACATCAAGAATTGTCAACGTTGCATAATGAGGAAGTCGCCAACCAATACAAGAGTTCCATTAGTTAGTATTCATTCATCTCAACCAATGGAGATAGTTAGTGTTGACTACATGTGCTTGGAAGAGTCAAAAGGGGGTTACAGCTATATTTTAGTCATACCAGACCACTTCACCAGATACGCCCAAGCCATAGCTACCAAGAATATGACTGCAAAGGTAACAGCCAAAGCTTTGTTTGAGAATTTTATAGTTCACTACGGGTTTCCAAGACGTTTGCATAGTGATAATGAATGAATAAAATGGGGTTTAACGTCCTACGCTTAAGCACCTAACCTGGGCCAATGCATACTGATAAAGGAGAAAGTTTCGAGAATAAGATCATAGAAGAAATGTGTTTATTAACAGGAATGAGGAAATCTCGTACAACACCTTATCACCCTAGTGGCAATGGAATGTGCGAGAGATTTAATAGAACCCTTCTGAACATGCTTGGAACTCTTGAGAACATTGAAAAAACAGATGTGAAGACACATTTACCATCTTTAGTGCACGCCTATAATTGCACCATCCATTTTTTGATGTTTGGGAGTAAACCTCATCTTGTTGTGGATGTTTTGCTTGGTTTAGTAAATCAAGAGTATGCAAACAGCTACAGCAAGTATGTCGCTGATCTCAAAGATAGTTTGGAGATGGCTTATCTCAAGGCTTCTTCTGAGATTAGCAGGTCCCAGTCACATCAGAAGAAAGGTTATGACTGGAAGGCAAGGAATTCCATCTTAGATAAGGGAGATTGCGTGCTTGTGAAAAGACTGTTCTTCAAAGAAGGTAGACACAAGATATCCGATAAATGGGAAGATTGCGTCTATATCATCATGGAACAGCCTAATCAAGATGTACCGGTGTATGTGCTGCAACGGGAAAATGGAACTGGGAAAACACGTACGTTACACAGGAACTGTTCCTATGGAATTATCCCAGCCGCCGCCAGTACCAAAACCTAGAAGGAGAGTAACACCCATTCCTAAACTAATTCCAGAGGAACCAGGTACCTCAAGTGATGAAGATCTGGAGATTGTTATTGTGGAAGGGAATGATGCAATCGATTCCCCAGCTAGCGCCACAGTTCCTCTCCATGTTGAAGAAGAATTGGAATCTCTATCCAGTGTTTCTTCTGAGGAACCAGATGTAGATGAGCCTGTACCAAGGAGATCCTCAAGGAATCGACAGCCACCAGCCCGTTATCAAGACTACGTATTAGCCCAGACTTAAACTTCTTCTGTTGTTCAGTGTCCAGCTACAGTCTTGGCGTTACTGCTGTCGGATGATTTTATAGGTTTACCATTTGAACAACGTAAAAGTCTAAGTAGTGTTTTAAAGTTGACGTTTGGTTTTTAGTGTTTGAATAGGATGTTTTTAATGGGAGGGAGTATGTAGCGAAGCGGAATTTTATATGTTTATAGGTTTTATTATATATGTTAAGTATTATAGTGTATGGAGTAAGTGCACCTTTAATACTAATAAACTGACACTAATGTTAATTGCAACTGCCCTATAACAACATCTCTCCTTTAACTTGTCTTGTTAACCTGTACTGTGTTTAGAGCCCAAATCTTGGGGTGAGTACAATTCTACTCCCTTGGTTACAAGGAAGTTTTCTTTGTATCTAAACCTCACTTTAGACATCAGACATTAGATAGATTTCGAAGTGGAAGGACAATTTGATATCTTGCATCAAATTGTTTAAACTTTATTTTCAAATCTAGTTAGGATATTTTCAGAGGATTGTTACAGTTATACAGCTTTAGTATTTCAGGTATGTGTGCTAATTCTCTTATTTTGGGTAATTGGGGTTTAGATGAAACGGATGTAGGAATGATAGGAATTGTAATATTAAGCAGCCATTTTCCTTAAATAGATAGAAAATAACATGTAAAGATCTTAATGTTTCATATACAATATATAGTAGATTAAAGGTACCATTTTGATAGTATATTGTATGTATATTTATAATAATCATAATAATGTTATTTTCTAGAGTATATAGTTATCTGAAGATTGTGTTTACCATCTTGTTAGTCTTCTTTAAAAAAAACTTCTTTGGGTATGTTATTAGTAATTACTTATATCACATTCAATAAACTTAAGGCATATTTAATACATTTAAGCGTCAGAATGAGATAACAAAGCACTTTGACAGTCAACTTAAGGCCCTAGAAAATCGGATCGATGATCTAGAACAATATTCCAGAAGAACATGTTTAAAGATCACAGAAAATCCCAACGAAAATACAGATGATATTGTATTAAAATTAATAAACAAACACATCTTGGTAGATAAAAATAGTCAGCCGATATCAAAGGAACAAATAGGACGCACTCACGGAGTAGGACCCAAAGGCACTGACAACGTACGTGACATTATAGTTTGTTTTATAAGTTATAGAGATCGCGCATCAGTATATGGCAACAAACGTAATCCAAAACCATACAACCTAGCCAATAATTCAAAAGTATATGTGAATGAAGCTCTGACAAAAAAACGATCACTACTATATAAAAGAACAAGGGAATTATTCAAGCTGAAATAAAAAAAAAATTGCTGGACATATGATGGCCGAATTTATGTAAAGCCACTAACAGGTGACAGAAGTTTTGTCATTAACTCGGAAGAAGATTTGAGTCAGTTTATGCAGTCTGATCAGCATCAATTAATACACAAAACACAGCTCGATTAGCATAGACCACATAATACACCACGCAATGCTACCGATAATCTCGGGTCGTTAGTTAACACCGCACCCCGTCAATAATCCCTATTCGATGTTGGAATATTGACGTCTACACCCCAAAACGTAATCAACCCCAACATCAGTTATGAAATTGACACTGACCCAGAAGTTTAATTTGTGTGAAAAATATTAATAAGTTGTTTATCTCAAGCACAACAAGAGCTCATCGAATCATTGTGACTAAAGAACTATGACCATTATTATATTAGTTGTTTATGTTTTATGTTATTAAAAAACGTTGCAGTCATTATGAAATTTGATTTGAGAATTTTGCATATATATTTCTATATTTCCGCTTTTTACTGCTCACAAACACTGTCTCTTTTATAATATATATATATATATATATATATATATATATATATATATATTGTTTGTTTATTTTATGTCAGAATTATATCATTACATAATATTCTTGTCGATCTTCTTAGGCCATACAGGCACTTTATTGCGAAGACCCCCATATCGATATCCTAAGTAATAGACAACCCATACACCTCGCGCACAAACAATCTTGATAAGCCTATGAAGTATAGGACGTTAAATCCCATTTTATTCAATTCCATTGCTCATATTCCGTAAATATTGACCAGATTATATCAAATCCAGCGAACACTGCGAGGAGTATGTGCTTACGAAAACACTAACTCATCTGGCAATAAGCACGTGCTCGTTACACATAACATCAGTAACGGTAAAATCTCACGTGACTGACCCACTCCACACGCAGACAGCGTGTCAGGCATTCAGTACAGTAACAACATCATACTGTACTTGTATTATAGAATGTATATACGTTTCTGTATTCAACAATTTCTTTTATTTACTTCATTGTGTTATTAATATGTATTATGATATTAGATTATTTAGAAATTGTATAGTTATTGATAATTTTTGTATATGTGTTTTCATGTGTGATGTTTATAACGATGGTTCTCTAGATATTAATATTGTATCACTGAAGACTAAACAAAAAAGATGTATACACTCTGTGTTTAACTATATCTTCAAACTTTTAAGACTTTGTAATTTATATAATATATGCATACTCGTTACCTTATTACTCTGTGGTGATATTGAACAAAATCCGGGTCCTAATCAAAAAAATAATTATCCGGGGTAAGATTGACTTGATCTCTTCAGAGTTAGATAGTTATGATATTCTCTCAATATCTGAAACCAGATATCCCTGATAGTTTAGTCTCCTTTCCATCCTACCTAGGAAAAATAAGGAAAGATCGCACAACTAACAAGGGTGGTGGTGTAGCAGTTTATGTTAGAAATACATTGAGATATAAGAGACGCCTTGACTTGGAAGTTGACAATACAGAGTGTATTTGGATAGAAATTCACACTAAAAACAATACATTTTTATTAGGTACATTTTATAGGTCTCCCAGTAGTTCTTCTCGGGTAAATTATTCTATTTTAAATTCTATTAGTTTGGCTTTAATAGATGATATAACGAAATGTTTTATAATGGGAGATTTTAATATTGATTTTTGCCAGGTAAAAGATTCTTTTATTCACGAAGTTATCAACATTTTCAACTTAAAACAATTAATTGACTCACCAACCAGATATAGCGAGCGCGGTAGAAATTCATTACTTGATTTAATTTTAACTAATTGCCCGAATTTTGTTAGGACAACCGGTTGTTTGGATAATTTTTGTAGCGATCACTGCCCTGTGTATTGTCAACTTTCATTTCATTCCCAGCCTAAACACAATTATAATCGACTAATATGGGACTATGCAAAAATGGATATAGAAGGACTGAGACATGACGTAACAAATACCGACTGGAACGTAACCACTGCAAGCGACAGTATTGACGGAGCATGCTTCAAATTTACAAACAAGTTGATTAACATTGCAAAAAATAATATCCCTATTAAGAATGTGACTATTAGACCTCGAGATAAACCCTGGATGAATAATGAAATTAGAAAAATGAGTAAACTGAAGAACAAAATTCACAGAAAAGCAAAAAATTCTGATTCATCAGAGCATTGGAATGCATTTCGGAAAATAAGAAATAATTACATTTGTTTAATAAGAAATTGTAAACGTAACTATTACGAAAAAATAGATCAAAACATAAACAACGATTTAAATTTTGGCTCTAAATCATGGTGGAAACTTGTCAACTTGTTTGTAAAAGAAAATGGGTCATCTCATCACACTATCCCACCACTCAACACTTACAACAACAACAACACGGCTTTTACACCACGGGACAAAACAGATAGACCAGAGGGAGGAGGGGGGCATTGTCACCCGAGTGGGGGCAAAATCTGAGTTAACTTTTCTAGAGGCATTTTTCGTCAGGAATCCGAATCTGGTAGGTAATAAGCCAGGTGAGGGGGCGTTGCCGAGATAATCGAGGTCAAAGGTCACGGAAGGCCAAATAACGAAAGAGACGTAAAAAATTCAAAATCTGTTCAGAATAGGGCCGAAAATCATTGATAACAGCAATGAGACAATTATAATACAGTAATATAATAATAACATTATATCTGGAATTTCGTACTAAGACCCGTATTGTGGCATTGAATCCCCCCCCCCCGTTCATTATCTTAGAAATAGAGTTTGATAACCCACATCTTTGATCGCTATGCTATTTAAGGTAAGTAAATATGAATGTGCCATAATATTACTTACATATTTGAAGAGGGTAATAACCAAGATTTTCTGTGATATGTAACATTATATCTGGAATGTCGTACTAAGAACCGTATTTTGGCATTGAATACCCCTCCCCCTTCATTATCATAGTAATAGAGATTAATACCACCAAATTTTGATCGCTTTATAAGGTAAGTATATATGAATGTGCCATAAAATTATTTACATAATTACAGAGAGCAATCAACCAGCTTTTCGCTGATATGTAACATTATATCTCGAATGTCGTACTAAGAACCGTATGTTGGCATTGAATACCCCCCCCCCTTCGATATCATAGTGATGGAGCTTAATACAACCAAATTTTGATCGCTATTTAAGGTAAGTAAATATGAATGTACCATAAATCTATTTACATATTTGAAGAGAAAAATGAACACGCTTTTCGCTGATATGTAACATTATATCTGGAATTTCGTACTAAGACCCGTATTTTGGCATTGAATACCCCCCCCCCCTTCATTATCATAGTAATAGAGCTTAATACCACCAAACTTTCATTGCTTTTTAAGGTAAGTAAATCTTAATGTGCTAGAAAATTATTTTCATATTGGAAGAGAACATCAACAAGCTTTTCGCTGATATGTAACATTATATCTGGAATTACGTACTTAGACCCGTATTTTGGCATTGAATACCCCCCCCCCCTTCATTATCTTAGTTAAAGAGCTTAATACCACCAAATTTCGATTGATGTTTAAGGTAAGTAAATATGAATGTACCATAATCTTATTTACATATTTGAAGAGGGTAATAAACAAGCTTTTCAGTGATATGTAAAATTATATCTGGAATTTCGTACTAAGACCCGTATTTTGGCATTGAATACCCCCCCCCCTTCATTATCATAGTAATAGAGCTTAATACCATCAAACATTGATTGCTTTTTAAGGTAAGTGAATATGAATGTACCATAAAATTATTTACATATTTAAAGAGAAAAATCAACAAGCTTTTCGCTGATATGTAACATTATATCTGGAATTTCGTATAAGAACTGTATTTTGGCATTGAATACCCCTCCCCCCTTCATTATAATAGTAATAGAGTTTAATACCACACAACTTTGATTGCTATTTAAGGTAAGTAAATCTCAATGTGCCAGAATTTTTTTTACATATTTGAAGAGAGCAAACAACAAGCTTTCAGTGATATACTGATATGTAATATTATATCTGGAATTACGTACTCAGACCTGTATTTTGGCATTGAATACCCCCCCCCCCCTCATTATCATAGTAATAGAGTTTAATACCCCACAACTTTGATCGCTATTTAAGGTAAGTAAATATGAATGTGCCATAATATTACTTACATATTTGAAGTGGGTAATAAACAAGCTTTTCTGTGATATGTAACATTGTATCTGGAATTTCGTACTAAGTACTGTATTTTGGCATTGAATACCCCCCCCCCCCCCTTCATTATCATAGTAATTGAGTTCAGTACCAACCAAACTTGACCGTTTTGTAAGGTACCGGTAAGTAAATCTAAATGTGCCAGAAAATTATTTACATATTTGAAGAGAGCAAACAACAAGCTTTTCGGTGATATGTAACATTATATCTGTAATTTCGTACTAAGACCTGTATTTTGGCATTGAATACCTCCCCCCCCTTCATTATCATAGTAATAGAGCTTAATACCACAGGTATGCAGGTGTCATCGCTGCTTATTGTTATTATAATATATTACTGTATTATAATTGTCTCATTGCTGTTATCAATGATTTCCGGCCCTATTCTGAACAGATTTTGAATTATATACGTTTCTTTCGTTATTTGGCCTTCCGTGACCTTTGACCTCGATTATCTCGGAAACGCCCCCTCACCTGGCTTATTACCTACCAGATTCGGATTCCTGGTGAAAAATGACTCTAGAAAAGTTAACTCAGAATTTGCCCCCACTCGGGTGACAATGCTCCCCCTCCCCCCTCTGGTCTAAGAGGCGTTGAACACATTTTTTATAAACCAGACCGAATTGAACGATACTAATCACCCTCTGCCTTGTTCTAGTCACAAAGAGAACTCAATTAACGAACTGACATTACACCCAAAGGAAGTTAAAGATATGCTTAGTTGTATTGATATATCAAAGTCTTCTAGTCCCGATAATTTTAGTGGTAAATTACTTAAATCAATTGCTGAAGAAATTTCTATTCCACGTTGTTCTCTTTATAATCTTTCATTAAATACTAGATCTTTTCCCCAAAATTGGAAACATGCGAACGTTTTCGCTCTCCATAAAAAAGGCAGTAAATCTGATTGTTCGAACTATAGACCGGTCTCATTGTTAAGTTTAGTCTCTAAAATTTTTGAAAAATGCATACACAAGCATATTTTTAACTTCCTGCGCGACAATTCACTACTAACAAAATTCCAAAGTGGTTTTATGAAAGGAGTCTCAACTATAAATCAACTTACAGACATAAACCATTTTTTTTTTCAGGTGAGAATTTTGTTCAGTGACATCAGCAAGGCTTTCGATAGGGTCTGGCATGCCGGTCTCTGTCGAAAGCTGGACGCTGTTGGTATTAGAGGAGGCTTATTGGAGTGGCTTCAATGCTATTTAACTAATAGAACGCAGTGTGTCGTTGTCTAAAATGCCTCCTCTGGTACCTCAGTTGTCAAGGCTGGGGTTCCGCATGGTTCAGTTCTCGGTCCGTTACTTTTTCTGATCTATATAAATGATATTGTTGAGAAATTACAGTCAAACATAAAATTATTCGCGGATGATACATCTTTATATATGCTTATTAATGATCCTACAGAAGGTGCTCAAATTTTAAATTCAGATATTGATAGAATATACACATGGGCTGAAACATGGCTAGTTTCCTTTAATCCTGAAAAAACTGAAACATTAACAATATCAACCACATCTAAGCACGACTCGATTCCTCTTTGTATGAACACGGTTAAAATAAATGAAGTATCTCGCCACAAACATTTGGGGCTCATTTTTCAAAACAATCTTAAATGGAATATACATATAGAAAATCTTTGTAATAAAGTGTCAAAATTTATTAACTGCTAAAGATCACTCAAGTACCGACTAGGACGGAAATCACTTAAAACAATATATACTTCCTATATTTTACCACATTTTGACTATGCTGACATTATCAGGAATGGGTGCACTGATTACTTAGCTAACCAGTTAGAACAATTACAATTAGATGCTTTACGCACAATATGTGGCGCTGTGAAGGGAACTATCCATGATTTGCTATATAAAGAAGTCGGTATTTTGCCTTTAAAACAACGTCGCGAAAGACATAAGTTGATATATTTATATAAAATAATAAATCACGTAGCCCCTGATTACCTTTATGACAATCTAAATAAAAAACAAAGTAAATAATTAAGAAATGATAAAGACCTACCATACTATTTTTGTAAAACTAATCTATTTTATAATTCTTTCTTTCCTTCAACTACACGACTTTGGAACAATCTAGATTTTTCAATACGTAATTCAGATACGTTATTCATTTTTAAACAAAAACTCGCAATGCATGATCACTTGGTACCTCCGTATTACCATATTGGTAAAAGAAAAGTTCAAATCATCCATTCATGACTTCGTTTATCAAACAGTGATCTAAATGGACATGAATTTTTAAGACACATAACTGACCCCCCAACCTGCCGATGTGGACACGATTTTGATGATCCTTATCACTTTCTGCTGATATGTCCCTTATATTCAGAAGCACGAAATACAACCATACACACATTAAAAACAGAATACATCAACACAAATTTTTTATTGCATGGTTCTACGGATATTTCACTTGACCAAAATATACTAATATTTTCCGAAGTGCAAAACTTTATAGAATTAAGTAATAGATTTTAAGTACTGTAATCGTCATTTATCATTACCATCATTTGATTCTGTTTAATAAATATTTACATCCTTTCAGGCCTTAAATCAAGATTATTATCATGTATATCAAACAACCGTTTTATTTGAAAATAGTATGGTATACTTTTAGAATTGTATAAAATTAATAACATAATATGAATAATTTCGACTATAGACATGTGTTTAAGTAAAACAATTGTAATTGTATTTATATCCTTACAGGCCTTAAACCAAGATTAGTTATAATGTATATCAAATAAGCATTTTATTTGAAAATATTATTGTATAAATTCAGAAGTGTATTAATTAATAACACAATATAAATAGTTTCGACTATATACATGTATTTAAGTAAACCAATTGTAATTATATTGTTTTCTTAAAGGGAGAGGGGTGATATAGGCCTAGCCTGTTCCCCAATCCTATTGAATAAAATATAGTTTAAAAAAAAAATTTAAGCTAATATGTGATGTATTTTAGTATATAGATTATTCATATATTTCATCAAGTATGCATGCCTTACTATTGCATTATGCTATTTTATATTGCTCGACTGTGATATGTATATTAATTTTGTTGTTATTTCAGGGTTTTTAATAAAGATTTAGAAACTACGCAACATAGTTTTTACTGATTTACACCCCCCGGTTACATTTTTAACTGTTTTGAATTTTAGTTGTTTTAGTTTATGCCTGTTACAACAACATCACATCAATTGGTGATTCATTGTTATATCTTTGTTCGGTAAATTATGAATATATGTTAGTATTGTTAGTATGTTTTTATTCATATTTTCTATATGCTTCAGATCTATGAAAAAAGGTGGAGACAGTGACACTGGCAGTTCACTTTCAGGAATTTATCCAGTTGGCTCTACACCCATTATTGCATCGAAAAAAAAGAAAACGGGATTTAAAATTGTCATCGTTCTAAGTAATATCCAGTGGAGGTGACAGGTAAGCAGCAAAGCAGCACTACGCTTACACTATTTTTCAAGTTTTAGATTTCTATTCCGAATTGCAGATAAAAACATCAAATGCATGTGACTATCCACAAATATGTGTATCTATGTACCATACTTAAAATATCAATTTGAATTATTTCAGGTCAAATGGAAGACAGCAACAGATTGATACGGTACCCTCTACTGCCACTGTAAAATCATCAAGGTAGGTGCCAACCTTTCAACATTTTATTCGTGCAAACCATTACCAATAATTAATAAAAGTGGAATACATAGAACTTTTGTAGGGACATTAATGCAAGAGCTACATCTGTCTATTGCATGTCATTTGTCTGGTTTCACATGTTATAAAAACGGTTATTTAGACAATTATCCAGACATTTATCCACATGGCAAGCCCATAATCAGCATGAGGCTTATGCTCGGTTTCTACTATCACGCTTCAATTGAATTTGTGGTAGCAATCATGTTGACCAGATTGTAGACCCAATAGGGCCAATCGCTCGCATGTCAGTGGAAACCTAGTATTATATCACATCCCATATTGTTGTCAAATCATAATATGACAGCACACCACAAAGGCAGAGTAGACTGAAAATCAAAGCGTTATCATTATGGCAACCCTTCTTGACAATTTTGAGAAACTTTTGTAACTTTGATTCATAATTTTGCTCAGAATAAATTGTCCTTATATTGAATTTATTTATCTATTTTTAAACTTTTCGAAATATACAGTAATGAGGCTGTTCTTGTTCTTTCTTCAGTGATTCTGATCAGATAGTTGATGTGACTGGGTTGTCAGATGAAGGCCTACACGTAGAACTGCAAATAAAAGACCAACGTCGGACAAAGCAGAAAGAGTATGAGAGTCTTTTGTTGACCCTCTACAGTAAGTTCATTTAGACATCATTGTCTGCCATAGACCTGGCCCAGGCCTTCGATGATTTCCTTCCACTGCAAATGATGGCTATGTGCAAGCAAATTATTGAAATTTAATTATGTCAGTCCGAAAATCTGATTTTCACTTCTACTCAGTGTAGTAATATTTTTATAAAAAATGAAATAGTTGTTATAAAATGTTTGTATCTCAGCATATGAAGAAGAATATGACCTTAGTGATGTAGAAGATGAAATGAAATGAAATAGGGTTTAACGTCCTACTGTTCTGCACCTAACCTGGCCTAATGGAAGACGGGGATGTAGAAGATGACCCAGATTATGTACCAGATATTAATATGTACACTGGGTGAGTGGATCCATTAAATTTACTAAATAAACTTGCAAATGGGATTGCTATCCTAGGTCAGTGGCTCTACACATTATAGTTTATTGCGCTATCCCCTTATTAAATGCTTCTAAAAGATACACACTTATTTTGTTGACTATTGAAATGTGCTGAGATATGAATATCATGCGTCCTGATTCAAACAAACTTTATCGATGATATTGTGCTTGACTGAATTTTTTCTGCACATTATTATTAGGTTTGACTTTATATTTCAGACCCTCAGACGCTAAACATTTACCTCAAACCTCGTTTGATAATGTCATCTATGGTTTTGATGAAGAAGGTAGAATTGATGAAGATGAAGAGAGTGTCAGTTATGGTCTAGAAATGAAACCAGTAACAGAAGATACATTAGAAGAATTACAAAAGGACAACCTTTGTCTTTCATTCCTTGGACAGATATTATTATTGGCTAAGACATCCATTGACAAGTGTACTCATGGTGGTTGTAATGGTTCAATTGATATAACAAGCAAGTCCATTGGCTCTGCATTATTTTTGAATTGGGTAATATGTTTTCTGTTTTATTGGATTTACATTTGCTTGTTCACAACATTATTTGCCAGACATCAATAATTAATTTTGGCCTGTTTTTATATACTGAGTGCCATAGTGAACACATCACTTAGTTTTTCTTATAACAAAATGATCCTGTAACATCTTATTTATTTTGCTTCTTATTGTGAACAATATTCAAATGGGAACACATCAATAACAACACATTTGTACACTTATGGATGTTTAATCTGTAATCAACGGTACAAAGTGAGAGGGGTCAAAACCAATAGTACGACACATATGGTGCATTCCATGCGACTTCGCTTAGTATTTTTAAAAATCCCCATTCATTACCAGTGTAATTGCATTGGCTATTTTTCTTGTCAATTAATATTGGTGTGACTTGTACATTATTATTACATTATTTAGGTCTAATTCAGCATTCAATTACTTTTTTTCAGATTTGTACAAATGGTCATAAAGTTTATCAATGGTGTGCTCAACCAACTGTAAAATTTGGATTGCACAGTGGTGACCTACTAACAGCAACCTGTATATTGTTTAGTGGAAATAATTTTCAGAAAATATCCCTGATGGCTAACATGCTTAGATTACCCTTTTTCGTCTAAAGACACATTTTTTTTCAAATTCAGCGACACTATTTGGTACCATCCATTGAAAACTTCTGGAAACAACAGGAAGAAGAGTTATATGAATAGTTTAAAGATAAAAATATTACAATACTGGGTAAGTTTGGTTGTATACATATAGTTGAATTAGAAAAGCACCGTTTGTGTAAAATTTAGATGTGACTTGTACATAACTGATATTTGTTTGTTAAAAGTATTTGGGTCATGTTTGTAGGTGATGGTAGAATTGATTCACCAGGTTTTTGTACACAGTACTGTAGTTATATACTTATGGAAAATACAGCAAAAAAAATCATATCAATAGAAACAATGGATAAGAGACAAGTAAGCAGAAATCCGGTCAACATGGAAAAGGCTTCATTTCAAAATGGTTTGGAAAAGTTGATAAAAAAGGTGAATGTCACCGAAGTTGTGACAGGTGCACATCTTGGTATTGTAGCATTGATGAGTGAGTTTTTATTGTTTGTGTTTGCCTCTGCATTATTTAAAAGATACCAAGAATGTTAAACATACACTATACAAACAAGAGCTAAATCTGGGCCTTGCATTGCACCTTAAATGTTGGGCCTTAAATGTTTTCAAAATGATAACCAACGGTAGTATCGAGACCAGTATAAAATTGAATTGCTAATGTATAGGTCCAGGATGAAACAATTTGACTGAGATTTTCAGCATAGTTCATTTTCATTATCTAATTGTGTCAATGATAACTCAGCTCAGTGAAGTAATTTGAACATACTTATATTCCCTTTTCATAATCATTTTTTTTACTATTATATTATAGCGAGAACTGTCATCTAATCCGACAATTCCTCTCTAATCCAAGTATTCATTTTTAATACACCAAATTATTGCATATTCTATTTTGTTTTCTTAGGAAATGATTATGCCACCATCATTCCCATGATATTTGGCATGCTGCCAAAAATATTTGAAAAAAGGTTATCAAGGTAAGTACTATTTTTGGATCTCATTTCAGAATCATATTCTCTGTCTCATGTAGAAATAATAGTCAATGTTTAATTAAACATACAATATCCAAGAGCTAAATCGGTCTATTGTATGTTTTTCTTTATGCCTGAAATGTTATATAAACTGTTAATTAGACATTAAATTTTATTAACATGAAAAGACAACTCACCATGCCATCCTATGTGCTCAATTTTTATTGAATTTGTATCTGATCTGCTATTTAATACCCATTGATGATCAACCGCAAAAAAAGCATAATCGAGGCTATGTTAATTATTGTGACAATCATGGCTATAGTTACATGTATTTTAAAATTTTCAGCACATTCTTCTTACACTATCTTGGGTTTTTTACTATTATCTCATCTTTCATCATGTGTCTTTATATATGAAAATTTTTGTTCGTGGTCTTTGTATGTGTGTTTCTAGGCTGGACAGACCAAAGAAACTAAGGACCATGGGTGCATAAAATCCAAAATCATTTTTGGTATACAGCTGAGAAAGCATCAAAATACAATGAATTGTTGGTGAGTATACTTCGTTTTATTTCATGCCATTTTGTAAATATTTCTTTGGTTAGATTTATTATGTTAACATTTATAACAATTCTGAAGTTGTGGGTCAATCAGTATCAGAATCATTCTAGTCATTCTAGCTATTTCACTGGTTTATATATTATACCAGTTTACTTATTTTATTCATAGAATATCTGGTACGGTGTCAATTACCATGTATGTGGTCAGCATGAGTGGTTGATACCACATGGAGAGGGGCCTGCTCATTGCCCACACAGCCCAATCAATGAGGCTGATACAACCAGGGCTGCACCATTAAAACCTGGCAGTAAAAATAAATGAAGTGGGTATGGATCCAAGATTAATGAATAAAGTACCATATTATTTAAATAATAGGTAAGAACATGTAATTTAAATATGGATATGCGCTTTAGATCATAAGGTCTTTCAATGCATTGCTTATATGTAACAAGGTGTGGAGTTACATTCCCAGGTTCTTAAAATACTCCTGAAATAGTAATGAACCAAACCAGTACCCAAATGACAAGAGTTTGTGTCAAGTTGGATTTAAATGCCAGACTATGAGAAATATCTAGATTTCATACCAGACTATGAGAAATTCATCTGTTCATACAGGAAAACTTTATTTTGATGCAAATGATAACGAGAATCATGATATTCTTTTTACAGAAGCACTAGTGATATTGAAAATTTCAACCAACTTCTTTCAATGTATGCTGGGAAAAGATTTTCATACACTCCACCTGTATATACCCCGTCTTCAATTAGCTCTGGTTAAGTGCATAACAGTAGGACGTTAAACCCCATTTCATTCATTTCATTCATTCCACCTGTATATACAGCAAGGAATATACTGGCAGCTCTGGACCACAATTACCATATAGGGAGAGGAGACAAAATGAATGCCAATGGCGAAATAGGGTAATGTAACATTATTATAACACCTCATCAAAAGCTGCTCTTTGTTACAAAGTTGTCATGATTTCATAGTATCTCATAGTAAACAAACAGGTTCAAAGAGTAATAAAAAGTTATCATTCATTAAAACACATTTAATACGAAGTAATTCCACTCAAACATAATTATTTAAACATTTTAGATATCACAGAGTGTACAACAAAAAAAGTAATAGATGGACAGTGCATGCCGTAAAAGAAGAAAAAACATACAAGTATATCCCAACACTAATAAAGAATGTTATTGTTGCCCGTTTGAAGGATACACAAAGTCTCAGAAGGAAAAGGGATATTACTGATATCCGCGCTGTTGAACAGCATTTAGTACCAGTTGCACCACCACCAACAAAAGATCTTGTGAAGTCAATGCTGTCAAGGAAAAGAAATTAAGAGTCGTGAAGGTATGAAACCTTTATACTGTCCAAAAGCATCTGGAAATTTATCTTTAATTGCCCACACACAACAGCTTGGAATCACCACTCTGACCCCCAAACCTAAAAAACCAAATTGCCCAAAAACATATTGTCTGTATGCCTGTTGGCTCTGTTAATGTCCTCATCAACGGGTAATACAAGTACGTCTAGGTATAGTAGACGAGCCAATGACAATACTCCTTCATCTAGAACTAACACTTGCATACCTGAAATAAAGAATTAATTACATTAGTCTTGTATTCATGAAAGTTAGGTGGCCGAAAGATCATAAGTTTTTTTTTTAAATCAAGTGGCACAGAGTAGTGTTGTTTGCCTATGATTGTACAAACTAGGTTCTCTGAGTGTTCTGTTTCCCCTCATTTCAAAAGACCATATGTGCAAGCAAATCATTTTAATTTCAAAATGACCTAGTTTGTTTCAATTTCTCTTTCTCACACACTATCTCATAACATGACAAATAATTAAATTTTATTTGACTTACAGGTAACAAAGATATACAGTTTTCAGGAGTTTGGCCACAGCAAACTTTCTCTTAGGCAGTTGGCATTTCGCGACATTTGCTGCAAGAACACCAGGTAGGAATATTGGCTGAAGGATCAGGATGGTAACCATGTGAAGGGCGATCTACTGTCTCCATCAAGTTCATTATCACACCTGGCTGATGTTCTATAACTCTAACCACCAAGTTTTGGGTTTCGACACTTGACAACTTTCCAACAGATTCCCACAAAATGAATTTCAATCTGATCATAGTATACTAAACCTTATAAATATCAATGTCATTATTTGTAACATTTAAGAATATAAATTTATTTTTTAGAGCCTCTATATTTTGACACTACAAATTCAACGCCTCAAAAAATAATTGCATTTGTTTATGATAGGGATGCTAGGATATTTATAAATATGTGTAGTCGTTTCCATATTCTTCGTGAATTGAAGATACATTATGGAAGATTATATCAAGAGATGACAGTTCTCCCTATAATAGTTAAATAGATAATGTAAAATGAATATGTTGAAAATTCCAGCCAAATCACTTCACAATGTAGCCTCAATTGATGATTTACCATGGTAATGATCATAACAAAGTCTCGACTCTTTATTATCCATTTTTATGGTTAATCGTCCATGGCTCTTTAATAGCAGATCCGATTCAAATCTAATGAAAATCAGGTGGCATCGAGAGATCATTATGGCCTTTTGCTAATGAATGTCTGCATTAAGCTGATTTAGATGTTGCATAATGTATGTTGTTTAATACAGTATTTAATCACTTTTGTAAAAAGAAAGGATATTTGTCAACATCGTCATACCAATTTTCTTGTATTATAAAATAAAATTCTATGGTCATCATCTGTTTATAAAGAAATCATCTACCTACCTTTAGTTTTGTTTTATTTTCTTCTGTTAAAGTCAACACATCGGCTGATGCACCAACAGGGATATAGTCACCAGAACCACGTCGTCTTCCCTTGCCTCGTCCCCCCCCCGTCCTCTTCCGCGACCTCTTCCTCTATAAACGGGTTTCGAAACACCTGGGTTGCCACGACTCGTTAATGCCTTGCTTCCTCTTTTACCCTTGTCTGCAGGAGAAGATGAAGGTTGAGGACTGCTACTTCCACTAGTTCCTTCTATATCCAGATCAGAACCACTCTGAAATAACAATATAGTATTTTGTTCAGATGTCCAGAAATAGATTACTCGACATAGATAAGATTTATCAGAACAAGGCAAAGTAGCTTTTTATATATGTAAAAATATTTCACAATGACAACCTTTATGTGCTATTCCTTGTCATGATTATCACCATTGTGAGAAGAAATCAACAAGATGAGTACCTTGGTGCCTCCTAGTAGAGTATGCAACTAGATTTATCATTGTATTATTATGTCCTCTATCACAATTTTATCCAATTGCTATCCAAAAATACAAGTAGGAATGAAAACTTACACTCTTACTCATTTTGTCTAATTGTTACAAAAAAGGTATAAGTATATGATGACAGCAGACAAATCGTAAAAAAAATTGATGTTGGATATCTTCTTGGTGTTTAACGTCTGCTTCCACATAAGTGATATCGCATAAAAAGACTTCGATAATTTATAGAGGGTGAAATATACAAAAGCATACGGACCTCCCAAAAATGCCACAAAAAGGTATTGACAAGCGACTATTCTGATTAGTAAAAACTGACTGATGGTCGAAGATATACGATAACGGTATCGGTAATTGGATCAACACGCTGTCTTTCCTAATTGGCGCTGTCGGTACAATATACGCTCTGTTGTCACTTGCGTTGACAGTAAAATTATGTTGATTGATAAACATCAGTTAAATTGCACCCCATTGTTTCCCTGCTTCCTATTTACTATTTGTCTGCTTTGGAATTCACGTAAGCCTATAGGACACAGTATAGGCAAATAGTCGGCTATAATTATTGCCTTATTCATTTGGCCCATTCCTTTCAAACTTTAACATACTATTGCAGACTTTCTCTTCTTATCTTTATATTAAAAGTCTTATTTTTAATTTGTAGTAAAAAAGCAATATAATACGAATTGAATTGCAGCGCCCGTCTCAAATCCAACAGGCTAACGGTACCACAGCTATTGAACACGTTACTTGATAATCGAGATTATGTAGGTGTAGTTAACGCCTGTCACTCAAATGATCGGACATTGTCGGAGAGGGTGAAGGTGCAATTTGCCCCCGTTTCTAGTCAAATATTATAACGCTGATAACTCGGTTCAGAATAAAGTAATTTGACTGAAATTTTTAATATATTCGTCTTTCATCATCTACTTTTGAACTGTTATAGCAAGCATGGCCAACTCTCTATAGATATATCCCATAATGTATCTTTAACCCCTGATTACCTTTATGACAATCTAATTAGAAAACTATGTAAATATTCATTAAGAAATGACAAAAACCTACCATACTATTTTTGTAAAACTAATCTATTTTATAATTCTTCCTTTCCTTCAACTACGCGACTTTGGAACAATCTAGATGTTTCTATACGTAATTCAGATACGTTATTAATTTTTAAACAAAAACTCGCAATGCATGATCACTTGGTACCTTCGTATTACAATATTGGTAAAAGAAAATTCAAGACTTCGTTTATCAAACAGTTATCTAAATGGGCATGCATTTTTAAGATACATAACTGACTCTCAAACCAGCCAATGTGGACACAATTTTGAAGATCCTTATCATTTTCTGCTGATATGTCCCTGATTTCCGTCCTAGTCGGTACTTGAGATATTTGTTTGTGGTGAGATACTTCATTTATTTTAACCGTGTTCATACAAAGAGGAATCGAATCGTGCTTAGTTGTGGTTGATATGGTTAATGTTTCAGTTTTTTCAAGATTAAAGGAATCTAGCCATGTTTCAGCCCATGTGTATATTATCTCAATATCTGAATTTCAAATTTGGGCACCTTCTGTAATTAGCATATGCCAAGAGATCTTTAACGTGCACTCTAATGTGTACACGGGACCTCGGTTTTTCGTCCCATCCGAACGACTAGGCAGCTGTCCTTGTCAGGCCCTCCTTCTGCATAACTGACAATGGGAAATCACGCCGGAAAATCGAGATGAACTTTCTCGGCCAATGCAGGGATCGAACACCCGTCCTCCGGGCTAGCGAACCAGCGCCTTATCCACTTAGCCACCGTGATCCCCTTGAGTGGTGGGATAGTGTGATGTGATGACCAATTTTCTTTTACAAAAAAGTTGCAAGTTTCCACCATGATTTAGCGCCAAAATTTAATCGTTGTATATGATTTGATCTATTTTTTCGTAATGGATACGTTTACAATTTCTTATTAAACAAATGTAATTATTTCTTATTTTCCGAAATGCATTCTAGGCTCTGTTGAATCCGAATTTTTTGCTTTTCTGTGAATTTTGCACTTCAGTTTACTCATTTTTCTAATTTATTTATTCATCCAGGGTTTATCTCGAGGTCTAATAGTCACATTCTTAATAGGGATATTATATTTTGCAATGCTAATCAACTTGTTTGTAAATCTAAAGCATGCTTCGTCAATAATGTCACAGGTAGTGTTACGGTCCAGTTGGTTTTTATTACGTCATGTCTCAGTCCTTCTATATCCATTTTTGCAGTCTCATATTCGTCGGTTATAACTGTGTTTAGGTTGAGAATGAAATGAAAGTTGACAATACACAGGGCAGTGATCGCTACAAAAATTATCCAAACAACCGGTTGTCTTAACAAAATTCGGGCAATTAGTTAAAATTAAAGGGTAAATTCCGATAACATTTTGGGGGTTAATACTGCTTAATTTTGTATGAAAAGCCCTTTTAAGGCTCTAACTTACTTCCGGGCAACTTATTCAAGTCATGTGATACGTTTTCAAACAACTTCCAATCGCCGGTATCGCTCTGTGGACGAAGACTTGTGTTCTGTTTGCAGTGCCGTAACTAGGGATAAATTTCTGGGGGGGGGGGGGTATCCAAATGCCGGTTTTACCGACGGGTCGATCAATAGAAAAAATGTGCTATTTTACATAGCTTTTTAAAAGCGGGTTACATATAAAGACTACACTTTCCATGGGCGGATCCAGGAAATTACGAAAGTGGGGCGTACTTTGAGGGCGAAGCTCGAATTATGAGCTCCATATATGCGATTTCCTGGCATCTGATCTTCACATATTAAACACAACTCCCACCCTATTTTCAGTGTTTTTTGTCTGCAAAATCATCAGGAACAGATCGGTAGCTTACTGCCTGAAGAATTTCTGAAAAAAAGTCCGAATGAAGGAAAGGCAAGTGGTTTGAAGGAGGTAGTGATTTATGAAACAAGGTTGAAAAGATGAGCGTGGTTTTTGTTTTTAGAATCTGGTCAAGCTGATGCAGAAATCATGTTGCTCACAGAACTTTACCTGTCCCTTAAGTGAGCCCTTAGAATGCATATATATTCTAAGGGATCGCTTACCAAGGGACAGCTAGATGACAGGTAAAATTCTGTGAGGTAATGTATATCCATGATCGGTCAAATTTGGTTAGGTACCATTTAGCCTACGTATATAAGTAACTGTGGAGGGTCTGGGCCAGAATTTTTTAAAAGATAAGACTCCATAAATGCGATTTCCTGGCATCTGATCTTCAAATATTAAACACAACTCCCACCCTATTTTCAGTGATTTTTGTCGATACAATTTTTTTTACAGCTTGCCGCCCCCCCCCCCCCCCAGTGGATCCGCGCCTGCTTTCGAGGATTCTAGTTTATATAAGATTTATTTAGAATTCAGAGCAGTTCCATACAGGGGTGTTTTGGTGAATTTAGACATTCGAAAGTTCGATAATGAAAGAAACAGTGTAATACCGAAGAATCTGGTCGGTAAATCACGATTCAAATATTTGCTATATAACTATTAAAATTTACCGACTGACGGTTTCGAAATTTCTGTAACGAAACAGTGTAATACCGAAGAATCTGATCGGTGAACCATGATACAAATATTTGCTATATAACTCTTGAAATTTTCCGACTGACGGTTTCGAAATTCCTGTAATAGAATTATAGAACACTGTAATACCGAAGAATCTGGTCGGTAAATCATGATACAAATATTTGCTATATAACTCTTGAAATTTACCGACAGACAGTTTCGAAATTTCTGTAACGAAACAGTGTAATACCGAAGAATCTGGTCGGTAAATCATGATAAAAACATTTGCTATATAACTTTTTAAATTTACCGACTGACAGCTTCAATTTACCGACAAAAACGAGAATTTACCGACTGAATGCAAAATAGTGGGGGGGTACATACCCCCCAGTGGGGGGGGGTACATACCCCCCCCCCCATACCCCCCGGTAGTTACGCCCCTGTCTGTTTGCACTACACAGAAGTGTCTGGATAAAACGCGTCTGTATGTGTTGCGCGAGCGCAGTATGTTACTTTCAGTTTGTTGACACATATATTTAGCCGTTCATGGCTCTGTGTTGATTACGTATTGAATGAAATTAAATATGTTTATTTAGCCGTTGTGTGCACGAAAGACGTCAAACTCATCAAGAGCCGACTAACAACATAGTTCCCTCATTATTTAATATGGCGCCGCCTATGACAGTTAATTTGACAGAGGCGGTTATGTTTGCAAAACGAAATTTAGGAGTATCTAGGCCTTGTTTTGAGAGATAAACACATTGAAACTTGCAGTCCATGCGGTAGCTATTGGTGCGTTTGGGCGTCACATGTAACTGGAAATGTTGCTTCTGTTAGGTTCTATAGTGACTTTTTTCGTAGTCATTTGCATATTTTAGTAGGCTATTATGCCCCCAAAATCAAATTTTGATTTTTAAGTGCTATTAAAGTCACCTAATGAAACTGACGAAGAAACAAATGACAAAATGAAATGAACTTCACATTCATCGATTTATTCCAAATGATCGTTTGTTTTATTTTTTATAAACAATATTTTATTCAGGATGTCTGAATAGGATTGGGGAACAGGCCTAGCCTATGTAAAACGCCTCTCCCTAAATAGTATACATATATAATGGTTAAAGACAAGGAAACAAAATGATCGTTAGACTAAGTAAGGCACAGACTGACGATTATAAGGGTAAAATGATACATCACTACATTATCTTGGCCAGCACTGAGTCCCGACCTCTCCCCCATCGAGCATGTCTGGGACATGCTTGGACAGAGGGTACGTCAACGTCAACAACGTCCTGCCAATGTCCAAGAATTTGCTGCTGCGTTGCAACAGGAATGGGACAATCTGGACCAAAATGACCTTAGACGTCTCATTAGGAGTATGCGACGTCGGATCAATGCTTGTTTGGCAAACAGAGGAGGAGTTACCCGTTACTGACTTTGTTGTGATGCTGTGGTAACTTTGCTGTTCGACCCCGGTTATCATTTTAGCCTTATAATGGTCAGTCTGTGCCTTACTTAGTCTAACGATTTTTGGAATAAATCGATGAATATGAACTTCATTTCATTTTATCATTTGTTTCTTCGTCAGTTTCATTATGTGACTTTAATAACACTTAAAAATCAAATATCCCCTACGTTTTTTGAATAATATGGACTGATATTCTTTGATGTGCTTTATTGTAGTCTTTTTAGTTTGGTCTATAAAATTGGTCCGAGTGGTCTTGGTCCGAGTGGTCAGGTATTCCTTTTATCAAATAGCAAACGAGCTTGATTGACCGATCACTGCTAATGTTTTTTTCGTGAAACGGAATAATTGCAACCAGCACACGGCCCGTGTTTCGTAACCTGGCTGTTTCATTCTTAGTTCATTTGTACCTCAATTCGTACCTCAAATTGATTTGTACCTTTTCCTATGTTATTAAAGGTCCCCCTGCATGGAGGTGGGGTGGATGACCGAATGGTTATCACATGCACGCTGTATCATAAAGTCTGTCATTGAGTCAACTGGATTACCTATCTGCCAAATAAAGCTTGATAAATTCATAAATTTGTTTGTCCCATATGGCAGTTAGGGGACATTGTAGTACGCATTAAAAATCAAGAGCCAAGGTGTCTGTGTAAGATGTTGGCTCGCTAATATTGAGATCCTATGTTGAACCCTGCGTGGCCAAGAATTTTCGGATGGGACGAAAAACCGAGATCTATACTATTGTTCAAATTGGCATGCATGTTGGAAATCAGTATAAATGTAGGCAGACAAGGCAGTAGCACAACGGCCTGGGCAAAATTTCAGTCATAGCACACTTTTTGACATTTGTCCGTCTTCATTAGCCCAGTCGGAGCTGAACAGTATGATGTTGAACCCCATTTCATAAAGATCCGCAGTAGGTTGGCTATAAAAGGCCACAATCTAAATCTACCTTTAATAGAATTTTTTTGCTGCGTATAGTCATTCGGATGGGACAAAACAACCAATGTCCTGTGTAAACATTTACATGCAATAAATGATCCCATGGCTATTTGACATCAATTTAACCCATAGCACACTGTATGGTGTATTTTATTAGCCAGTTCAGAGTTAAACAATAAGACGTTAAACCCAAATTAATTTGTGTTTTGGAGTATAAAGTTGCTTTTCACTTTTTTTTTACAGATCCTATATTTGAGCACAATTGGTGGCAGTAATGTCAAGAAGTTATAAAAAGATTTATAAGGGCATTGTATATGGAAGCCAGACAGCACTTCTACTTGTCACAAACAGACTTTGGATCAAAACCATTCCACTAAACTAATTGACAGACCTCATGACCAAAAGCACATGTATCAAAGTATTGTCCACCAAACCGCCCAGATGACACAGAAATAGACTTCTTATAAATGTATTGATATAAATATATATGTATCTATGGTAGCACAAAAATTCATCAGTAGCATGGCTAAAACAGTTTATGTGTGATCTTGTGACAGTCAATTATTCTTTTATGAACAGTTTTGTTCCAATGAGATATTCTTATATTGCTCTCTACTGCAACCAGTTAACGGTAACTATTTGGGTCCCTTACAAATACCGGTACTTCAAATTTTTGTGATGATCATCCATAGCAAAGTTCTGTGTTGAAATTAGATTGGTTATGTAATATTGGTGTAGCTTTCTTGAAGAGCTGTTTTCTAAATTGTCACCAAGTTAATGCTGAGGATAAACTGTTACAATTTATATGTCTGCTTTGTATTCTATTACATTATATATTTATCTTTTAAAATAAAGTATAGAAACATGTACATGTACTTGTAATTATGTAAATTGTGCTGTTTTGTGACATTTGGTTGCAATTACATTTAAAATTCTGAATGGTTATTGGTAAATAGAGAAATGAGGTTTAACGTCAACTCGACTCACGCTAGGCCATTTTGTTACTAACATGAGGCTAAAATTATCGAAACCACAATGCAACGCAATGCCTTAACCAATCGCGGTATCAAGTGGGTAAGACGCTGGCTCGACAGCCTGGAGGTCGAGTGTTCGATCCCTGCATTGGATGCGAAAGTTTATCCATATTTTTCGGCATGGTTTCCCCTTGTCAGTGATGCAAGATGGAGGATATGGCAGCTGTCTAGTCGTTCAGATGGAATGAAAAACTTAGGTCCTGTGTACAAATTGGAGTGCACGTAAAAGATCCCTTGGCAGTTGGAATTCGATATAAGAGTAGGACGTATGACCGCTGCCCGGGCAAAATTTCCCTCATAGCACATTGCATGGCGTATGCCTGTCTTCATTAGCTCAGTTTAGGAACAGAACCGTAGGACCTTAAACCCAATTCCATTTCATTTCTGTTAATCATTCGATCACCCAATCCCCTGTGCGTAAATAGAGAGAGAAATCCAATAGAATAACCTACTATTCAATTTAACCCTTTGAACCCTGAATATACGTGGGGTGCTGCACGTCACTCCCTGGATTTACAGGACGTCATAGTAATTATGACGTCAACGTAATTGGAGCTTGACATTTTCCAAAGCCGTAAAACCGACATTTCAGGTATATGCTATACAACGTCAAGCCGGTTTTGTGGCATTTCAGATTCTAATGGTTAAGTAAAATCAACATCCACGTCTGGGTGAATAAAAAGAGGTGTGGTTTAACGTCCAATAGACATAAACTGTTATTTTGTGACTAACCTGTGATTCAACATAAGTTTAATAATTTGCTTGTGCCAGGAGTCTTTAGTAGATGGAGGACCCCAAAAAAATCCATGTTGACGCCTGGTATCGAAACTAGGCCACTAGCTATCAATTACAGACATTATGATCTAAAGTAAATACGTTAGACCACTTGACCAACCAGCCCTGTCTATGGTTAAAGTAAATAAAATAAAAACCAAGTACGAACAATCCAAACCATAAGACAGAATTCGAAGTCCTAAAAACGTTATAGGCAAAAATTTTAATAGTGTTTTTAAGCAAAATAGTGTAATCAGCAAATGGACTGCTCCTCGTGTACAAAATACACGACAAGCAGTGGTAACAGGTGTCCGGAAGAGTAAGCTTACCCTGCCTGGCGCCACACCCGCCATAGCTGCATCCAATCTATTAGGCGAAATGTCGTTGAAATAGCGTGATTAGCCAATGAACTATAGTATGCAAAATGCACGTGATAAACTGTCTTAACGATGTAGTAGACATTTTCAGGGTGATAGCAATAGTATACGTGTCAATTAAAAATATCTAGAATAATAGCCGAGAGAGACACGTTATATTTACCAATCAAATCCATATGACGGCCATAAAACTTTTTAAAGGTTTTAATAAGTTTAGTGCGCAAGTATCCTTGTAGTTGAAGCTTAGATGACAAATGCCTCGATCTACTTAAAAATCAGAATAAAAGAAACAAGCTCTAGTGTAACGTATTAGCTGAGACACAAACACTCAAATGACGTAAATATAAAGTAAAAATGACGTAAACTTTACGTTAGATTTACGTCATTTCATGACGTAAAGTTATCGTTAAAAAGATGAGCAAAATGATGGTAAACTGACTGACCATTTTACTTTACGTAAAATTAACATCATATCGTTAAGTGGGTTTTCGGAGTACGCTTGTACAATTGCTGCCTCGGTGGTCAGCGCTTCTTCGAATCGATTCATTTTTAGGATGGGTTGTCGTTTATATATTTTGGTGTGATCACCATATTTACATTTTGTGTGGCATGCAAATACGTTTAAAAATAAAAACAAAATTATTACAATTTTGGGGTTTATTATAAAATTACAAAAAAATATCACATCAATTAAGATTGCATTTAATATTTACAGATGTTAATATCTAAGCTGGATGATAAAAAAGAATGGAATTGCTGGTTGGCATAACAGAAAGACAACTAGGCTTGATATGTTTTGACAGTTTGACTATTCCAGCTCGAGTCGAGTCACCACCACTATTGTCGACAAGAAATCCTGACTTTTGCCTCAAAATCGCGATCTCTAAAACGTGTACATGTAATGTATAAATTTGAAAACTTCATGCAGTGTTAACTTCTATAGTTGTGATATCGGTGATTTCACTATTTCCCTATGACAACTTGTCAGATCAACAACTGGTTTAATCAGAGACTCTTAATATTTACATTCAGGACAAACTCTGTTTACAAAATACAAAAAAAAAAAGCATTTGACAATTAACAACTAATAGTTATATAAAACTATAACACACTTATACATAGTTTAACATTTTACTCTCAGGAAATTGATCAGTATTTTTTAGATGAGGGGGTTTAAGTCGCATTACAAACAAGGGATGACCTTTTTTTAGGGTGCCTGATGACCACGAACAAAAAAGTTTTCGTCGTGCTGCCTACCGTCAGTTTACCTACTGGAGGCACAGTGACTCGGAAGAGATAATCTGACAAGTAATATCAAGCTGTATAGTCTACAAAGTAAAGAGGAGATATCCTGCCCGAATAACCAATAAACTGGTTTCAAGGCTGACAAATGGGCATAACCATGAATCAAGGAGGACTGTTCAAAATTGCTTTTGCTTCACTAAAAGCTGAGAAAACCTTATTGTAAAAATCAAGGAGGACTGTTCAAAAGACCTACCCAAATTATCAAACAAAACATTCTATTCTATTAGTCAAAATTCATTATGGCAGAATTTCAGTCAAATTGCTTCACTATAAGCTGAGAAAACCTTATTGTAAAAATGACTTTAGTCTCGATTGTTATTGTTACTGCTGTCATGATAATTAACAAAGTCTTGATTATCTATGTTTGCGTTTAATCATCACTGGATGTTGAACAGCAGATCAGATTCAAAATCGGACACATAAATTGCTTCACTCTAAGCCGAGAAAACCTTATTTTAAAACTGACTGTAGCCTCAATTGTCACGCTAATTAACAAGGTCTTAATAATAATAATAATAATAATAAAAATAATAATCACTTCATTTCGAAAGGGTAGAAAATAAGGCCTGGGGGCCTTTCTTACATTTTGCCCTTTAAATAACAACAAGCAAAATAAAATAAAATCCGGAACAAATGTTTTACATAATGATAATAAATATTAAATATTTTAGATTATTTACACGATGAGAGGTATGAATAGAAATATACAAATATATATATGAACAGTATTTTCACGAATATAGGTATGAATAGTATTATACAAAATATATGTACATGGATCAACATGGAAGCTGATGACATAGATCTATAAAATATTGATGAACATGAAACATTAAATTATGAAGTACTTAAATATCTATAGATATTCTTACGAAACATGTTGATTGAGCCTATATTTTTAATATTAGTTGGCAATGGTCCTCTGAATTTTATACTATTTTTAACAACATAAATATTGGGTCCGAGAACAATTAATCTGTTATTAATATTACTATAGGGTGTATTATAAGAGGGAAGAACATTAGTTAAATACTCCGGGCAACAATGATGAATTATTTTGTGAAGGTAGGAGAACATATTTAATAAATGCCTTTCCTTAATTTTTAATAAGTTTAGATGGTTTAAACAATATTTTATTTCATTAGTGAGTCAGATATATACGGCATACTATATATGGATACAATAACAAGCATTTCTGCTTATGTAAAATCGCTTCCATAAATGATCATCATTGAAAAGTTAGACGACTGGATTTACATTTTTTACAGGGTGCAAAAGGTAAAGGTAACGATCCCTTAGAAAGAACGTTCAATAGTACACACAAGTAGATTATAGCGGTAGATATACAATAAAACAAAGATGAAGTGGATGCCAAGGCCCAAAATTAGTTCGCGAAGTTTTATGAATGCGCCTGCTTTAGGAGAGGAGGAGGGGGGGGGGGGGTCTATGTTGTTTTAAATCGTTTAGTTAATTTGATAAGCAGATAGTATTGCTTGTATGTTTTTATGTTGAAAATCTAATTTATTTATTGTTATTTTTCGTGGACAGTTTAGGAAATAATGTTCACAGTCTTCGACACCTTGACTACATAAACAAGAGGGATTTTCCGATATGTGCATCAAACACTTGTGAAGGTTTAAATCGCTCTTTGAGTTTCGAAGTTTGCAATGTAATATCTGTAGGTGTCTTTCACCTATATAGTGGTGGGCATTAGTTTTGATTACGTGCATGCTTATTAATTTAGTGTTGAATTCGGAAATAGTTTTGGTTTGAATTCGGAAATAGTTTTCGAATGTTTTATTGGAAGACTTAGATCATTCCACTGTTTAACAGAAGATGGAAAGAAAGAATTCTGGTAAAGTAATGTTCTACAGTTTATTTGCTTTATTTGGTTTGAGTTTCGAAGACGGTAGGGTTGGTCAGCGGAGACAAGAGGTGGAACTATATCGGTTAGATATTTAGGAACTAGATCATTCCACTGTTTAACAGAAGATGGAAAGAAAGAATTCTGGTAAAGTAATGTTCTACAGTTTATTTGCTTAATTTGGTTTGAGTTTCGAAGACGGTAGGGTTGGTCAGCGGAGACAAGAGGTGGAACTATATCGGTTAGATATTTAGGAACTAGCCCATGTAAAATTTTGTAGAAAAGTATCATTTTATGTTGATAGCGTCTTAATTGAAGCTGGCAGATTCCGGTTTCAGTATAAAGTATATTATGAGAGGTACGACGTGGAAGACCGGTTATAGTACGCAAAGCGTAGAGTTGAAGTTTTTCAAGTTGTGTTGATTTATCTTTAGAACAATTATTCTATACACAATCTGCATAATCGAAAATTGGAAGAATGAATGACTTATATATAGTTTCAAGCGTTTTTCGTTTTAGACGGTATTTAAAACTTCGTAGATAATTTATAAGTTTGCTTATTTTGGACGTAAGGTAATCTACATGTACATCCCAGGTACATGACTTACTGAAAAGAAGGCCTAAATGTTGGAAGAATGAATGACTTATATATAGTTTCAAGCGTTTTTCGTTTTAGACGGTATTTAAAACTTCGTAGATAATTTATAAGTTTGCTTATTTTGGACGTAAGGTAATCTACATGTACATCCCAGGTACATGACTTACTGAAAAGAAGGCCTAAATGTTTATGACTTATTTCATCGTTTATATCTGAGTTATTTAGTGATAATTTGAAGATTGAGGGCGATAATTTTCTTGATAAGTCAAACTTACAGTTTTTGATGGGTTAAAATCCACTTTCCATATAATCGACCATTGAAATATTTTTTTCAATATCTCTATTTAAAATGTCTTGAGCGTCTTTAGGATTATTTATTATTAAAAAAAGAGAAGTGTCGTCAGCGAACAAGCGTATATTAGATTCAATGTCATTCACAATATCATTTATGTAAATAAGAAATAGGAACGGACCTAAAATCGAGCCCTGGGGTACCCAAGATGTTATATTTTGAAAAGAGGAACTCTGGCCACCAATTAACACCTCTTGTTTACGATTCGATAAATAATTTCAATTAATTTTAAAGTTTTATTTCTAATACCCACTGAGTTTAGTTTATGCAATAGGCCCTCGTGCCAAACACGATCAAACGCTTTACTTATATCAAAGAAGATGGATTTGACTTCATGTCCGTTGTCAATGGCTCTACATATATAATCATACATCTCAATCAACTGGTAAACGGAAGAATTATTTGATTGAAATCCCGTCTGTAAAGGGGTTATAATGTTGTGGCGTACAGTGAAATTAAAAATATGTTTGTAAATGATTTTTTCGAATACTTTTCCAATCGAGCTGAGAAGAGATATGGGCCTATAATTAGAACAATCATGAATATCGCCTTTCTTATGTATCGGAACTATGTTAGCTTCCTTCCAGCAGTTTGGGAAAATACAATTTTCAATTAAAATGTTAAAAAGTTTGGATAGGGGATTACTAAAAGAATTGGCTATGTTTTTCAAATTAATATTATTGATGTTGTCAGGACCACTAGATGTTTTCTTTTTTAGGGAGAGGAGCGTAAGTTCAACGTCATATCGATTTACAGAGAGGTCGTTTATGATCGTGTTATAGGTTGTAACAAAAGGGAGAGCATTGTAAGATATAGAGTCTGTTACTGACTGGGACACAAAGTAGTCGTTCATGAGATTCGCCTTATCAACATTTTCAAAATAGACAGTATCATTGGATTTAAGAGGTGGTATTTTATATTCAGAATTTCCCTTATCAAAAGACACGTTTTTTTTTATCAAAGACCACCATTTTGAGCCATTAAAATTATTTTCGTTTATTGATATGTCAATTTTATCTAAGAAGGCTTTTTTTGGATTTTCGTATTTCGTTTGTAACTAAATTTCGTTTTTGCCTAAATAGGTACCAGTTTTTCGAATCATTTGATAGTTTAGCCTTTTTATGAATTCTATTTCTTTGTCTTATAAATTTTCTGAGATGTGTATTCATCCATAAGGGATCTTTGGGTCGACATATTATAACCTTATTTGGAACAAAGGATTTAATACCACTTATTAATACTTCTGAAAGTTGTAAAGTTAATTCATGTGGACAAACAATAGAGTTAAAAGTATTATCCCATTCAAAATTGTTTATATATTCGTTTAGCCCTGTAACGTTCATATTATTATAATTCCAAATGGTCCTATTAAAACAATGAGGTTTTAGCCTGTTAAAATTAAAATGTAAAACTATCGGACTATGATCACTTAAGCCAGAGTCCCTCACCTCAACACTACTCAGGTAATCAGGACAACTCACGATAGCAAGGTCGATCAATGATTTAGAGTTCGGCTGAACACGTGTTGGTTGTTTTACAACTTGAGAGAAGTTAAAAATGTTTATCAGATTATGTAGTCTGCTATTTTTAATAGTAAGAAAATCAATGTTAAAATCTCCTAAAATAATAATATTATAGTCGACACAATCACGAGTTGCATTAAAACTTTCTTCTATAAGATCCCAATAATAGATTATCGGCAACACAGGCAAAGTAGTCATTGAAAGTTTCAGAGTCAATTGGGTAAGATTGAGAAGAATAATTCATGTCATTTACGGAAGTTTTTAAGGCAGACCAGATCTGCTTTGAGTTACGACTGTCAGTGACAGGCTGTTTGTATACAAATATACATAACGTGGTTTAAAATATAGGTTAGATTTGATATAGATCGCAACCCCTCCACCCCTACCGTCTTCGCGATTTAATAATACGGGTTGGTGATATCCGTGAATGCTCAAACTATCTAAAGGTGTGTTATTATTTAGCCATGTCTCAGAAAATGTAAGTATATCGAAATCATTTAATTCTACTGTTATTTCATCAATTTTATTTTTAATGCTTCGCACATTTAAGTGTAGAATAGAAAATTTATCAGGTCCCAGGTTTGGGTGGATATCGCCGCACAATGTTAAAAGTTTAAAATATTGAGATACGCAGGTCTCCGTGAGACTAAGAATGTTAAGGCTGTTAAAAATAATTAAACATCTGGAGGAAATAAAAACTATATCGTTTAGCGTAACATATTTAAATTTTAGGTGTTAGTGTTTGAATTAAAATAGCAAGTTATCGATATGGTTGTATTTCCTGCAGATAAAATAAATTTACAATGTGTAATCTTTTGTGTGCTCTATATCTAAAATAAGTCTGAATGCTCGGTTTTGTTGTCGTTGGAGAGTATTAAGAGATATATACTATTCAAAAAAAGTAGGGGATATTTGATTTTTAAGAATTATTAAAGTCACCTAATGAAACTGACGAAGAAACAAATGACAAAATGAAGGCACAGACTGACCATTATAAGGGTAAAATGATACCCGGGGTCAAACAGCAAAGTTACCACAGCATCACAACAAAGTCAGTAACGGGTAAATTCTCCTCTGTTTCCCAAACAAGCATTGATACTCCTAATGAGACGTCTAAGGTCATTTTGGTCCAGATTGTCCCATTCCTGTTGCAACGCAGCAGCAAGTTCTTGGACATTGGCAGGACGTTGTTGACGTTGACGTAACCTCTGTCCAAGCATGTCCCAGACATGCTCGATGGGGGAGAGGTCGGGACTCAGTGCTGGCCTAGATAATGTAGTGATGTTCTTTTGTTGGAGGTAACCTGTAACGAACCTGGCCCTGTGACATCTTGCGTTGTCATCCTGGAAGATGAAACGGCGACCATGACGTCGTGCGAACGGCACAACATGGACTGCCAAGATGTTGCCCCGGTAATACTGGCCTGTAACACGCCCTGCAACAACATGTAAAGCCGTTCTTCCGGCAACAGTGATGCCTCCCCACACCATAACAGAACCACCCCCAAATCGATCAAGTCTGATGACGTTAACGTCTTGGAAGCGCTCGTTTCGACGACGCCACACCCTCCTACGTCTGTCCAAAAAATCAACAGTGAACCTTGACTCATCTGGAAACATCACATTGCTCCAGCGTCGATTATCCCAGCGTTGACGATCCCTACACCAACGACGTCTTGCCTGAATGTGATGATCTCTCAAACAAGGGATCACGCGAGGACGTCGGGCGCGAATGTTACCCCTATGCAGTCGATTCCGAAATGTCTGGCCACTCACTCTCACACCAGTGTCTGTTTGAAGACGGGCGCTGATCTAATTTGCTGTGATGACACGATTTTTGAAGGCCAAGTACGGATAAATCGATCCTGGGCTTGAGTTGTCGCCCTTGGTCGACCTCAGTGTGGTCTTTCCTGTACAGAATGTGTATCACGGTATCTGGACCATAGCCTGCCTTATACAGACTGAGAAACATTCATCGTCCGCGCCACAACCGCCTGTGTTGTGTCGATCTGTAGCATGCCAAGGGCACGTAACCTTTCATTTTGGGTAAGCCGACGCATATCAAAATTTGTTTTCTGGTCACTAAAACAATTAAACTGATGTTTCCACCCTGGAATTCAAATCTTGGGTTGGACCCCCATGATGATCCCAAGCATCACCTGCATTCCATGCGGTAGCTATTGGTGCGTTTGGGCGTCACATGTACCTGGAAATGTTTTTTTCTGTTAGGTTCTATAGTGACTTGTTTCGTAGTCATTTGCATATTTTAGTATTATGCCCCCAAAATCAGATATCCCCTACTTTTTTTGAATAGTATAATATCGCAGTTTTCCCATATAAGTGAACAGTAGTCGATATATCGCTGAAAATATGATTTATAAAATATTGATCGAAATTTGCATGGAAGAAATTCTTTGAGTTTTCGTAACTGAAATATTTTTTGATTGATAATTTTTGAATTATAATTTGCCTGGTCGTTCCATTGCAGATGATTATCGACTTGAACACCAAGCAATTTAAAACATTTTCAATCGCACAGTTATTAAGGTTTATTCGTAAATTTGGTTTTAATAGTCGTTTTCTTTTCTGCTTTGTAGTTATTAGCATGCATTTAAATTTTAGTTCGTTGACCATCATCGAATTGTGGCAACACCAGTTGAGTAAGATATCAGTATCACGTTGTAATTTAATTTGAAGATCATTTAAATTGGTAGCCGACGAATAGAGTGTTGTATCATCCGCAAAAAATTCACAGAATGACTCTAGATGGAGAGGTCGATCATTTATGAAAATGTTAAATAATAAAGTTTCTAAAATAGATCCCTGTGGAATACCGTGAGTAATTTCTGCAGCTGAGAATATTGTCCGTTTGCGAAAGTACATTGATTTCGGTGGTCCAGACAAGAATGAATTAGGTTCAGGAAGGTGTCAGAAAGTTGATAGTAACGACATTTGTTCAACAAGATGTTGTGATTGACAAGATCAAAAGATTTCTTAAAATCCAAAAATATAGCACCACACAGTTCGTTATTATTTAGAGAATTATAAAAGTGTTCTGTTATGTTAGTTAAAGCGGTTAGACACGAGTTATTTGTTCTGAGTCCTGATTGGTTAATATAAAGTAAATTATTGTTATTTAAATTATTATATAAATTACTATGAATGTGCCGTTCAAGTATTTTGGATATTGATGGTAATACTGGTATTGGTCTGTAATTATTTGGATCAGTTCTTGGACCATTTTTGTGGACAGGTAATACTTTAGCATTTTTGAATTCTTTAGGAAAACAATTCGATTTTATACACAAATTAAATATATAGGTTAAACTGTCTGCAATCATATGTGCGCCATGTTGCAGAAAACGTGCATTAACAATATCTAATCCTACATATTTTGAGACATCTAAAGCTTTAAGAGATTTATTAACTCCATTAATAGTTATAAACGGGAGATCAAATTCAGTTGCCACAGGCATATTTAAGTTGATAAAATTACGAAGGATGTTGTCAGTTTCAATATTATTATTTCGCTTACTATTGTTGGATTTTAATAGATTATCGGCAACACAGGCAAAGTAGTCATTGAAAGTTTCAGAGTCAATTGGGTAAGATTGAGAAGAATAATTCATGTCATTTACGGAAGTTTTTAAGGCAGACCAGATCTGCTTTGAGTTACGACTGTCAGTGACAGGCTGTTTGTATACAAATATTTAGATTTTCGTATTAGACTTTTCACAAGATACCTGTAATATTTAAATAAGTCGTTGTTGCCTTTCTTTTTTGTAATGGTCTCGATTTTTCATAGTTTTAAGTATTTCATTATTTAACCAGGGCGGTTTAATGGCACATTTAACCCGTTTTGTTCTCAGTTTGGCATTGCTTGTCAATTATAGGGGTTATGATCTGATACCATATATCCAGAGATTTATCTGGATCATCATAGCTTAAAATATTGTCAAATGGGGCCAACATTAGATCGTTCACATAATCAGTAGGGCTAAAGTGTTTGAGTGATCGATATTTGAGGTAAATATGTCTAGTTTTGGGAATTGGCTATGTTTTTCAAATTAATATTATTGATGTTGTCAGGACCACTAGATGTTTTCTTTTTTAGGGAGAGGAGCGTAAGTTCAACGTCATATCGATTTACAGAGAGGTCGTTTATGATCGTGTTATAGGTTGTAACAAAAGGGAGAGCATTGTAAGATATAGAGTCTGTTACTGACTGGGACACAAAGTAGTCGTTCATGAGATTCGCCTAATCAACATTTTCAAAATAGACAGTATCATTGGATTTAAGAGGTGGTATTTTATATTCAGAATTTCCCTTATCAAAAGACACGGTTTTTTTTAACAAAGACCACCCTTTTGAGCCATTAAAATTATTTTCGTTTATTGATATGTCAATTTTATCTAAGAAGGCTTTTTTGGATTTTCGTATTTCGTTTGTAACTAAATTTCGTTTTTGCCTAAATAGGTACCAGTTTTTCGAATCATTTGATAGTTTAGCCTTTTTATGAATTCTATTTCTTTGTCTTATAAATTTTCTGAGATGTGTATTCATCCATAAGGGATCTTTGGGTCGACATATTATAACCTTATTTGGAACAAAGGATTTAATACCACTTATTAATACTTCTGAAAGTTGTAAAGTTAATTCATGTGGACAAACAATAGAGTTAAAAGTATTATCCCATTCAAAATTGTTTATAAATTCGTTTAGCCCTGTAACGTTCATATTATTATAATTCCAAATGGTCCTATTAAAACAATGAGGTTTTAGCCTGTTAAAATTAAAATGTAAAACTATCGGACTATGATCACTTAAGCCAGAGTCCCTCACCTCAACACTACTCAGGTAATCAGGACAACTCACGATAGCAAGGTCGATCAATGATTTAGAGTTCGGCTGAACACGTGTTGGTTGTTTTACAACTTGAGAGAAGTTAAAAATGTTTATCAGATTATGTAGTCTGCTATTTTTAATAGTAAGAAAATCAATGTTAAAATCTCCTAAAATAATAATATTATAGTCGACACAATCACGAGTTGCATTAAAACTTTCTTCTATAAGATCCCAATAATCAGTAGAAGCTGAGGGTTTGCGATAAAATGAACCTATTAAGAACTTTTTGTTTTTAAGTGTACTTCAACCCAAATCGTCTCGAGTTTTTTGATGATAAGATCATAACGTGGTTTAAAATATAGGTTAGATTTGATATAGATCGCAACCCCTCCACCCCTACCGTCTTCGCGATTTAATAATACGGGTTGGTGATATCCGTGAATGCTCAAACTATCTAAAGGTGTGTTATTATTTAGCCATGTCTCAGAAAATGTAAGTATATCGAAATCATTTAATTCTACTGTTATTTCATCAATTTTATTTTTAATGCTTCGCACATTTAAGTGTAGAATAGAAAATTTATCAGGTCCCGGGTTTGGGTGGATATCGCCGCACAATGTTAACAGTTTAAAATATTGAGATACGCAGGTCTCCGTGAGACTAAGAATGTTAAGGCTGTTAAAAATAATTAAACATCTGGAGGAAATAAAAACTATATCGTTTAGCGTAACATATTTAAATTTTAGGTGTTAGTGTTTGAATTAAAATAGCAAGTTATCGATATGGTTGTATTTCCTGCAGATAAAATAAATTTACAATGTGTAATCTTTTGTGTGCTCTATATCTAAAATAAGTCTGAATGCTCGGTTTTGTTGTCGTTGGAGAGTATTAAGAGATATATACTATTCAAAAAAAGTAGGGGATATTTGATTTTTAAGAATTATTAAAGTCACCTAATGAAACTGACGAAGAAACAAATGACAAAATGAAGGCACAGACTGACCATTATAAGGGTAAAATGATACCCGGGGTCAAACAGCAAAGTTACCACAGCATCACAAGAAAGTCAGTAACGGGTAAATTCTCTTCTGTTTCCCAAACAAGCATTGATACTCCTAATGAGACGTCTAAGGTCATTTGGGTCCAGATTGTCCCATTCCTGTTGCAACGCAGCAGCAAGTTCTTGGACATTGGCAGGACGTTGTTGACGTTGACGTAACCTCTGTCCAAGCATGTCCCAGACATGCTCGATGGGGGAGAGGTCGGGACTCAGTGCTGGCCTAGATAATGTAGTGATGTTCTTTTGTTGGAGGTAACCTGTAACGAACCTGGCCCTGTGACATCTTGCGTTGTCATCCTGGAAGATGAAACGGCGACCATGACGTCGTGCGAACGGCACAACATGGACTGCCAAGATGTTGTCCCGGTAGTACTGGCCTGTAACACGCCCTGCAACAACATGTAAAGCCGTTCTTCCGGCAACAGTGATGCCTCCCCACACCATAACAGAACCACCCCCAAATCGATCAAGTCTGATGACGTTAACGTCTTGGAAGCGCTCGTTTCGACGACGCCACACCCTCCTACGTCTGTCCAAAAAATCAACAGTGAACCTGTACTCATCTGGAAACATCACATTGCTCCAGCGTCGATTATCCCAGCGTTGACGATCCCTACACCAACGACGTCTTGCCTGAATGTGATGATCTCTCTCAAACAAGGGATCACGCGAGGACGTCGGGCGCGAATGTTACCCCTATGCAGTCGATTCCGAAATGTCTGGCCACTCACTCTCACACCGGTGTCTGTTTGAAGACGGGCGCTGATCTAATTTGCTGTGATGACACGATTTTTGAAGGCCAAGTACGGATAAATCGATCCTGGGCTTGAGTTGTCGCCCTTGGTCGACCTCAGTGTGGTCTTTCCTGTACAGAATGTGTATCACGGTATCTGGACCATAGCCTGCCTTATACAGACTGAGAAACATTCATCGTCCGCGCCACAACCGCCTGTGTTGTGTCGATCTGTAGCATGCCAAGGGCACGTAACCTTTCATTTTGGGTAAGCCGACGCATATCAAAATTTGTTTTCTGGTCACTAAAACAATTAAACTGATGTTTCCACCCTGGAATTCAAATCTTGGGTTGGACCCCCATGATGATCCCAAGCATCACCTGCATTCCATGCGGTAGCTATTGGTGCGTTTGGGCGTCACATGTACCTGGAAATGTTTTTTTCTGTTAGGTTCTATAGTGACTTGTTTCGTAGTCATTTGCATATTTTAGTATTATGCCCCCAAAATCAGATATCCCCTACTTTTTTTGAATAGTATAATATCGCAGTTTTCCCATATAAGTGAACAGTAGTCGATATATCGCTGAAAATATGATTTATAAAATATTGATCGAAATTTGCATGGAAGAAATTCTTTGAGTTTTCGTAACTGAAATATTTTTTGATTGATAATTTTTGAATTATAATTTGCCTGGTCGTTCCATTGCAGATGATTATCGACTTGAACACCAAGCAATTTAAAACATTTTCAATCGCACAGTTATTAAGGTTTATTCGTAAATTTGGTTTTAATAGTCGTTTTCTTTTCTGCTTTGTAGTTATTAGCATGCATTTAAATTTTAGTTCGTTGACCATCATCGAATTGTGGCAACGCCAGTTGAGTAAGATATCAGTATCACGTTGTAATTTAATTTGAAGATCATTTAAATTGGTAGCCGACGAATAGAGTGTTGTATCATCCGCAAAAAAATCACAGAATGACTCTAGATGGAGAGGTCGATCATTTATGAAAATGTTAAATAATAAAGTTTCTAAAATAGATCCCTGTGGAATACCGTGAGTAATTTCTGCAGTTGAGAATATTGTCCGTTTGCGAAAGTACATTGATTTCGGTGGTCCAGATAAGAATGAATTAGGTTCAGGAAGGTGTCAGAAAGTTGATAGTAACGACATTTGTTCAACAAGATGTTGTGATTGACAAGATCAAAAGATTTCTTAAAATCCAAAAATATAGCACCACACAGTTCGTTATTATTTAGAGAATTATAAAAGTGTTCTGTTATGTTAGTTAAAGCGGTTAGACACGAGTTATTTGTTCTGAGTCCTGATTGGTTAATATAAAGTAAATTATTGTTATTTAAATTATTATATAAATTACTATGAATGTGCCGTTCAAGTATTTTGGATATTGATGGTAATACTGGTATTGGTCTGTAATTATTTGGATCAGTTCTTGGACCATTTTTGTGGACAGGTAATACTTTAGCATTTTTGAATTCTTTAGGAAAACAATTCGATTTTATACACAAATTAAATATATAGGTTAAACTGTCTGCAATCATATGTGCGCCATGTTGCAGAAAACGTGCATTAACAATATCTAATCCTACATATTTTGAGACATCTAAAGCTTTAAGAGATTTATTAACTCCATTAATAGTTATAAACGGGAGATCAAATTCAGTTGCCACAGGCATATTTAAGTTGATAAAATTACGAAGGATGTTGTCAGTTTCAATATTATTATTTCGCTTACTATTGTTGGATTTTAATAGATTATCGGCAACACAGGCAAAGTAGTCATTGAAAGTTTCAGAGTCAATTGGGTAAGATTGAGAAGAATAATTCATGTCATTTACGGAAGTTTTTAAGGCAGACCAGATCTGCTTTGAGTTACGACTGTCAGTGACAGGCTGTTTGTATACAAATATTTAGATTTTCGTATTAGACTTTTCACAAGATACCTGTAATATTTAAATAAGTCGTTGTTGCCTTTCTTTTTTGTAATGGTCTCGATTTTTCATAGTTTTAAGTATTTCATTATTTAACCAGGGCGGTTTAATGGCACATTTAACCCGTTTTGTTCTCAGTTTGGCATTGCTTGTCAATTATAGGGGTTATGATCTGATACCATATATCCAGAGATTTATCTGGATCATCATAGCTTAAAATATTGTCAAATGGGGCCAACATTAGATCGTTCACATAATCAGTAGGGCTAAAGTGTTTGAGTGATCGATATTTGAGGTAAATATGTCTAGTTTTGGGAATTGGCTATGTTTTTCAAATTAATATTATTGATGTTGTCAGGACCACTAGATGTTTTCTTTTTTAGGGAGAGGAGCGTAAGTTCAACGTCATATCGATTTACAGAGAGGTCGTTTATGATCGTGTTATAGGTTGTAACAAAAGGGAGAGCATTGTAAGATATAGAGTCTGTTACTGACTGAGACACAAAGTAGTCGTTCATGAGATTCGCCTTATCAACATTTTCAAAATAGACAGTATCATTGGATTTAAGAGGTGGTATTTTATATTCAGAATTTCCCTTATCAAAAGACACGTTTTTTTTTATCAAAGACCACCATTTTGAGCCATTAAAATTATTTTCGTTTATTGATATGTCAATTTTATCTAAGAAGGCTTTTTTGGATTTTCGTATTTCGTTTGTAACTAAATTTCGTTTTTGCCTAAATAGGTACCAGTTTTTCGAATCATTTGATAGTTTAGCCTTTTTATGAATTCTATTTCTTTGTCTTATAAATTTTCTGAGATGTGTATTCATCCATAAGGGATCTTTGGGTCGACATATTATAACCTTATTTGGAACAAAGGATTTAATACCACTTATTAATACTTCTGAAAGTTGTAAAGTTAATTCATGTGGACAAACAATAGAGTTAAAAGTATTATCCCATTCAAAATTGTTTATAAATTCGTTTAGCCCTGTAACGTTCATATTATTATAATTCCAAATGGTCCTATTAAAACAATGAGGTTTTAGCCTGTTAAAATTAAAATGTAAAACTATCGGACTATGATCACTTAAGCCAGAGTCCCTCACCTCAACACTACTCAGGTAATCAGGACAACTCACGATAGCAAGGTCGATCAATGATTTAGAGTTCGGCTGAACACGTGTTGGTTGTTTTACAACTTGAGAGAAGTTAAAAATGTTTATCAGATTATGTAGTCTGCTATTTTTAATAGTAAGAAAATCAATGTTAAAATCTCCTAAAATAATAATATTATAGTCGACACAATCACGAGTTGCATTAAAACTTTCTTCTATAAGATCCCAATAATAGATTATCGGCAACACAGGCAAAGTAGTCATTGAAAGTTTCAGAGTCAATTGGGTAAGATTGAGAAGAATAATTCATGTCATTTACGGAAGTTTTTAAGGCAGACCAGATCTGCTTTGAGTTACGACTGTCAGTGACAGGCTGTTTGTATACAAATATTTAGATTTTCGTATTAGACTTTTCACAAGATACCTGTAATATTTAAATAAGTCGTTGTTGCCTTTCTTTTTTGTAATGGTCTCGATTTTTCATAGTTTTAAGTATTTCATTATTTAACCAGGGCGGTTTAATGGCACATTTAACCCGTTTTGTTCTCAGTTTGGCATTGCTTGTCAATTATAGGGGTTATGATCTGATACCATATATCCAGAGATTTATCTGGATCATCATAGCTTAAAATATTGTCAAATGGGGCCAACATTAGATCGTTCACATAATCAGTAGGGCTAAAGTGTTTGAGTGATCGATATTTGAGGTAAATATGTCTAGTTTTGGGAATTTTAGTGCCGTTTTTACGTCATGTTAAACATGTTCAGAAATGATCGGAAATAGAATAAGAGGGTACATTAGTTTCAGTAATATTTAGTGGGGACGAAACAATAACATGGTCAATTAATGTGGACGATTTGTCAGTCACACGAGTTGGGGAAGAAATAATTTGTTTTAAGTTATAATTATCCAATATGTCAGTCCAGTAAGAATTGTTCGAATTTAAAAGATCGATATTGATATCTCCAAATATAAGAATTTCATAATTATGTTTTGAAATGGGATCCATCATGTCTTTAAAATCATTTAACCAACCAGTTTTAGCTCAGGGGTTTCTATATATGCAAGATATAGGTTTTATATTATATGATATAGGTTTTATATTATTTTCCTTGTTTGACGTAGGAATTAGAGGGAAATTATTTTCATATTGTTGCAAGAGTGTTTCAATACATGTGGTCATGTATGGGCTTCCGTACATTACGTGTAATGCATGTGCATTGGGTTGTGTTAGTCACTTCAGGCGACACTAGTTGACACGTCAACACTTATTTGATCACTTCTCTGTTTTAACAACATCATGTCATCCGATGATAGTATGGATCAAGATCGGCCATCAGATTCTGTTACTTTAACAGACATTCTACATCAATTGAAGTCTCAGAAGAGGGATCTGAAAGATTTTTTACGTACAAGATTAGACCCAGTGACTGGGGCTTTTAGGAGTGTGAAAAAATTGAAAGAAGAAAAAGAACATGTATGGAGAAGTAATGGTAACATAAAAAATTTTTTTACTTATAATTCAGATCTTTCAGAGAATCTGACACAAGCCTTGTGAGCTATTAATGTTAACAAAGTTGATTATGCTAAGGAATTATTAAAATAATCTATAAAGAAGATTAACAAACGCTCAAAGCTAATAAAAATTGCAGATTCGTCTGAAGGAGGGTGGGAGACTTTAAAACTTTATGAGGCCCATCCTTTAGCAGATGATTCAGATGATGATAATGTAGCAGGGTTCTATTCGACAAGGAACACAACACCAGGTCATGGGTTCAGATTTTATTGTGGATCGTCAATTGCATATACAGTTAAAGAAAAACTCTGAAAGACATACAGAAATGTACAAAATTCAAGAATAGTAATAATTTACACTATATACATATATTTAAAATAGTGGCAGTAAATCATTAATTTGCAACAAAGGAATGTATAGAATGGTGACTTAGTTTGCAGCTAATTTAATAATTTAAACATACAAATACATATCCTATAAAATAGGAATTTGTAACAATACTGAATATTTCGAAGAACATATACATGTAAAATACAGGACTAAAATTAACAAGATAAATGGATTAAACTAAGTATAATTCTAAAAATGCACAAACATACTTATAGAAATACTTATTGAAATATACTAATTACTTAATTACTTCTTATATAAAATATATACTTATTATAGTACCATATTAGATATATAAAATATTAAAGTCAGTCAAATAAATATAACACTTACCAAGTGAAATGAGGTGCGCCTTCTTGTAACAAGGTTAAGATGCAAGCGAGGTTTGAAAAAAGCTGAGATGTGATTAATTTAGTGAGTGAAAAGTGAGCAGAGTTTAGACTTGTTATTGAAAAGAGAAACCTGCTTACAGATGTAGTATTAAAGAGACAATACCACAAACACCAAACATACTATAAATAATCAACACATTAAAGGGACATATACTAAAAATACAATAAATACAAATATACACAAATATACACTACCACATTACCCCCCACCAGGAGAAGTGGCGTCCCGACACTGACATAACAACCACCCCAAAACACAGAAAAATATAACTATAACCTTAACTACAATAAAACTACTTTAAATCATAAATATCGGAATCAACCTAATCTGGGGGACGTTTTATTCGTTGTGAACGTTTAACAAGAATAGGGATAACAGACTTCTTGACTGGAGTATTAACTTTATTTGAATGCGACCTTAAAACTCTTGTTGAAATAACAGGAACAGGTATTGATGAGCTAGATACCCTGGTAGTACTTGAATTAACAGTAGAATTTATGGAAACCGGAGAATGCGAATTAGAAACAAAAACAGAAGAAGGAACAGTATCAGAAATGAAACTGATATCATTAACAGGAATAGTTGAAATAATAATAATCACAATTTATGGAAACCGGAGAATGCGAATTAGAAACAAAAACAGAAGGAGGAACAGTATCAGAAATGAAACTGATATCATTAACAGGAATAGTTGAAATAATAATAATCACAATCTCGTCATTTTACAAGGGTAGCAAATTAGGCCTGAGGCCTATTTTCAATATGGCCCTTGGCACAAATCGTGCGAATGATTTCGATCATTACTGCAGGAAGAAACCGAAGAACTCGGGGGAAACCTGCCTGATCGGACGGGAGACCGAATATCCCTCTTACAACGGTAAAGTTATTGCCCTGAGCTGGGATTGAACCCTCGTTGCATTGTGAGAAGCCGCCTCTTTTTTTTTTTTTTTTTTTTTTTTTTTAAATATATTTATTCATACAATATACAATATACAAAATACATTATTCTATTTTCATTCTACAAAAGTTATTTCACAGGATATTTACAGTTTAAAAGTTGGATATATAAATATACCCCACCCCACCCAGTCACACACGCACTCACACACACGCAATCACACACTTTTCTACATACATTTGAAACAAAATCATATTTTTAAGTTGATATATTAGTACAAATATATCAATTTGTTATTTCATTAAAAGCTACCTGTGATAAGTAATAATATAGTTATAAAGTCAATATGTGATTTGTGTTGGAAAGCGTCATTCGAAATTGTAAAGGTTTCGCTCTAAACCAAAAAGTAAAAACAAATCTATTTCAAGTACTTTCGAACCCCTTTGACCTCAAGAGAGCGAAACTTAATGAAAATTCTCGAGGCAGGTTAGGGCGTCGAAGGATATCGTATAAACAAGTTTAAATGATTATATATTAAAGGGACAATAACACTCTGTCTGGCAATGAAAAAATTGTCAAAATCTTCATTCTGGTCATCAAATTGTACTATTATAAAATATCCCCATTCATTAGTGGTATATACATGATCTTATCAACAGTATTTAAAAAAATTGAAAAATTCCGTTGAGTGGATGGTGTTCTCACCAATTGCACTATTAGAGAAATAGGGGAATCCCATTGTAGCGCATGCGCAAAGCGTCAAATACCCATCGCTCGTAATATTTACACAACACAGCTAACAGTTTTGCTACGATTCATGCCAAACAATGAATCCGTTTTTCTCGGTAAGTTTATATTGTTAACGGCTAATTATTTATGCTCTCATGGCTTCAAAGCCGCAGCGAACTACGAGGTGAATGGTACGCTCGAGGGACTGCTTGGCTTCAGGTTTGGTTTACCTAATTGATGGTTCATACTTAGCTTTGATTAGATCTAAGACCGACATGGCTTCATCATTTACTTGCATTTGTTTAATTGATAATGAGTTAAATGAGTGATCATATAAATCGATTAGACCGGTATGGCTTCATCCAACTTCATTCGTGAAGTTGCAAAATGGTTTCACCCTCAAAATATATAAATAATATCAAATTAAATAAATCATTCATCAGATTTATTTCTGCACTATCGAACTAGTTGATAACTATTATGGCTGACAGTTTTATGTGTAATAAATCCATTGGTGAAAATGAAGAAGCAGTTTCTTGTGATTCCTGTGGTAAATGGACACATAGGACATGTAGAACAGGTCCGACAAATTTATTGTGTGCAATTAGGACTTATTGATTGAATTTTATATGAGTGATGGAAAACCTCTTATTCACTTTGCATTTTGGTTTTTACAGGTATTTCGAAAGCTGTGTATTCGAGGTCAGTCAGAACCGGGAGCGATCTACCATTCTTGTGTCGAGCATGCCAGGTCGAATCATCTGATTCATTGCCAGATGTTGACAACCCCCCAACCGCCTCTACTCTACCAACTGTTGAACTGTGCCATCTGATTCATTGCCAGATGTTGACAACCCCCCAACCACATCTACTCTACCAACTGTGCAAGCTACCCAACCTTCAACATCAACAGCATCTACATCAAGGAAAATTAGGTCTAAAAGGAAGCTACATGTTACGTCTTTTTCAACCACCCCTTCATCAACCCCACAGAGACCAAAAAGAAGGAAAAAACAAGTAGAGAAACCTGAGTAAACCAGGGCGAGGGTCGAAAAGCTCAGAAAAGAAAAAAACGAGTCAAGGTATGAAAAAAACTTTTTTATTAGTTGTAAAATATATACAAAGAAACTACAAATTTTTAAGATATAAAGAAATATTTTGTAAGCTCACAATGGAATATTATTCACACACATTCTTGTAATTATATAACCAATATATATGATCATTTCTGGTAATAATTATATAAAATATTACACAATATATGAGCCAAGATATTATTTACTAATTGTAAACATAACATTTAAACAATTTCAGAAAATGGTAAATGAGCTTGAAATTGATGGTTGTAGGAGACTTTTGTTGTCTGTGGCCGAAAAAATGCCTGCAGTGTTATTTGACATATCTGACGAGCTAAGGAACCAACTGCCAATACAAGCCCCTAATCCAACTTCAACTGCACCAGATTGGTGTTCCTGTGACAGGTGTAGAGATATGCCAACAGATATGGAAAAGGTGTGTTGCGGTAACCGACCAGAGAACTGCATTTCATTACGACCAGTAAGTGATTTTTTTCTGTAATAATATCCTTCGATACCTTTCCTTAAAATTAATGTGATTGGCCTGTGGGAACCAGCAGCAGTGGTTATGCAGCCAGTCATTTGAAATTAGCTGGTTTACTGAAAATAGATTTTAAAAATAGTTAATTTAATTTTTTTCAGGAGTTTGAACAGTATTGTTTAGAGGCAGGAGTATTGGATCTTGCCAATGTGTATAGGAATGACGTACTTGCAATTCAAATGGACGAAGACATGAATCGAAGAAGACATTCCGCGGTTAGACAATTTGTAATGTGGCGCCATGGACGTCTTGGCACAGGGAACAGGGTGGTAGTACCCTCTTGTTGTGTCCTGAAAATCAGATTCTCGTTCCCGGACAGAAATGGACAATACACAGTGTTTAATCCAAGAAGCTTAGTTTGAAAAGACATTAAATAAATTTAAATCCTTTGTAAGGTTATTTAACTCCTCTAATCAAACCTGGGGGGTTGGGATGGCCTAGTGGTCTAGAGTGCCGCGCTTTGACCTTTGACTTGTGGCTGTGGTTTCGAGCTCTGGTGTGAGCGTATGTGGCATGGAGATAGGGGCGCTTCTCAACCTTGTGGGTTTCCTCCAGGCACTCCGGTTTCCTCCCACTGCTAAAGAACCCTACGCAAGCGAATTATTGAAATAAAATTAAAAACCATATGTTAGTCCCGAAATGACCTAGTTGTGTTGAGTGGATGTTTAACCCCATTTCTCTCTCTCTCTAAACTTACTATGGTACTTACTTTTCTTGAGTTATATCGTCTTGAAAGGGGCTAATTCCTACAGATGTTGTAGACATTTCCCCGAGGCCTGTTCTTTTCCTTGTTTGTATCAGAACTAAAAAACAAAATCAGTTGTAATAATTAGTACTGTCATGTATTAAAGTGACAATAACATTACCAGTGTGTTAATGATGACAGTGTCTGGCAGCTTACCAACAGCTTCGAAAAATGATTGTGACAAATATATATGGACATAAAAAATGAGGTGTAGTGGTAATGGATATAATGCTAAGTGAATGAAACAATAATGTCATTGAATAATTGTTATTACTAGTTAAATAAAATATTAAAAATTCATATTAAAGTTCAGTTGTGTTCGTGTTTTTTAATATAATCCTTGCTTTGTAACGACCTACGTAATTTTGGGATGAAACCGTCCAGGGTGATATACATGTACCATACCGGATATTGCCCCCAAAAAAAATAGTTGCAGAAACTTATGTTGCTGTACAAATATTACCTGCCATGAATGGATGATAGTTCTGAAACATACAGTGCTCCAGCCTTTCCTTTGCTGGGTGTACTAGTGCTTGTGGAGGGCACACAAATTCCACTATAGCTGAAAAAATAAATACATGCATCTGTCATTCATCAGAAAATTGTCTGGTTATTATATATACCTTACAATAATTTAATTTAAATTTAGGTTACTTATAAACATAGATCATGAGATATTCAAATTCTTAAGAGTCACAACTTTCGTTGTTTGTGTTGAGTCCCAAATGACGTCAGTCAAGTCCCAAACCGAGTCCCAAATGTCGTTATGTCAAGTACCCAAGTCCCAAATGACATAATACCCTAGTTAGATTAGAGAACAGTAGCTAAGTCTCTAACCCAATATCGACCTTGATATTGTAATTTGACCGGTAAAGATGGGCTCCTGACATCCAATACTTTAAAAGAAATACTAGACATATTCAACAAGTCAGGACAGAGAACGAGAAATGGGGTTTAACGTCCACTCAACATAACTAGGTCATTTCGGGACTAACATTGGTTTAATTTTAATTGAATAATTCGCTTGTACGTAGGAGTCTTTAGTAGTGGGAGGAAACTTGAGAGCCCTGAGGAAACAAACGAGGTTGAGAAGGCGCCCTTATCTCCATGTTACATACGCTCCCACCAGGGTCGAAACCACAGCCGCAAGCCAGAGGTGGCCAGCGAGCAAGAGGTCGAAGCGTGCCACTCTTAGACCACTATGCCATCCCAACAATTCATGACGGTGACCCCATATTCTTACATAGAGAGTCTGTGTAATAAAAAATGATCGGCAGACACTATTAAATTGCCATTCGATTGGAATTTACAGTAAAAACAGAAATGATTATTATGCATTGCAACCATTTGTGTCAATTTCTAGGTCCCAAATATTTTGGAAAAAAAAGGAAAGAAATAGAAACAATATTTCACCTCTTTGTTATAAAGACATTACAATAAACAGTAATATTTTTCAAAACGTTTCTCCATGGAAAATAGTAAGAAAATTGTAATAAGAATAGGTTGAATATAGATTCTCATGATGATAATATTTGTTTTGCAAATTTAGGCCTACCTGTCCAATAACAACAACTTTCAGTTTATCCTTCAATTCTTCCCACCTATACCGCTCTGTTCCCAAGTTCACGTTTGTTATAGATCTTCTCAGCCTAAACTTTCTCTGATATTCTCTGCTTGCCTGCGCTTCTTGGCCGAATCGGTAACTACTGTCTTTCTAGGCATGGTGATCTTTCTACTACTGGTACTACTAATTTACTTTCTCAATAATTACACGTAAATATTACTAAAGACATCATAAAATGATAAATAAACATCCGACCACGAGAGGACTCAAAGCTTGTCGATCGAAGAAGGAAAGATTCACACTGTCACTAGTCGAATTCGAGAACAAAAGATCTAGCCTCAGTTACACAGTAGCTGATTGACACCTCCATTCAGGCAGATTAAACCTCAGACCGTGAGACGGACTGTCTAGAATGTTATTAATCAGTTTGAATGAATTGTGTGCTAATCCAAGTCATATTAATCCCCATTTCTCTTCACATTCTCGCCCATCTTTGTATTTATTTATTTACGACACACGACAAAAAGAAGAAGAACGATGGATTCCCTGCTCATGACATCATGTAAAGCTATTCTTAGAACAGGAAGTTAAACTAATCTCAAGGGAGATAACTCCCTTGGCACAAATTGTGACAAATGGCGACAATAAAATTCAAATTCGGTTACGTAAGTGAATGCAATGTGATTTGGACTTTAAAAATACTTTCGAGCACCCCGGACGAGTAAAATTGGATTTAATGGATAATTATCGCATCAGGTAAGGCACTAACTCATCTAGTACTTAGAATAAGGCTATTTTTATATTTTCTTTAGCTGTCAAGCCAGCGAGAGTGTTATTGTCCCTTTAACATGTCCTGTTTATCTGTACCTCTATACATAACCTTTTACAATAAAGAACATAGTAATGTAGTTTTAAATAAGTTATAATGGACCATTCGATTCCTTTTGTTTTTAGGGATTAAGGTGTAATTTAACTTCATTATTCTCAATACGTAATACATTAGATGTCTCGAACAGTTCTCTAAAGTGATTTTCTTTATAATTGAACAGAAGATATTGAAAATGAGATTCGATACATTTAATGAATAATTTGAGTACATCTATTAATTTCCCAGTTTTTACAAACATATTTCTGCGCTTTATTATGGCTAAGCGAGCAAAAGAGAGTAGGAGAATAAGTATATTGTTCTTTTTACTCCCCTTAATATATTTGGTACCAAACAGAATAAGATGGTGAAACTCAGACAGGCTGAATCCTTAAGGATAAAATCTATTAGACTAGATCTTAAATATTCACGAAATGTTATGTTACTAGAACAGGTTAAAGGGACAATCCCTAATTATACAGAGGCTCAAAAAAAAAGGCCGGGAATGTATGAAAATAAAACGCCAAAATATAGGGGAATGGTGTATATACCTTGTCTCAAAATTTCAACTCAAAATATTGAGTCATTTGGACGTGAACGCCAAAACTGCTTATCCGGACACGTAACCCTTTTAAGATTTCGGGTCATTTTTTTCATTTGGTGACCTGATAATCGATTTACGTTTCTTGAGAGGTCTATACAGTGAATGACCCATGTACTGTACTTGATAACACAAGGTAAATTTTACCTACATATTATTTTTATAGAAAAAAGTCTGGTTTTATCCAGATACTGTATGATACAAAGGTCTCCATTTCCAGAGGCAGACTGTCAGGTTTAAGTTATTTACAAGCGTATCACAAAAATCGGGTTAGTTGTTCGGCCTTAGATAATGGATTTTAAATGATTTTAACACAAAATTAAGCAGTTTTATTCCCCAAAAAGTTATCGGGATTGGCCCTTTAAGAACAAGTGGTTCATATCTTCAATTTGTCGTCTTTCAACTGTTGTAATTTCTACTAGTGCATAATGTAACTTCGACATCGGTATTGTCTTCCAATGTAATTTCTACACTTGTCACATCCATCAAGGCGTAGTTCCGATTTTAGCCGAAGCTTGCGTCATAAAAACAAAACCTCCCTTCAAGTAGTCTCGGTCATCCAGACAATATGGCTCCTCCGCGACAGTTCCCTCGACTAACGGGTTTAGGTTTTCTGTTCATACATGTACCAATTATCATTCAATTTTCATAAAATGTTTGCCATTTAATGCCTAATGCCATCTTTGATTTTATAAAACCAATTTAACATTTTCCTTATAGCCGGAAGTAACTTAATTTTGGTAAAACTGTTTTTTTTTGGCCTTCAAAACAAATAATGTCTTAAAAATTTTATTCATTATTTGTCAAGAATTATGATATTAGATACTAATCAACATGTAGAATGAATCAATACGATTAACAGATATCATTTAATAACATTTAATGAGGCATCAGAATGGGTGAATTTAAGGGGCTTTTTTTCATTAGAAAAATTTTTAATGAATAAATTTGGGTTAAAAAGCAAAAGAATGACAAATATGTATATATAATCCTAATAACACAACTTTTTTTTCTTTTGAAATACTTTTAATGCTAATGTAACTATTTGGTTTAAAAAGCCCCAGCTCCTCACCCCTCAAAAAAAATGTCCTAATTTAAAATGTTTTTTGGGGGGAATTTTGTAAAGAAAATCTGTCTTCAGGCGCTTTATATATAAAAAAAATAATGATTTAAAAAATACAGTCTTTGTGTTTTTAAAAATTTCATATATTTAGTTTATACTGTCTCAATATTTCCAGCACCTTTCTCCAGTGCCGGATCTAGGGGAGGCAAAGTGGGACAAATGTCCCGGGCCGCCGACATTTAGGGGCCCCCTACAATTCTGGGTCATACTAATATTTTACCCCGGATGAAGCTAACCATTACCTTGGCTGAGGGCGGGGATTGGGGCCCTGGGCAGTGTGGGATATTGGGGGCCCCGGGACTTGTAGGTACCAACAGATTATCAGGGGGCCAGAGATCGGTTAGGCCCTAAATTTAACTAAATTACACAACTTAGAGGTTCTACCAATCAATAGGTCCTAATCAGTTCCGGTCCCCCATCGCGTGATGTGATTGTTGGGGCCCAACTTGCAGTCCCTAGAAATTAACGTAATCATAGTATAGTACACGTAGTTCAGACAACGGAGTTTAATGTTTTATGTCACCTGAAATAATTTCACTAAATTAAAGTAAATGAAAACAGGGACTGTTTAAAATATTCAAACTGTCAACGAATTCTAATGAAATCGCTGTTTAAATTGTCTCAGATGCACTAAAATTAATCCTAGTTTTTAAAAAAAATAATATTGTAGGAAATCACTTAAGGGGGCAGAGAACATGTACAAACTAGTACGATCCGCGGTCAGTACGAAAAATTTGAACAAACAAGAATCCCTGACAATGGGGCCCCGCACAGTTGGTATGTCCCGGGCCCCCTACAAGGTTTATCCGGCCCTGCCTTTCTCAATTACAACTATTACTATTTAGGGAACAAATAAATAACAAGATATAATTGTTGGTAGGCCTACATACATATATTATATGTATGTAGGCCTACCAACAATTAGAACTTCAAAAAATGTGTGTGGCAATTCCATAATTATATTTTAAAAATAAAAATATGAACATCAAAATTTCAAATTAAACATTGTTATGAACCGTAGAATGCACTATTTTAAAGCGTAAGCTGGCTAAAAGTATTGGAATTCTTTTTTTTAGGCTACAGGCTACTGAAATTACCATTACATTTAGTACTAGTCAGTTAGTGTAGCAAGCCTATTATTATTAGTATTACCGTATAATTACACAGGGCTGAATCACTAAATCGAGTTCAGATTTTACTATGAAAATAATATTCAACTCTTTTATTATTCCAGTATGGTGACCCATGGTTATCATAGAGAAATGTGTAGACAAAAATCACAAAAAATAAAAAAGAAATATACAAAAATTAAAATTAGCCAAAAAATAAATAAAACGAAAATAAAAAATAAATAAAACGAAAAAAAAAAGGAAAATAAAAAATAAATAAAACGAAAATAAAAAGTAAATAAAACGAAAATAAAAAATAAATTAAATAAAATAAAACCAAATTATATTTTAAAAATATTTTTTTTGATAAAATAAAATAAATTTAAATCAAAAACTGAAATGAAAATAAAAAATAAATTAAAGATATAATAAAAAAATAAATTGAAAATTAAAATAAAAAAAAAAATTAAAATGAAAAAAAAAAAATTCAAACTTTTTTTAAAAAAAGCGAAAACTAATTCGAAAAGTGAAATGAAAACTAAAATACGCATGTCTCTACGTGGCCCATCGTTATCATTAGCCCATGAAATGAAATGAAATGGGGTTTAACGTCCCACTGTTCTGCTCCGACTGGGCTAATGAAGACGGACATACACCATACAGTGTGCTATGTATGGGGGAGATTTTGCCCGGACAGCGGCACGGCCTACTTTTATATCGAATTCCATGCCAGGGGATCTATTACGTGCATGCTAATATGTAAACGGTACCTCGTTGTTTCACCCATCCGAAAGACTATACACATTCTCCCCTGCCAGGCCCCCATCCTACACCACTGACAAGGGGGAACCATGCCGTAAAATCCCGATGAACTGTCTCGGCCACTTGGTTAAACAAGGCACCTGCAGGTTAGCGAGACAACGCCATACATAGGACCTACGTTATAAAATTTAAATATGCCAAATTCCAGGACGGTCCATTCAAAATTGCGATCTGCAGGGAAAAAAATGGTCGTGGCTGTGTCCCTAGGCCTCGGCGCATGCACCAAAATCAATAGTTGCCGTCCTTATGTTATAAATATTAAAAATGCTAATTTCCAAGGTGAACCACTCAGAATTGCGGTCTGTAGATGATAAACACAAATATTGGGCGTGGCTCTACTCCTCAAGGTTGAATATGGACAAATTATATACATAAGTATATAACCCTGTGAAGTAATTGATATCCCGAGTTTTGATGAACAATATCTGTTAATGACTGCAACCTGTTAAGTATTTATTAACAATTGAATCTTTATCCAAAAACTTTCGAACTCCAGTCAACTTTACTGGGTAACATTTTACTGCTAAACGATCGCGTGCGGTCCCTGTGGAGGCCTGTACAATAAAAAAGATAGAGAGAGAGAAATGGGGTTTAACATCCACTCGACACAAACTAGACAATTTCGGGACTAACATATGGTTTAATTGTATTTCAATAATTCGCTTGCCCGTAGGGGTCTTTAGTAGTGGGAGGAAACCGGAGGACCCGGAGAAAACCCACACGGTTGGACCGGTGACCCTAATCCTTGCCACGTACAATCGGGGATTCGAAACCGCGCCAGTTGACTCAATGGCAGGCTTTATGATACAGCGCTCACACGCTTACCATTCAGCCATTACAAAAAGGCCTTGCATACTTTTAGTTTGGAAGCCGATTTTATCATGTTTGGTGGGAGATGATATACAAATGTACGTGGAAATAAAGTAGACAAAAAAGTAGGCCTATAATCGAGTTAAATGGACTCTTATATTCTTCATGGACATTCCATTCCAGTTTCCTCCATCGCACAGACATCTTAACATTGGGCCTGTAGACACCCGTAAATGGCCTATGTTCTGTGCCGACTGGGGTAATGAAGTGTCCTTGAGGGAACTTTTGCCCGGACAGCGATGCTACGGCCTACTCTTACACGAATTCCAACTGCCAATGGATCTTTTAAGTGCAAGCCAAAGTTTACATGTTTTTGTAGCGTCCGAACGACTGTGTTGTCCCTTGTCAGGTCCTCGGTCCAGCACAATTTTTTTTTTCGTTATTGTTTTGAATTTAATTTTTTTTTAATTTGATTTTCTTTTCATTTCAGTTTTTGATTTACATTTTTTTTTTTAATTTAAAATTTAATTTAATTTCGTTTTTATTTTATTTAATTGTTATTTTATTTAATTGTTATTTTGTTTAATTGATTTTTTATTTTATTTAATTTAATTTAATTTAGTTTTCATTTTATTTAATTGTTATTTTATTTAATTTAGATTTTATTTTATTTAATTGTTATATCATTTAATTTATTTCTTTTATTTTTATTAATTTTTTTTAATTTAATTTAATTTAGTTTTTATTTTATTTTTCGGCTAATTTTTATTTTTGTAATTTTTATATTTTATTTTTGTAATTTTATTTTTTTACAGTTTTTATTTTTGTGGGATTTTTTTACGCATTCTTTATGATAACCATGGGCCACCATATTCCAGTAAAACTATAAAAATATAAAGCCATGGTATGAATCAAATAAATTGATAAGATTCGCACGCCTTTTGTTTACATTGGTTTCACTGATTCTATTCCACGCTTTGTCAGACGCTGTTCTCCACCAATTTAGCGTCTGCTCGCGGTCTAGTTAGTTTCTATAGACGTCATTGGTAGGAATGACTTTCCTCGAAGGGTAGCCTCGGTCATCCAAGCCCGTTAGTCGAGGGAGCTATCGCCGAGGAGCCATATTGTCTGGATGACCGAGACTACTTGAAGGGAGGTTTCGTTTTTATGACGCAAGCTTCGGCTAAAATCGGAACCACGCCTTGACGGATGTGACATGTGGAGAAATTACTTGAAGAAATACCGATGTCGAAGTTACATTTGTCGATTATGCACTAGTAGAAATTACAACAGTTGAAAGATCAGATGTAGAAAATACGAACGTTACAAGGCGCATTTGTACATGTGTTTTTTTCGTTAGTGGACAATACTTTTCTATTTTGTAAAATCGAACATGGAAAATCATCAAAACTTCACTTTCATATGCTGACATAGTAACTTCTTCTCGTGTTTAAATGTCTTTTAATGTGGCGTCGATCCCCTTCTGTAGGCCCAGATCAACCTTGCGACGCGACTCAATTGTCGGCGACTATCGTAGATTGCACTCAGATCGAATTCCGCAATGATCGCCGACCAGTTGCTTTCAGCCGTACGATTGAAGCGCGCTCACATCGACACCGATACACCGACTTGTGGCGTCCTCACGAATAGATTATGTGACTCGTTCAAAATGGCGCCACACAGAATGCACACAAATTTTCCCCATAAAAATACAAAATATGCCTAATTATTCCATAATCTCTCAATCTAATTAGCGAAACTATTTTGAGAAAGTAATTTAAATTAACTCGAGGGATTCAAATTTTTTTTTATGATTCTATTTGATATGATTTATATTCCTAAATTTTAAATTTATCAAAATAGGCTTTATGTCAACATATTACAAAAACGTCGTAGACAGGTATGGCGGTAAATTAGTGCCAAATTCTTACATAATAATACTAATAATCGCGTCATTTTACAAGGGTAGCAAATTAGGCCCATGCTACCGTCTAACTTCTAACGTGCTATCGTCTAACTTCTAACGTCTATTCGTGTAACTTCTTATCTAAAACAATTTATATTCTAATTTCTTCATTTGTTCCTTGTAAACGGGACCTTCTAATCTTGCAATTTTTATTTTATTTCATGTTATTTCTATTATTGTAAGGACAAATTTTCATTTTAGAATGAACATTGAACAAATTAAGAATTTGATACGACCATCTTAGCAACCGTCATTATGACGTCGTTAAAAATGCGAAACCTATAATAGCCGTCTAATCGTTAACGGATAGCTATGTGTAACCGTACTTGTTTACGTTCAGGTGCGAAATGTCTCTACTATCTCCCTTTAAGAAACCACTTTGAAACGAAGTTAGTATATTGTTTTCACAGCAGAAGTTAAAGACATGTTTATATATGCATTTTTCGATTTTTTTTTACAATAATGCTTAATAATAATACAGGTCTATAGTTACCGCATTCATGAGGAGATCCTTTTTTAAAAATTGCTACTACATTTGCTGATTTCCAAATTTCAGGGACTTTTTTATGAGAAAGGGACAAATTAAAAATATAACATAGTGGTTAGCTTATTTCATTTACAATAGTTTTTAATATTTTCCCACTGATATCATCAGGGCCTTTAGCTTTTGAAGTATCTAAACAGAGAATGATGTCTTTAACTTCTTTTGGGCTTAGCACGATCTCGGTAAGAGAGTTTGGGTTTTGTTGAAGAACAGGCAAGTTATTGTTGTCGTCATTAAGTTTAGATAGGTTAATAAAAAAGTCATTTAGGGCCTTCGGCTTGTCCAATGGTGTAAAGTGGGTGTGGTTATTTACTTCTAGAGGTGCCAGTTCGTTGTTGACCGCAGATTTTGATTTCACAAATGAATTAACTAAATTCCACCAATCCTTGGTACCGAAGTTAGCTTTATTATTTATTCTATCATCTAATCTCTCAAAATAATCTTTTTTGCTCTTCCGTATTAAAGATATGTGGTCATTTCTAATCTTGCGAAAGTTAGCCCAATCTATAGGATTCCCAGATAATTTTGCTTTTCTATGAATTTTGTTTTTCCTTCTTTTCATTTTCCTAATGGTTTATCTTTTGGTCTTATCGTTACTAATTTTTTTGTAATATTCTTTTTGGCTAACTTAATTAACTCACTTTTGAAATCAAGGCATGCTTTACTTATATTATTTTCATCAAATAGATCGTACCAAGCTATGTTAGATGCATCTAAGATGAGGTTGTCGTGGTCCATGTTCCCATAATCCCAAATAATCCTTTGAAACCTTTTATAATGGGGTGAATTAAATGCTAATCTACTAAAAATTGGACAATGATCGCTACAAAAATTATCTAGACAACCAGATTCGACAATAAAATGTTTTGCGTTTGTTAGAATTAAATCTATAAGACTATTTTTACCATAATCATCATATCGAGTTGGTTCTTTGATAACCTGGGTAAGATCTAATATAATCATATCATTATGTAAAAAAGTATTCTGCATTGCTTACATGTTAACATTAAAATCACCGTAAATAAAACAATTTGTAACATCATCAGATGCGACCAAAGTTATGGAATCAACTATTATGTTATTTATGAAATTATTGGAATTTTGCGGTCTATAAAACGTTCCTATTAAAAATACATTATGTATAGTTTTAACTTCCAATCATATTACCTCTATTTCATCAAATTCTAGAAAGTAGTGAATTTCGAACATAGACCGCGACACCGCCACCATGATTATTATTTTTGTCGCTGCGAATAGGGGTGTTATATGAGGGTATAGAAATAGAAGATGAAGGGATATTTTTGTCAAGCTATGTTTCACTTACCGTTATGATGTCATACTCATAAAGTTCAGCTGAAATTAATGTCTATCTTGTTTCTAATGCTCCTCACATTCAGGTGTACGACGAATATTTGATTAGGTGCAATAGGACCAGGGTTCGTTTCAATATCACCATATAGCTTTATTAATATAAGGTTTAAATATATGGATGTTAAATTTTTTAGAAACATATACTCGTATATTTACTGATAATTCTTCTCTTTTTAAGCCAATGCATGGCGAGTTAAAATACGTAGTTAAGCAGCAATTGAGCCCTATAAGGGAATAAGTAAAATTGAAGCTAGCAGTACAGTTGAAAAGGGCAATTGTTTGTTTCCAGTATGTTTAACGGAACGGCACAAATATATACATACAGAAATGGTTTTATATATATACATAATTTAAAATAAATAAAGACGAGCGGTTTATGACGGCACAGGTTTTCTTTGAAACTCAACTAAGCCATCCCTTAGTGACATTTTCATTTTGTGCTATATTTAACTACACATGCTTACTACAAGTTGTGTATTTGAAAGCAACATGTTAGCTGAAAAGGAAAAGCAAATAGTCAATTATTATGTTGAATATTATAAACTAATAGCAATGAATATTCGAATATCATCAACCCACTAAGTTGTCCGCCGTAGTTATATTAACAGCAATAATAAATACCAACTAGACCTGCGTAGCAGGAATGACGGGGTTCACTGGTACCACATTACCTTTGCATTTATGTCACTTTAAGTAGCACGTTACCCTTACACACATATCACTTGCAGTACCAATGGAACCGATAAACAGATTTCCACGTAAACATTGCACCCATCAAAAAAATGGAAGCAGGATCAACCAAATCCAGAAATATTAATTCATTTTATACATTTCAGACAAAATTACATTACGTCCGGTGATCGTGAAAATATTCAATTAGTTTATCGTAATCAGAAATGGCATAAGGCATCACATGGTGAAACGTTTACGTAAATCGAATAATAATTGCTACTTTTATAGACCAAAAACCTTGAAAAGTGACTTGTAGAAAATCGTATATTTCTCTGTAACCGTACAAGTTAGAAACCATTTTGTGGTATCTGTATGATCGTATGGGTTCATACTATTTGTTGATTGGAATCAAATATCATAATTTTAAAAACGTTACAAGTCAGACTCATTTGAATAAAATATCTATTTTGAAGGCCAAAAATACAGTTTTTGCCAAAATGACATTACTTTTTTATAACATCGTCTATGACATTAACCATCACATGATGAAAATTTTACGAAAATCGAATTATAATTGACAATTTTATGAACCAAAAACCTTGAAAAGTGACTTGAACAAAACTGTCTATTTCTCGACAACCGAACAAGTTAGAAACAATTTTATGATATCTATATAACCGTGTGTATTTCATTAATATGTGAATCTAAACCAAAAGTTAAAATTAGTAATACATATTAAATTATTTTTGGTTGAAAAAAATATTGATTTTAAAAGTCAAAAAGGCAGTTTTTGACCAAATGTTGTCACTTCCGGTCTTAATTTTAAATTATAATCAACTTGATATGACGCATACTTGCTTTTTGAATCAAATGATGTCACTTTTGCGAATATCCAATAATAAATGACTATTTTACAGGCAAAATTAAGAAAACAGTGACTTATGCAAAACTGCCCATTTCTCGGCAACTGCTTAAATTACAAACAAATTTCCACATACATTCTCTTTGTATGGATCAAAGCTACAAGTTTATAAAAGTTATGTAAAAATATTTTAAAATCTGAAGAGCCTGAATCGGTTGTAAATAGGTCAATTTTACGCCTTTTTTCACCTCTTAATCCAATTTGCTAGAAAATGAAATTGAAATTAAAAAAACTGCTTCCGCCATTTTTTGCGCCTTAAAAGGACACACTTTTTTAGTTATATAATTTTTCAAAAAAATAATATTTGTTTTTGAAGATTGTATTTAACTGTCAAAATTGTAGTTTTTGGTAAAATTATGCCACTTCCGGTGCCGACAGATAACACTTTTGGTAATAAAAAAAAATGACAATTGAGACAACGGAGCATATGAACTTTGTTTTATACAAATCGAACAACAAATAACTAATCTAGGGCTGAAAAACTGAATTAGCCAATGGCGGTCAAGCAAAATTACTGAGACCAAACAAATTAACAAATTTTTGCGCAAGTCAGATGTCTCTTTATAGACGGAGAGAAATAATAAACTACCGAGAACAAATTGCAAAAGAATTTATTTCACTGGTATCTAGTAAAGGGATGTCTAAAGGACTCCCAACTCAAAATTGTCCGCTGAAACCTTGTAGCGTTTTTCATAATTAGCATAAATCCAAGATGGCCGCCAATTGGACCTTTTTGGCCTCCATATCTTGGAAACAGTTCGTTTTAGAGCAAATAAATGTATATCATTAGATACAAAAGTGATACAAACAAATCGGAAACAAAGGTAATCACCACACCCACAGGTCATGGTGTCACGTCATGACGACATTGTGACGTAATGACGTCACATTGACGTTAAAACACTTAAAAGCCCGGCAGAACTTTGGCTGAACCTGAAATTGTATACAATTGGTTTTTTTTTATTGATTTTAGTAGCCTGTGGTGTCTTGTTTAGGAATCTGCCGGTTGAACCTGGGTCACCCTTGAGTGTTTTGAGAAATTCAAGATGGCGTCCAAGACGGCCGTCATTTCAAATAATCCCCTATACCCCCTATTCTATTTTGACTAGGATGATAATTTTGGTGGCTAACCGTATGTTTTTGGGGGCCAAGGAATACACTGAAATCATTCATTAGGCTGTGGGGTAATTATCGTAGCGTTCTTCATAATTAGCATAAATCCAAGATGGCCGCCAATTGGACTTTCTGGCCATCATATCTTGGAAACGGATCGTTTTAGAGCAATACATGTATTATCATTAGATACAAAAGTAATATCAACGAATCGGAAAAGAAAATTATCACAACGTCAGCAAGTCATGGTGCTACTTCCTGACGTCACAGTGACGTCATGACGTCGCACTGCGGTTATTTGACGTCAAAACACTGCTTTGATACCGAATACTTGAGTTCTAATAAGCGGGGTTGTGATCTACTTTGTTTTTGTGACACTGACTGATTGGACTGGAATCCAATTTGGTGATTGGCTTGGAATTCAGTCTTGGTTATATCCAGATATTTGAAACTTTCTTTTGCTAATTTTGTGAAAAGACTCGTATTTCGCCATGGATATACATGCATAATTTGCGACAATAACCTAAATAATGGTGGGGATGTTGTCAAGCTCTTGAGATTGGCTTGGAATTCAATCTGGGTTTACCCCAGATAGTTGAAACCTTTTTGTTGCTAATTTTGTGAAAAGAGTTGTATTTTGCAATGGATACATGCATAATTGGCAGCAATAATTTAAATAATGGTGGGGATGTTGTTAAGGTCTGGTGATTGGCTTGCAATCCAGTCTGGTTTCCCCCACCTAGTATTGGAAATTTTTCTAGCCCTGCGTAAGCAATGTTAATGTCATGATGTTATTCCCAAAGTTTCTTCGTCGAAAACGCAGTCATGGACATCGTCGCTTCACACCACCCAAGCTTGCAGCACTATTTCACCTGATGCCCTTTTGGAAATTATCAAAGAACCACTAGGGCCACACCATATCCGTACTTAATTATATTCGATCCCACATACTATTTTGAAATAACTCAAATCTGAATGTTTGGGTTCAAATTGTACTGATCCTGCATCCACTGAATACAGGGCTGTACCTATTGTGCTTGACATTGCCCACCGTCGTTGGGACATTGTGATTGAGTCTGATGCGTCTAACGCCACCAACAGTTCTTTTATAAAACTGCAATTTGGTAATAAAGGCAGTGATGCTATCGGGTTAGGTCAAATATTACACCACAGCACACATCTCTCTTTACTTCCAAACTCTTACTGTTTCTAGGATTTCTTATACTTATACTAAACCCATTCCATCCACAATATTTAATTACAGAAACGCATTATCTAACATCAATGCATAATAATTATATGATAACCCTCTACCCTGTTCTTGCTCTACGTCGTCCTTCATTTACCAACCAGCTGGTATGTGTGGCACCAGGCAGGGTAGACGTACTCTTCCGGACACCTGTTACCACGGTTTGTCGTGTATTTTGTACACGGTGAACAGTCCATATGCTGATCACACAATTTTGCCTGTAACGTTTTTTTTAGGACTTCGAATTTTGTGTAATGGTTTGGATTGTTTTATTTTATTTGACACTTTTTTGTTAATTTTGTGAAAATAGCTGTTCGCCATGAATGCGTGTATAATTTGCGGCAGTAACCTAAATAATGGTAGCGACATTGTCAACCTCACCACCAAGGGATCGAATGTAATCAATCAGGCTGCTCAGCTTTACGAGTTGGGCATTTCGGTCATCCCTAATGCTCATGTGCATGTACGGTGCAGACATATTTTTACTCTTTATATTGGATTCTGGTCCAGTCAGTCACAAAAACAAACTAGTTCTCAGCCCGCTTATTCTGAGTTATCTAAGACATCAGAACTCTCCCGACAAATTCGCTTATTCGGTACGAAAGCAATTAGTACGGTCGTCAAACCAAATATTTCGAGTGCACCTGGAAATGGTCTACAGAGTTTTTTTAGGATTGATTTTAGTAGCCTGTTGTACCATTCTGAACATCTGAGACAAGCTCCCTGAGGAGAAGTGATCTCCGAGGCAGTCAAACGACATGTTTTCATATCACGTGGTCTATACATCGCAGGTCATGAGGTCAGCGCACTAACAATAACAATCATGGCTTCACTCTTCCTTGTATTTCTTTTGTAATATCCATGAGAGAATTTGAAAAATCAGGCTCTTTCCATAACATGTCGGTAACACAGCTTCACAGCCGTGGCCTTCACAGCAAGCATGTAATCCCTCCACTTGTTTTTCCTTCAAATTTAAGTTTTTAACTCCTAACTTCGACTTTGAAAATGTAGGCTGTAGCGTCCCGAAATTTTTCGCTCATGGGCGCTGAGATATACACAATCAATTATTTTAATGTTTTTAGCGTGGGTATTGACTAATAATAGTTAATTTATTTCAGTTCCAAACAGAAATCTAAATCTTTATAGCAATTTTAACAAAATAGCCAAATTCTGGCTGGGATTACTGCGCAAAATGGCCAGTCACTGTGTACGTGCGGAAAAAAACCCAGCTACGTCATAAATTTCGTCACGTTAGTTACGTTTCCAATGCCTCTTTCGGAATCCGTCGAGTTAACTTCGGTTATCCTTGAGCGTTTTCAGAAATTCAAGATGGTGGCCGTTTCAAATAATCCCCCATAACCCCCATAGTATTCATTCTAGTATGATAATTACCCCACAACCTAATGAATGATTTCAGTGTATTCCTTGGCCCCCAAAACATACGCTTAGCCACCAAAATTTTCATCCTTGTCAAAATAGTATTGGGGGTATAGGGGATTATTTGAAATGACGGCCGTCTTGGACGCCATCTTGAATTTCTCAAAACACTCAAGGGTGACCCAGGTTCAACCAGCAGATTCCTAAACAAGACACCACAGGCTACTAAAATCAATCATAAAAAAAATTGTAAACAATTCCAGGTTCAGCCAAAGTTCTACCGGACTTTTAAGTGTTTTAACGTCAAAATAACGTCAATGTGACGTCATTACGTCACAATGCCGTCATGACGTGACACCATGACCTGCGGATGTGGTGTTTACCTTTGTTTCCGATTTGTTTGTATCACCTTTGTATCTAATAATACACATGTATTTGCTCTAAAACGAGCCCTTTCCAAGATATGGAGGCCAAAAAGGTCCAATTGGCGGCCATCTTGGATTTATGCTAATTATGAAAATCGCTACAGGGTTTTAGCGGACAATTTTGAGTTGGGAGTCCTTAAGACATCCCTTTACTAGATTTCAGTGAAATAAATTCTTTTGCAATTTGTTCTCGGTACTTGACAAACAGAAATTATATCTCTCCGTCTATTAGTTCTGTGTACAACACGACTAAAAAATATTTATAAATAAAAAAAAAATTTGTAAAATTTTAAATTTTCGAAATTTGGCGCCCTATATCTTCGAAGATTTGCCTCAAATCAAAAATCGAAAGTAGCATAGCTATGTGCCCTGTCACCTGCTATGCCAAAATGTATCGAAAGTTAAAATCCAATGATTATTGTTAAAATTACTGCAATATTTAAAAAAATGATAACTTCGGTATTTTCGGACATTTCGCATTGCCACAGAACGTTCAAAATAGCTTTATCCTCTAAGTCACACCCACTTTCCCAGTCAAACCGAAGAAATCGTAACGATTCGACAAGCAGTTGCTGAGATCTACTCAAAACAAAAGAATAATAATAATAACTAGACCTGCAAGCAGCACTGAATCGGCTTTCAGGAATCAGACAGGAAGTATGTCATAAAATAGCCCAGCTACAAAACGATACTTTAATTGTTTTGATTCAGTGACACCTGGCTGAGAAATGCCATATTTTACTTGCTGTTTATGTTATCTGTAATAATAATATATCATATGAAACTGCAATTCTCGGGCAACCAAACGATATCTTAATCGTTTTAATCCATTGATATCGGACTGAGAATTCATGTTTTTCCCAAAAGCATTCATTTTTTGCGTTTTTTTCAAAATATCTGCCATTTCTTCGACTACTTCCGGTTTATAGATGTTTGTCGAAATAGCTTTATACGTTAGTTTTGAACTATAACTCCATGTTCCATAAGTTTCAGAAATGTCAATTCGGCCGAAAAACGAAACTCGAGCTCACAAAATGGGCAGAAAATTCGAAAAAAATCGAAAAATAAAGGGTGATAACTCGGAATGAAACTTATATTTCTGCAACCGGATGGTCTTCAGGTATCCAAAAATGTAGGTCAAATTTGAAAATTTTGAAAAATGACAAAAATTGTCTCTTTAATTTTTTTTTCATTTTTCGAACGCTAGAAGTCAGCGACAAAGTTTCGAAATTTCGAAATTTTCAACTGCTATCATCCGAGAAAAGATTTGATGTTGCCGAAAATGTCATTTGTATGAAAATAAGTACAGAATTGACGAATTTACGGCTCTTTTTTGATTTTTTGACACCGTACTAAATTCGGCCACTTCCGGTCTGCGCAGAAGTTTCAAATATAGCCCATATGTTGCAAACACACGGAGAAATGCCGATTACCAATTTTTTACTGTATTTTCTTTTTTTAAAATTATTTTTCTGTTTTTTCCCAAATATCTGATATTTTTTCGACTACTTCTGGATTTTGGATTATTGTCGGAATAGTTTTAACAAGTTGTTTGGATAGATATCTTTCTGTACCAGAAATGTTAGAAACATCTATTTAGTAGTTGTTTGTAAAAAAGATAAATAAAAGAACATTTTCGATAATTTAACGATTTTTCTACTTTTTTCAAAGATTGAGGCCATTTTTTGACACCTTAAATTATTTCAAACCTTTTCCTTTTGGCTTCACGCCACAGACCACAGATAGGACTCTGAGTAAAAAAAGTTTTAAAAAAATCGCAGGCGTCCTTTTCGAGAAACAGGCGTTTCAAAAGGCTCCAAAAACGGAAAATACTAGATTTTCGGCTTAATATTATTCATTTACTAACTATCGAAATCGAACCATTCAGATGCCATATGATAGTCCATTAATGACACTTTATTTCTTTTGGGTCGGTAGTATCTGATGGAGAAATCCAGCTTTTTGCAAGAACGCCATTTTTTTATCCTTTTTTTTTTCATTTTTTGAATACTTCCGGTATGGTGATTATTACCGAGAGAGTTTTAATAACCGGTTTAGGCAATTAAATAGCGACAGAGTTCTGTAATGATATATTACAATATATGATCAGATAAAATGCCCCTGAGAAATCCTATGTTTAAAAGTGCCAAAAATGCAAAAATGTCAAAATATCAAAAATTAAATTTCAATAACTGAATACATATTATACATTTTTGGATTCCACATTAGATCAGATATTTAAATATCATAAAGTTTTTTGAAAATCAGTAAAAATAAAAAAATAATAGAGTATTTTCCAAAATTTCACGATTTTTCGACTTTTTTCGATTTTCAGTTCGTTATTTGACCTATTAAGGATTTTTCAAAGTCTAAACGGACTGTTTCATACACAAGACTACCGAAAGGTCTCTTGATAGATAAAGTTTAAATAAAATCGCTGGAGCAGTTTTTGAGATACAGGCGTTCAAAAACGCTCCAAATCAGAAATTACTTGATTTTCAGCGTGCCATATTTTACTTGCAGTTCATGGTATCTGTACGAATTGGATATCATATGATACTGCAATTCTCGGGCAACCAAACAATATCTTAATCGTTCTAATCCGTTGATATCGGACTGAGAATTCATGTTTTTCCCAAAAGCATTCATTTTTGGCGTTTTTTTCAAAATGTCTGCCATTTCTGCGACTACTTCCGGTTTATAGAAGTTTATCGAAATAGCTTTATATGTTAGTTTTGAACTATAACTCCATGTTCCATAAGTTTCAGAAATGTCAATTCGGCCGAAAAACGAAACTCGAGCTCACAAAATGGGCAGAAAATTCGAAAAAAATCGAAAAATAAAGGGTGATAACTCGGAATGAAACTTATATTTCTGGAATCGGAATGTCTTCAGGTAGCCAAAAATGTAGGTCAAATTTCAAAATTTTGAAAAATGACAAAAATTGTCTCTTTAATTTTTATACGCCCACATTTTCATGTGGACGTATTATGTCGTCGCCCCTGTCCGTCCGTCCGTCCGGACGTCCGTCCGTCCGTCCGTCCGGACGTCCGTCCGTCCACAATTGTTTGTGGACTCTCTACAGGTCACAATTCTTACCCGATTTCAACGAAACTTGAAATATAGGTTTATCCCCCAAAGATCTCGGCTGCTTTCGATATTGGCACGTATCGGATCAAAACTTCATGGATTATGGCCCCTGATTGTACGAAAAATCACGTTTTTAGCTTGTGGACCCTATAGAGGTCACAATTTTGAACCGATTTTGATGAAACTTGACATGCATGTTTATATCCCAAAGATCTTGGTTTCTTTCGATATTTGCGCCTATCGGAACGTAATTTCCTGAATTATGGCCCCTGATTGTCCGAAAAATCACCTATTTTAGCTCGTGGTACCTCTGGAAGTCACAATTATTATCCGATTTGAAAAACCGTTCGATTGTATCACCGTTACACCCTAAGAAAGGTTGAGTTCAAATTTCGGAAAAATCGGACCAAAATTACCATACAAAATGGCCGAAGTTCGTACGCGAATACTGTTAAAAATTGTATATTCAGGTTGTGGACCCTGTAGGGATCACAATTTTAATTTGATTTTGATGAAACTTGAAATGCATGGTTATAACCCAAAGATCTTGGTTCCTTTCAATATTTGCGCATATCAGATTGTAACTTCCTGAATTATGGCCCCTAATTATACGCAAAATCGTCTTTGATTAGCTTGTGGTCCCTCTGGAGGTCACAATAATTATCCGATTTAAAAAATCGTTTGATTATATCACCGTTACATCCTAAGAAAGGTTGAGTTCGAATTTCGGTAAAATTGGACCAAAATTGACATACAAAATGGCCGCCATTCGTACGTGAATACTGTTAAAATATGGTATATCAAGGTTGTGGACCCTGTAGAGGTCACAATTTTAATTCGATTTTGATGAAACTTGAAATGCATGGTTATAACCCAAAGATCTTGGTTCCTTTCGATATTTGGGCATATCGGATTGTAACTACCTGAATTATGGCCCCTGATTATACGCAAAATCGTCTTTGTTTAGCTTGTGGTCCCTCTGGAGGTCACAATTATTATCCGATTTAAAAAATCGTTTGATTATATCACCGTTACACCCTAAGGATGGTTGAGTTTGAATTTCGGAAAAATTCGGAACAAAATTGCCATACAAAATGGCCGCCGCATGTACGCGAATACTGTTATAAAAAGGTATATCAAGGTTGTTGACTCAGTATAGGTCACAATTTTGATTCAATTTTGATAAAACTTAAAATGCATGGTTATTACCCAAAGATCTTGGTCCCTTTCGTTATTTGCGCATATCATATCGTAGCTTTCTGAATTATGGCCCCTGATTGCCCGAAAAATCGCCTATGGTCCCTCTGGAGGTTATGATTATTATCCGATTGAAAAAAAGCTTGACTCTATCACCGTTACACCATACCGAAGGTTGAGTTTGAATTTCAGGGAAATCGGACCATAATTGCCAGACAAAATGGCCGCCGTTTGTACTCTAATAGTGTTAAAATATGGTATATCAAGGTTGTGGACCCAGTATAGGTCACAATTTTGATTCGATTTTGATGAAACTTGAAATGCATGTTTATAACCTAAAGATCTTGATTCTTTTCGATATTTGCGCATATCAAATTGTAATTTAATGAATTATAGCCTTTGATTGTAGGAAAAATCACTTTCGGTTTTGCTTGTTCTCTAACCATCTCTCGAAAATGTGGGCGTATCCTGCCTGGCAGTGCCAGCTTACTATCTTTTTTTTCATTTTTCGAACGCTAGAAGTCAGCGACAAAGTTTCGAAATTTCGAAATTTTCAACTGCTATCATCCGAGAAAAGATTTGATGTTGCCGAAAATGTCATTTGTATGAAAATAAGTACAGAATTGACGAATTTACGGCTCTTTTTTGATTTTTTGACACCGTACAAAATTCGGCCACTTCTGGTCTGCGCAGAAGTTTCAAATATAGCTCATATGTTGCAAACACACGGATTTATGATAGAACATGAGGTTCTAGATCGGTATCTGGGACAGGCACTGAGAAATAGGCTCCCCCGAAAAAAAAAATAATAACTAGACCTGCAAGCAGCACTGAATCGGCTTTCAGGAATCAGACAGGAAGTATGTCATAAAATAGCCCAACTACAAAACGATACTTTAATTGCTTTGATTCAGTGACACCTGGCTGAGAAATGCCGATTTTTGCAAGAGTACTAATTTTTTACTGTATTTTCTTTTTTTTAAATTTTTTTTCTGTTTTTTCCCAAATATCTGATATTTTTTCGACTACTTCTGGATTTTGGATTATTGTTGGAATAGTTTTAACAAGTTGTTTGGATAGATATCTTTCTGTACCAGAAATGTTAGAAACATCTATTCAGTAGTTGTTTGTAAAAAAAGATAAATAAAAGAACATTGTCGATAATTTAACGATTTTTCTACTTTTATCAAAGATTGAGGCCATTTTTTGACACCTTAAATTATTTCAAACCTTTTCCTTTCGGATTCACACCACAGACCACAGATAGGAGTCTGAGTAAAAAAGGTTTTAAAAAAATCGCAGTAGTCGTTTTCGAGAAAAGGGTGTCTCAAAAGGCTCCAAAAACGAAAAATACTAGATTTTCGGCGTAACATCATTTATTTACTAACCATCGAAATCGTACCATTGAGATGCCATATGATAGTTCATTAATGGGGCCATCTAAAGACTTTTTATTTCTTTTGGGCCGGTAATATCTGATGGAGAAATCCAGCTGTTTGCAAGAACGACATTTTTATACCTTTTTTTTTCTTTTTTTGAATACTTCCGGTATGGTAATTATTATCGAGATAGTTTTAAAAACCGGTTTAGGCAATTAAATAGCGACAGAGTTCTGTAATGATATATTACAATATATGATCAGATAAAATGCCCCTGAGAAATCCTATGTTTAAAAGTGCCAAAAATGCAAAAATGTCAAAATATCAAAAATTAAATTTCAATAACTGAATACATATTATACATTTTTGGATTCGACATTAGATCAGATATCTAAATATCATAAAGTTTTTTGAAAATCAGTAAAAATAAAAAAAAAATAGAGTATTTTCCAAAATTTCACGATTTTTCGACTTTTTTTGATTTTCAGTTCGTTATTTGACCTATTACCGATATTTCAAAGTCTAAACGGACTGTTTCATACACAAGACTACCAAAAGGTATCTTGATAGAGAAAGTTGAAGAAAAATCATTGGAGCAGTTTTCGAGATACAGGCGTTCAAAAACGCTCCAAATCAGAAAATACTTGATTTTCAGCGTGCCATATTTTACTTTCTGTTCATGTTATCTGTAATAATAGGATATCATATGATATTGCAATTCTCGGGCAACCCAACGATATCTTAATCGATTTAATCCGTTGATATCGGACTGAGAATTCATGTTTTTCCCAAAAGCATTCACTTTTTGCGTTTTTTTCAAAATATCGGCCATTATTTCGACTACTTCCGGTTTATAGATGTTTGTCGAAATAGTTTTATACGTTAGTTTTGAACTATAATTTCATGTTCCAGGAGTTTCAGAAACGTCGATTCGGCCGTAAAACGAAACTCGAGCTCACAAAATGGGCAGAAAATTCGAAAAAAATCGAAAAAAAAAGGGTGATAACTCGGAATGAAACTTATATTTCTGGAATCGGATGGTCTTCAGGTATCCAAAAATGTAGGTCAAATTTGAAAATTTTGAAAAATGACAAAAATTGTCTCTTAAATTTTGTTTTTTTAATTTTCGAACAACAATAGTCCCATAGAAATTTTCGAAATTGAAAAATGTGACATAGCCATTTCCTTGGGAAAGATTCGGGATTTACAAAAATGTCATTTGTATGAAAATAGGTACAGAATTAACGAATCTACAGCTGTTTTTTGATTTTATGACACCGTACGAAATTCGGCCACTTCCGGTCCGCGCAGAAGTTTCAAATATAGCCCATATGTTGCGAACACATGGTTTAATGATAGAAAATGTAGTTCTAGATCGGTATCTGTTACAGGCACTGAGAAATAGGCTCCCCCGAAAAAAAAAAATAATAATAATAATAATTTTAGTAAAAACAATAGTCTTTCAGACGAAAGTCTGAAAGCCTAACTAGACCTGCAAGCAGCACTGAATCGGCTTTCAGGAATCAGACAGGAAGTATGTCATAAAATAGCCCAGCTACAAAACGATACTTTAATTGTTTTGATTCAGTGACACCTGGCTGAGAAATGCCGATTTTTGCAAGAGTACCAATTTTTTACTGTATTTTCTTTTTTTAAAATTTTTTTTGCTGTTTTTCCCAAATATCTGATATTTTTTCGACTACTTCTGGATTTTGGATTATTGTCGGAATAGTTTTAACAAGTTGTTTGGATAGATATCTTTCTGTACCAGAAATGTCAGAAACATCTATTCAGTAGTTGTTTGTAAAAAAGATAAATAAAAGAACATTTTCGATAATTTAACGATTTTTCTACTTTTATCAAAGATTGAGGCTATTTTATGACACCTTAAATTATTTCAAACCTTTTCCTTTTGGATTCACGCCACAGACCACAGATATGAGTCTGAGTAAAAAAGGTTTTAAATAAATCGCAGGAGTCGTTTTCGAGAAAAGGGTGTCTCAAAAGGCTCCAAAAACGAAAAATACTAGATTTTCTGCGTAACATTATTATTTACTAACCATCGAAATCGTACCATTGAGATGCCATATGATAGTCCATTAATGGGGCCATCTAAAGACACTTCATTTCTTTTGGGCCGGTAATATCTGATGGAGTAATCCGGCTTTTTGCAAGAACGCCAATTTTTTACCCTTTTTTTTTTTTTTTCATTTTTTGAATACTTCCAGTATGGTAATTATTATCGAGATAGTTTTAATAACCGGTTTAGGCAATTAAATAGCGACAGAGTTCTGTAATGATATATTACAATATATGATCAGATAAAATGCCCCTGGGAAATCCTATGTTTAAAAGTGCCAAAAATGCAAAAATGTCAAAATATCAAAAATTAAATTTCAATAACTGAATACATATTATACATTTTTTGAATCGACATTAGAACAGACATCTAAATGTCACAAAGTTTTTTGAAAATCAGTAAAAATAAAAAAATAATAGAGTATTTTCCAAAATTTCACGATATTTTGACTTTTTTCGATTTTCAGTTCGTTATTTGACCTATTACGGATTTTTCAAAGCCTAAACGCACTGTTTCATACACAAGACTACCGAAAGGTCTCTTGATAGATAAAGTTTAAAAAAAATCGCTGGAGCAGTTTTCGAGATACAGGCGTTCAAAAACGCTCCAAATCAGAAAATACTTGATTTTCAGCGTGCCATATTTTACTTGCAGTTCATGGTATCTGTACGAATTGGATATCATATGATACTGCAATTCTCGGGCAACCAAACAATATCCTAATCGTTCTAATCAGTTGATATCGGACTGAGAATTCATGTTTTTCCCAAAAGCATTCATTTTTGGCGTTTTTTTCAAAATATATGCCATTTCTGCGACTACTTCCGGTTTATAGAAGTTTATCGAAATAGCTTTATATGTTAGTTTTGAACTATAACTCCATGTTCCATAAGTTTCAGAAATGTCAATTCGGCCGGAAAACGAAACTCGAGCTCACAAAATGGGCAGAAAATTCGAAAAAAAACGAAAAATAAAGGGTGATAACTCGGAATAAAACTTATATATCTGGAATCGGATGGTCTTCAGGTAGCCAAAAATGTAGGTCAAATTTGAAAATTTTGAAAAATGACAAAAATTGTCTCTTTAATTTTTTTTTTCATTTTTCGAACGCTAGAAGTCAGCGACAAAGTTTCAAAATTTCGAAATTTTTAACTGCTATCATCCGAGAAAAGATTTGTTGTTGCCGAAAATGTCATTTGTATAAAAATAGGTACAGAATTGAGGAATTTACGGCTGTTTTTTGATTTTTTGACACCGTACGAAATTCGGCCACTTCCGGTCTGCGCAGAAGTTTCAAATATAGCCCATATGTTGCAAACACACGGTTTAGTTATAGAAAATGAGGTTCTAGATCGGTATCTGGAACAGGCACTGAGAAATAGGCTCCCCCGAAAAAAATAATAATAATAACTAGACCTGCAAGCAGCACTGAATCGGCTTTCAGGAATCAGACAGGAAGTATGTCATAAAATCGTCCAGCTACAAAACGATACTTTAATTGTTTTGATTCAGTGACACCTGGCTGAGAAATGTCGATTTTTGCAAGAGTACCAATTTTTTTACTGTATTTTCTTTTTTTTTAAAAAAAATTCTGTTTTTTTCCCAAATATCTGATATTTTTTCCACTACTTCTGGATTTTGGATTATTGTCGGAATAGTTTTAAAAAGTTGTTTGGATAGATATCTTTCTGTACCAGAAATGTCAGAAACATCTATTCAGTAGTTGTTTGTAAAAAAGATAAATAAAAGAACATTTTCGATAATTTAACGATTTTTCTACTTTTATCAAAGATTAAAGCCATTTTATGACACCTTAAATTATTTCAAACCTTTTCCTTTTGGATTCACGCCACAGACCACAGATAGGAGTCTGAGTAAAAATGGTTTGAAAAAAATCGCAGGAGTCGTTTTCGAGAAAAGGGTGTCTCAAAAGGCTCCAAAAACGAAAAATACTAGATTTTCGGCGTAACATCATTTATTTACTAACCATCGAAATCGTACCATTGAGATGCCATATGATAGTCCATTAATGGGGCCATCCAAAGACACTTTATTTCTTTTGGGCCGGTAATATCTGATGGAGAAATCCAGCTTTTTGCAAGAACGACATTTTTTTATCCTTTTTTTTTTCATTTTTTGACAACTTCCGGTATGGTGATTGTTATCGAGATAGTTTTAATAACCGGTTTAGGCAATTAAATAGCAACAGAGTTCTGTAATGATATATTACAATATATGATCAGATAAAATGCCTCTGAGAAATTCTATGTTTAAAAGTGCCAAAAATGCAAAAATGTCAAAATATCAAAAATTAAATTTCAATAACTAAATAAATATTATACATTTTTGGATTCGACATTAGATTAGATATCTAAATATCATAAAGTTTTTTGAAAATCAGTAAAAATAAAAAAAAAATGGAGTATTTTCCAAAATTTCACGATTTTTCGACTTTTTTCGATTTTCAGTTCGTTATTTGACCTATCACGGATATTTTAAAGTCTAATCGGACTGTTTCATACACAAGACTACCAAAAGGTATCTTGATAGAGAAAGTTTAAGAAAAATCATTGGAGCAGTTTTCGAGATACAGGCGTTTAAAAACGCTCCAAATCAGAAAATACTTGATTTTAAGCGTGCCATATTTTACTTGCTGTTCATGTTATCTGTAATAATAGGATATCATATGATACTGCAATTCTCGGGCAACATAAAGATATCTTAATCGATTTAATCCGTTGATATCGGACTGAGAATTCATGTTTTTCCCAAAAGCATTCATTTTTTGCGTTTTTTTCAAAATATCGGCCATTATTTCGACTACTTCCGGTTTATAGATGTTTGTCGAAATAGCTTTATACGTTAGTTTTGAACTATAACTTCATGTTCCAGGAGTTTCAGAAACGTCGATTCGGCCGTAAAACGAGACTCGAGCTCACAAAATGGGCAGAAAATTCGAAAAAAATCGAAAAATAAAGGGAGATTACTCGGAATGAAACTTATATTTCTGGAATCGGATGGTCTTCAGGTATCCAAAAATGTAGGTCAAATTTGAAAATTTTGAAAAATGACAAAAATTGTCTCTTAAATTTTGTTTTTTCAATTTTCGAACAACAATAGTCCCATAGGAATTTTCGAAATTGAAAAATGTGAGATAGCCATTTCCTTGGGAAAGATTTGGGGTTTACAAAAATATCATTTGTATGAAAATAGGAACAGAATTAACGAATCTACGGCTGTTTTTTGATTTTTTGACATCGTACAAAATTCGGCCACTTCCGGTCTGCGCAGAAGTTTCAAATATAGCCCATATGTTGCGAACACATGGTTTAATAATAGAAAATGAGGTTCTAGATCGGTATCTGTTACAGGCACTGAGAAATAGGCTCCCCCGAAAAAAAAAAAATAATAATAATAATAACTAGATCTGCTACTGTCCCATGCAGATATGAAAGCTTTCATATTTATCGTCACGTGTCATTGATTGTATCAAGTATCCTAAATAAAAGGATAAGAAGAAACTCGCGAAGTTATAAGTCTAAATATAGTATGAATCATTGCAACCAGGCATAACAATAATCTGAAAACTAAAGGGAAATAACTGAAACTTGTATTACTGTAATGAGAAAATGAAATGAAAATGGCAGGTTGGACAGGCGACCTTACTCCTTGTCACGTACAACCGAGCATTCGAAAACACGCTAGTTACCTCAATGACAGGCGCGCATGCTAACCATTCAGCCACCCAACCCCCCTTTGAAATCAGACACGTGCAATATGTCACATAGGAAGAATAAGAAGTCGCTCACAACAAAATGGTAAATTAATGAGTTTAGGTCAAAAGGTTGAGCTACTGTTTTAGAGTATTTAATAGTTTTAAAGAGACACGTTAAGAGTTGTTCATAGTTAAATGAAAGTTTAATTTTAAATAAGACCAATAAAATTAGGATTTAATAATGCCAGTTATATGTTTGGTTATAAGTAGGAAATCGTGACGACTTCTTAAGCATGTTTTAAACAAAGGGTCATAGACTGCAATATACAAGACTGGCACTCTGCAATAAAAAAAAAACTGGCCAAAGCAAGATTTCTATGCAGAAATTAAATAATTGCTAGAACCAGAAAAATACTTATCCACTATAATAAATAAGCAACATAGAGAAAATGAAATGAAATTGAATGGGGTTTAATGTCCTACTGTGCTGCTCCTAAAATGGGCTACTGAAGACGGGCATACGCCATAAAGTGTGCAATGAGGGAAATTTTACCCGGGCAGCGGCGTTACGACCTACGAGGTTGGACATGCGACCATACTCCTTGTCACGTACAACCAAGAAATCGAAACAACGCCAGTTGACTCAGTGACAGACGTTATGATACAGAGCGCACGTGCTAACCATTCAGCCACGCAACCTCCCTAAAATCGGCAAATTGCTGACCTACAGCGAGAAATATTTCAACCGGGCCAAATTTTCTATTTTAACAGTTTAATTTGCACGGTACCTTTAGTTATCAACCGAATATTACAAAAAATAAGCTCCCTCTGACCAGCTTAATCGTTCGCAATAAACGTTTGCCCTTAAAATCGGCAAATTGCTGACTTTAAATTGAGAAACATTACAACCGGACGAAATTTTCTGTTTTATCACTTTTACAGTACCTTTGATTACCAACCGATTATTACAAAACTTTAAAAATAAAAGAGAAAGAGGGAAATGCGGCCTAATGTACATTCGACTCAAACTAGGTCATTTCGGGACTAACATATGTTTTTTTAATTTTATTTAAAAACTCCCCTTGCGCTTACTGGTCTTTAGCCGTTGGGAGGAAACCGAAGAACACGGAGGAAACCCACGAGATTGGACATCATACACCATGTCACGTGCAACCTGGAGATCGAAACGACGCCCGTTGACTCAATGACAAACGTTACGATACAGCGTGCACATGCTAACCATTCAGCCATCCAGCCTCCCTGAATTCGGAAAATTGCTGACTTATAGCAAGAAACATTTCAACCGGGCGAAATTTTCTGTTTTAACAGTTTAATGTGCACGGTAGTTTAATAATTACCAACCGATTATTACAAAACTTTTGAAAATAAGCTCCAACTGACCAGCTTAATCGTATGCAATAAACGTTTGGCCTGAATTGAAAGTTCTGCACGGAAAAAGTTCATCTCGATTTCCCGGCGTGGTTCCCCTTGTCAGTGAGGCAGAACGCAGGGTTCTGACAAGCACAGGTGTCTAGTCCTTCGGATGGGACGAAAAACCAAGGTCCCATGTACACATTGGAGTGCACGTAAAATATCCCTAAGCAGTTGGAACTCGATACTGTTGAATAAACTCTATACGATGACTAAATGCGTAGATTGTAGTCACCCACACTGCATGTTTCGCTTAACAATGAAAGGGTGCCGTTTTCAATGTTCGACCCTTTTGTTCTTCTACTCCTGATATGTTGGACTGTTGATCGATGGTTTCATATAAAAGACTACCAATAAGACTCTTTGTAGAAGAAGTTCCCAAAAAATAGTATGTTGACTTTACGAGAAAGACCTCTAAACATGCTCCAAATTGTAAAAATACGACTTTTTGGATTTTCAATCTCTTTTTTTCGGCTATCCCTGATATTTAAAAAAAATGATACAATGATTTCACACAACAGGCTAGCTGTTAGACTCTCTATTAACAAAAGTTTCACCGCCCTCCCTTCATTATAACCGAAGTTATCGTGCCCTAAAGAATCAACAAATCAGCATGCTTATCTCTGCTTACCCTAAGCAGAAAATGCTCATCTTTGAACTCAATCATAACATTGACCTAGTGAACGTCTACAACAAGTTTGAACATTCTAGCTTAATTACAATGAGAGTTATTGTGCTCCAAAGTCTCGGCCCTTCAAATTGCTTCTATTTTTCATTTTCAATTCAACATGGTGACTCCCGGTTGACCTAAATCAGAATTCTATTGCGACATTTTTTAGGCCTGCCTACAAGGATTCAGAAAATATAACTCCCGAGTCTGTAAGTAAAATAGCAAAAAAGCCTTATTGATTTTTCACGTTTAAAGATGGTGGCACTTCCGGTTCGATCGACAAACTCCATATTTTGTGTACGAATTAGTAATTCCTTGTCTAGTATAGAAAAAAAAAACTAGGTCATTCTGACCTATATTTCGACGATTTTTTGGAAAACTTTGATCCTTGATTTCACCAAGGGGAGATAAGTTAGAAAATTTCTAAAGTCATTTTTCAAGTCGCGTCATTAAGGTCTACTTACATATTAAATTTCATGAAAATCGTACAACTACTAAAGAGGTTGTCGAGTTGGTGTAAACTTCCGGTTCGAAATCACAGCGACGAATTTTTTGAAATTCGAAAATCCGAAATTGCAGATTTGAAGTAAAGGAGTCAAGGTATTCAAAGAAATTTTTTTTAGTAAAATAGGTGAAATAGTCACAAAGTTACAGCAAAGTAGGTCAAATGCATTTGTTCGTAAAATTCGGTGATTTCGAATGCGAAAAACGTTTTGAAAATATATTTATCCAACAGCCACCACCCATTTTTGGGGGGGTAGGTAAAAGTTTCAGAAAGATCCTATGAGTAGATTCTGAGAAATCCGATTTGTGAATAAAACACAAAAAAAAAAAAATAAGAATAATAATCTTAACAGAAACAATAAGCTTTCATATGTAAATACATATGAAAGCTTAATAATAATCTTAACAGAAACAATAAGCTTTCATATATGAATATATGAAAGCTTAATAATAATCTTAACAGAAACAATAAGCTTTCATATATGAATATATGAAAGTTTAATAATTTTAGTAATCACAATAGGCTTTCAGACGAAAGTCTGAAAGCCTAATAACTAGACCTGCAAGCAGCACTGAATCGGCTTTCAGGAATCAGACAGCAAGTAAGTCATAAAATAGCCCATTCATCGAGCTAGAAATCTATACTTTAATTGTTTTGATTCAGTGACACCTGGCTGAGAAGTGTCGATTTTTGCAAGAGTACCAATTTTTTACTGTATTTTCTTTTTTTTTAAATTTTTTTGGGGTTGTTTTCCATAATATCTGATATTTTTACGAATACTTCTAGATTTTGGATCATTGTCGGGATAGAATTTACAAGTTGTTTGAATAAAAATATTTCTGTACACTAAATGTCAGAAACATCTATTCAGTATTTGTTTGTAAAAAAGATAAATAAAAGAACATTTTCAATAATTTAACGATTTTTCTACTTTTATCAAAGATTGGGGCCATTTTATGACACCTTAAATTATTTCAAACCTTTTCCTTTTTGATTCACGCCACAGACCACAGATAGGACTCTGAGTAAAAAAGGTTTTAAAAAAATCGCAGGAGTCGTTTTCGAGAAAAGGGTGTCTCAAAAGGCTCCAAAAACGAAAAATACTAGATTTTCGGCGTAACATCATTTATTTACTAACCATCGAAATCGTACCATTGAGATGTCATATGATAGTCCATTAATGGGGCCATCTAAAGACTTTTTATTTCTTTTGGGCCGGTAATATCTGATGGAGAAATCCAGCTTTTTGCAAGAACGACATTTTTATACCTTTTTTTTTCATTTTTTGAATACTTCCGGTATGGTGATTATTATCGAGATAGTTTTACAAACCGGTTTAGGCAATTAAATAGCGACAGAGTTCTTCTGTAATGATATATTACAATATATGATCAGATAAAATGCCCCTGAGAAATCCTATGTTTAAAAATGCCAAAAATGCAAAAATGTTAAAATATCAAAAATTAAATTTCAATAACTGCATAGATATTATACATTTTTGGATTCGACATTAGATCAGATATCTTAATATCATAAAGTTTTTTGAAAATCAGTAAAAATAAAAAGATAATAGAATATTTTCCAAAATTTCACGACTTTTCGACTTTTTTTGATTTTCAGTTCGTTATTTGACCTATTACGGGTATTTCAAAGTCTAAACAGACTGTTTCATACACAAGACTACCAAAAGGTATCTTGATAGAGAAAGTTTAAGAAAAATCATTGGAGCAGTTTTCGAGATACAGGCGTTCAAAAACGCTCCAAATCAGAAAATACTTGATTTTCAGCGTGCCATATTTTATTCCTGTTCATGTTATCTGTAATAATAGGATATCATATGATATTGCAATTCTCGGGCAACCCAACGATATCTTAATCGATTTAATCCGTTGATATCGGACTGAGAATTCATGTTTTTCCCAAAAGCATTCATTTTTTGCGTTTTTTTCAAAATATCGGCCATTATTTCGACTACTTCCGGTTTATAGATGTTTGTCGAAATAGCTTTATACGTTAGTTTTGAACTATAACTTCATGTTCCAGGAGTTTCAGAAACGTCGATTCGGTCGTAAAACGAAACTCGAGCTCACAAAATGGGCAGAAAATTCGAAAAATATCGAAAAATAAAGGGTGATAAGTCGGAATGAAACTTATATTTCTGGAATCGGATGGTCTTCAGGTTTCAAAAAATGTAGGTCAAATTTGAAAATTTTGAAAAATGACAAAAATTGTCTCTTAAATTTTTTTTTTCATTTTTCGAACGCTAGAAGTCAGCGACGAAGTTTCGACATTTCGAAATTTTCAACTGCTATCATCCGAGAAAAGATTTGGTGTTTCCGAAAATGTCATTTGTATGAAAATAAGTACAGAATTAACGAATCTACGGCCGTTTTTGATTTTTTGACACCGTACGAAATTCGGCCACTTCCGGTCTACGCAGAAGTTTCAAATATAGCCCATATGTTGGAAACACACGGTTTAATGATAGAAAATGAGGTTCTAGATCGGTATCTGTTACAGGCACTGAGAAATAGGTTCCCCCGAAAAAAAAAAATAATAATAATTTTAGTAATCACAATAGGCTTTCAGACGAAAGTTTGAAAGCCTAATAACTAGACCTGCAAGCAGCACTGAATCGGCTTTCAGGAATCAGACAGGAAGTATGTCATAAAATAGCCCAGCTACAAAACGATACTTTAATTGTTTTGATTCAGTGACACCTGGCTGAGAAATGACGATTTTTGCAAGAGTATCAATTTTTTAATGTATTTTCTTTTTTTTAAATTTTTTTTTTGTTTTTTCCCAAATATCTGATATTTTTTCGACTACTTCGGGATTTTGGATTATTGTCGGAATAGTTTTAACAAGTTGTTTGGATAGATATCTTTCTGTACCAGAAATGTTAGAAACATCTATTCAGTAGTTGTTTGTAAAAAAGATAAATAAAAGAACATTTTCGATAATTTAACGGTTTTTCTACTTTTATCAAAGATTGAGGCCATTTTTTGACACCTTAAATTATTTCAAACCTTTTCCTTTTGGATTCACGCCACAGACCACAGATAGGTGTCTGAGTAAAAAATGTTTTAAAAAAATCGCAGTAGTCGTTTTCGAGAAAAGGGTGTTTCAAAAGGCTCAAAAAACGAAAAATACTAGATTTTCGGCGTAACATCATTTATTTACTAACCATCGAAATCGTACCATTGAGATACCATATGATAGTCAATTACTGGGGCCATCCAAAGACACTTTATTTCTTTTTGGCCGGTAATATCTGATGGAGAAATCCAGCTTTTTGCAAGAACGTTATTTTTATACCTTTTTTTTTTCATTTTTTGAATACTTCCGGTATGGTGATTATTATTGAGATAGTTTTAAAAACAGGTTTAGGCAATTAAATAGCGACAGAGTTCTGTAATAATATATTACAATATATGATCAGATAAAATGCCCCTGAGAAATCCTATGTTTAAAAGTGCCAAAAATGCAAAAATGTCAAAATATCAAAAATTAAATTTCAATAACTGAATACATATTATACATTTTTGGATTCCACATTAGATCAGATATCTAAATATCATAAAGTTTTTTGAAAATCAGTAAAAATTAAAAAAAAATAGAGTATTTTTCAAAATTTCACGATTTTTCGACTTTTTTCGATTTTCAGTTCGTTATTTGACCTATTACGGATATTTCAAAGTCTAAACGGACTGTTTCATACACAAGACTACCAAAAGATATCTTGATAGAGGAAGTTTAAGAAAAATCTGTGGCAGCGTTTTCGAGATACAGGCGTTCAAAAACGCTCTAAATCAGAAAATACTTGATTTTCAGCGGGCCATATTTCACTTGCTGTTCATGTTATCTGTAATAATAGGATATCATATGATACTGCAATTCTCGGGCAACCCAACGATATCTTAATCGATTTAATCCGTTGATATTGGACTGAGAATTCATGTTTTTCCCAAAAGCATTCATTTTTGGCGTTTTTTTCAAAATATCGGCCATTATTTCGACTACTTCCGGTTTATAGATGTTTGTCGAAATAGCTTTATACGTTAGTTTTGAACTATAACTTCATGTTCCAGGAGTTTCAGAAACGTCGATTCGGCCGTAAAACGAAACTCGAGCTCACAAAAGGGGCAGAAAATTCGAAAAAAATCGAAAAATAAAGGGTGATAACTCGGAATGAAACTTATATTTCTGGAATCGGATGGTCTTTAGGTATCCAAAAATGTAGGTCAAATTTGAAAATTTTGAAAAATGACAAAAATTGTCTCTTAAATTTTGTTTTTTCAATTTTCGAACAACAATAGTCCCATAGGAATTTTCGAAATTGAAAAATGTGAGATAGCCATTTCCTTGGGAAAGATTCGGGGTTTACAAAAATGTCATTTGTATGAAAATAGGTACAGAATGAACGAATCTACGGCTGTTTTTTGATTTTTGACATCGTACAAAATTCGGCCACTTCCGGTCTGCGCAGAAGTTTCAAATATAGCCCATATGTTGCGAACACATGGTTTAATAGAAAATGAGGTTCTAGATCGGTATCTGTTACAGGCACTGAGAAATAGGCTCCCCCGAAAAAAAAAAAAATAATAATAATAATAATAATTTTAGTAAAAACAATAGTCTTTCAGACGAAAGTCTGAAAGCCTAATAATTTTAGTAAAAACAATAGTCTTTCAGACGAAAGTCTGAAAGCCTAACTAGATCTGCTACTGTCCCATGCAGATATGAAAGCTTTCATATTTATCGTCACGTGTCATTGATTGTATCAAGTATCCTAAATAAAAGGATAAGAAAAAACTAGCGAAGTTACAAGTATAAATATAGTATGAATCATTGCACCCAGGCATAACAATAATCTGAAAACTAAAGGGAAATAACTGAAACTTGTATTACTGTAATGAGACGGATGAGAAAATGAAATGAAAATGGCGGGGGAAAAAAATGGCAGGTTGGACAGGCGACCTTACTCCTTGTCACGTACAACCGAGCATTCGAAAACACGCTAGTTAACTCAATGACAGGCGCGCGTGCTAACCATTCAGCTACCAAACCCCCCTTTGAAATCAGACACGTGCAATATGTCATATAGGAAGAATAAGAAGTCGCTCACAACAAAATGGTAAATTAATGAGTTTAGGTCAAAAGGTTGAGCTACTGTTTTAGAGTATTTAATAGTTTTATAGAGACACGTTAAGAGTTGTTCATAGTTAAATGAAAGTTTAATTTTAAATAAGACCAATAAAATTAGGATTTAATAATGCCAGACTAATATTTCCAATATGTTTGGTTATAAGTAGGAAATAGTGACGACTTCTTAAGCATGTTTTAAACAAAGGGTCATAGGCTGCAATATACAAGAATGGCACTCTGCAATAAAAAAAAAATGGCCAAAGCAAGATTTCTATGCAGAAATTAAATAATTGCTAGAACCAGAAAAATATTTATCCACTATAATAAATAAGCAACATAGAGAAAATGAAATGAAATTGAATGGGGTTTAACGTCCTACTGTGCTGCTCCTAAAATGGGCTACTGAAGACGGGCATACGCCATAAAGTGTGCAATGAGGGAAATTTTACCCGGGCAGCGGCGTTACGACCTACGAGTTTGGACATGCGACCATACTCCTTGTCACGTACAACCAAGAAATCGAAACAACGCCAGTTGACTCAGTGACAGACGTTATGATACAGAGCGCACGTGCTAACCATTCAGCCACGCAACCTCCCTAAAATCGGCAAATTGCTGACCTACAGCGAGAAATATTTCAACCGGGCCAACTTTTCTATTTTAACAGTTTAATTTGCACGGTACCTTTAGTTATCAACCGAATATTACAAAACTTTTAAAAATAAGATCCCCCTGACCAGCTTAATCGTTCGCAATAAACGTTTGCCCCTTAAAATCGGCAAATTGCTGACTTTAAATTGAGAAACATTACAACCGGACGAAATTTTCTGTTTTATCACTTTTACAGTACCTTTGATTACCAACCGATTATTACAAAACTTTAAAAAAAAAAGAGAAAGAGAGAAATGCGGCCTAACGTCCATTCGACACAAACTAGGTCATTTCGGGACTAACATATGTTTCTTAATTTTATTTAAAAACTCCCCTTGCGCTTACTGGTCTTTAGCCGTTGGGAGGAAACCGAAGAACACGGAGAAAACCCACGAGATTGGACATCATACACCATGTCACGTGCAACCTGGAGATCGAAACGACGCCCGTTGACTCAATGACAAACGTTACGATACAGCGAGCACAGGCTAACCATTCAGCCATCCAGCCTCCCTGAATTCGGAAAATTGCTGACTTATAGCAAGAAACATTTCAACCGGGCGAAATTTTCTGTTTTAACAGTTTAATGTGCACGGTACTTTAATAATTACCAACCGATTATTACAAAACGTTTAAAAATAAGCTCCAACTGACCAGCTTAATCGTATGCAATAAACGTTTGGCCTGAATTGAAAGTTCTGCACGGAAAAAGTTCATCTCGATTTCCCGGCGTGGTTCCCCTTGTCAGTGAGGCAGAACGCAGGGCCTGACAAGCACAGCTGTCTAGTCCTTCGGATGGGACGAAAAACCAAGGTCCCGTGTACACATTGGAGTGCACGTAAAATATCCCTAAGCAGTTGGAACTCGATACTGTTGAATAAACTCTATACGATGACTAAATGCGTAGATTGTAGTCACCCACACTGCATGTTTCGCTTAACAATGAAAGGGTGCCGTTTTCAATGTTCGATCCTTTTGTTCTTCTACTCCTGATATGTTGGACTGTTGATCGATGGTTTCATATAAAAGACTACCAATAAGACTCTTTGTAGAAGAAGTTCCCCAAAAATAGTATGTTGACTTTACGAGAAAGACCTCTAAACATGCTCCAAATTGTAAAAATACGACTTTTTTTGGATTTTCAATCTCTTTTTTTCGGCTTTTTCTTTTTTTACACCAACTGTTGATCGATGGTTTCATATAAAAGACTACCAATAAGACTCTTTGTAGAAGAAGTTCCCAAAAAATAGTATGTTGACTTTACGAGAAAGACCTCTAAACATGCTCCAAATTGTAGAAATACGACTTTTGGATTTTCAATCTCTTTTTTTCGGCTATCCCTGATATTTAAAAAAAATGATACAATGATTTCACACAACAGGCTAGCTATTAGACTCTCTATTAACACAAGTTTCACCGCCCTCCCTTCATTATAACCGAAGTTATCGTGCCCTAAAGAATCAACAAATCAGCATGCTTATTTCTGCTTACCCTAAGCAGAAAATACTCATCTTTAAACTCAATCATAACATTGACCTAGTGAACGTCTACAACAAGTTTGAACATTCTAGCTTAATTAGAATGAGAGTTATTGTGTTCTAAAGTCTCGGCCCTTCAAATTGCTTCTATTTTTCATTTTCAATTCAAAATGGTGACTCCCGGTTGACCTAAATCAGAATTCTATTGCGACATTTTTTAGGCCTGCCTACAAGGATTCAGAAAATATAACTCCCGAGTCTGTAAGTAAAATAGCAAAAAAGCCTTATTGATTTTTCACGTTTAAAGATGGTGGCACTTCCGGTTCGATCGACAAACTCCATATTTTGTGTACGAATTAGTAATTCCTTGTCTAGTATAGAAAAAAAAAAACTAGGTCATTCTGACCTATATTTCGACGATTTTTTGGAAAACTTTGATCCTTGATTTCACCAAGGGGAGATAAGTTAGAAAATTTCTAAAGTCATTTTTCAAGTCGCGTCATTAAGGTCTACTTACATATTAAATTTCATGAAAATCGTACAACTACTAAAGAGGTTGTCGAGTTGGTGTAAACTTCCGGTTCGAAATCACAGCGACGAATTTTTTGAAATTCGAAAATCCGAAATTGCAGATTTGAAGTAAAGGAGTCAAGGTATTCAAAGAATTTTTTTTTAGTAAAATAGGTGAAATAGTCACAAAGTTACAGCAAAGTAGGTCAAATGCATTTGTTCGTAAAATTCGGTGATTTCGAATGCGAAAAACGTTTTGAAAATATATTTATCCAACAGCCACCACCCATTTTTGGGGGGGTAGGTAAAAGTTTCAGAAAGATCCTATGAGTAGATTCTGAGAAATCCGATTTGTGAATAAAACACAAAAAAAAAAAATAAGAATAATAATCTTAACAGAAACAATAAGCTTTCATATGTAAATACATATGAAAGCTTAATAACTAGATCTGCTACTGTCCCATGCAGATATGAAAGCTTTCATATTTATCGTCACGTGTCATTGATTGTATCAAGTATCCTAAATAAAAGGATAAGAAGAAACTCGCGAAGTTACAAGTCTAAATATAGTATGAATCATTGCACCCAGGCATAACAATAATCTGAAAACTAAAGGAAAATAACTGAAAGTTGTATTACTGTAATGAGACGGATGAGAAAATGAAATGAAAATGGCGGGGGAAAAAATTAAAAATGGCAGGTTGGACAGGCGACCTTACTCCTTGTCACGTACAACCGAGCATTCGAAAACACGCTAGTTAACTCAATGACAGGCGCGCGTGCTAACCATTCAGCCACCCAACCCCCCTTTGAAATCAGACACGTGCAATATGTCATATAGGAAGAATAAGAAGTCGCTCACAACAAAATGGTAAATTAATGAGTTTAGGTCAAAAGGTTGAGCTACTGTTTTAGAGTATTTAATAGTTTTAAAGAGACACGTTAAGAGTTGTTCATAGTTAAATGAAAGTTTAATTTTAAATAAGACTAATAAAATTAGGATTTAATAATGCCAGACTAATATTTCCAATATGTTTGGTTATAAGTAGGAAATCGTGACGACTTCTAAAGCATGTTTTAAACAAAGGGTCATAGACTGCAATATACAAGAATGGCACTCTGCAATAAAAAAAAACTGGCCAAAGCAAGATTTCTATGCAGAAATTAAATAATTGCTAGAACCAGAAAAATATTTATCCACTATAATAAATAAGCAACATAGAGAAAATGAAATGAAATTGAATGGGGTTTAACGTCCTACTGTGCTGCTCCTAAAATGGGCTACTGAAGACGGGCATATGCCATAAAGTGTGCAATGAGGGAAATTTTACCCGGGCAGCGGCGTTACGACCTACGAGGTTGGACATGCGACCATACTCCTTGTCACGTACAACCAAGAAATCGAAACAACACCAGTTGACTCAGTGACATACGTTATGATACAGAGCGCACGTGCTAACCATTCAGCCACGCAACCTCCCTAAATTGGCAAATTGCTGACCTACAGCGAGAAATATTTCAACCGGGCCAAATTTTCTATTTTAACAGTTTAATTTGCACGGTACCTTTAGTTATCAACCGGATATTACAAAACTTTTAAAAATAAGCTCCCCCTGACCAGCTTAATCGTTCGCAATAAACGTTTGCCCCTTAAAATCGGCAAACTGCTGACTTTAAATTGAGAAACATTACAACCGGACGAAATTTTCTGTTTTATCACTTTTACAGTACCTTTGATTACCAACCGATTATTACAAAACTTTAAAAATAAAAGAGAAAGAGAGAAATGCGGCCTAATGTCCATTCGACACAAACTAGGTCATTTCGGGACTAACATATGTTTTTTAATTTTATTTAAAAACTCCCATTGCGCTTACTGGTCTTTAGCCGTTGGGAGGAAACCGAAGAACACGGAGAAAACCCACGAGATTGGACATCATACACCATGTCACGTGCAACCTGGAGATCGAAACGACGCCCGTTGACTCAATGACAAACGTTACGATACAGCGAGCACATGCTAACCATTCAGCCATCCAGCCTCCCTGAATTCGGAAAATTGCTGACTTATAGCAAGAAACATTTCAACCGGGCGAAATTTTCTGTTTTAACAGTTAAATGTGTACTAATTTTAATAATTACCAACCGATTATTACAAAACTTTTGAAAATAAGCTCCAACTGACCAGCTTAATCGTATGCAATAAACGTTTGGCCTGAATTGAAAGTTCTGCACGGAAAAAGTTCATCTCGATTTCCCGGCGTGGTTCCCCTTGTCAGTGAGGCAGAACGCAGGGCCTGACAAGCACAACTGTCTAGTCCTTCGGATGGGACAAAAACCAAGGTCCCGTGTACACATTGGAATGCGCGTAAAATATCCCTAAGCAGTTGGAATTCGATACTGTTGAATAAACTCTATACGATGACTAAATGCGTAGATTGTAGTCACCCACACTGCATGTTTCGCTTAACAATGAAAGGGTGCCGTTTTCAATGTTCGATCCTTTTGTTCTTCTACTCCTGATATGTTGGACTGTTGATCGATGGTTTCATATAAAAGACTACCAATAAGACTCTTTGTAGAAGAAGCTCCCAAAAAATAGTATGTTGACTTTACGAGAAAGACCTCTAAACATGCTCCAAATTGTAAAAATACGACTTTTTGGATTTTCAATCTCTTTTTTTCGGCTATCCCTGATATTTAAAAAAAATGATACAATGATTTCACACAACAGGCTAGCTATTAGACTCTCTATTAACAAAAGTTTCACCGCCCTCCCTTCATTATAACCGAAGTTATCGTGCCCTAAAGAATCAACAAATCAGCATGCTTATCTCTGCTTACCCTAAGCAGAAAATGCTCATCTTTGAACTCAATCATAACATTGACCTAGTGAACGTCTACAACAAGTTTGAACATTCTAGCTTAATTAGAATGAGAGTTATTGTGCTCCAAAATCTCGGCCCTTCAAATTGCTTCTATTTTTCATTTTCAATTCAACATGGTGACTCCCGGTTGACCTAAATCAGAATTCTATTGCGACATTTTTTAAGCCTGCCTACAAGGATTCAGAAAATATAACTCCCGAGTCTGTAAGTAAAATAGCAAAAAAGCCTTATTGATTTTTCACGTTTAAAGATGGTGGCACTTCCGGTTCGATCGACAAACTCCATATTTTGTGTACGAATTAGTAATTCCTTGTCTAGTATAGAAAAAAAAAACTAGGTCATTCTGACCTATATTTTGACGATTTTTTGGAAAACTTTGATCCTTGATTTCACCAAGGGGAGATAAGTTAGAAAATTTCTAAAGTCATTTTTTAAGTCGCATCATTAAGGTCTACTTACATATTAAATTTCATGAAAATCGTACAACTACTAAAGAGGTTGTCGAGTTGGTGTAAACTTCCGGTTCGAAATCACAGCGACGAATTTTCGAAATTCGAAAATCCGAAATTGCAGATTTGAAGTTAAGGAGTCAAGGTATTCAAAGAAAAAAGAATTAGTAAAACAGGTGAAATAGTCACAAAGTTACAGCAAAGTAGGTCAAATGCATTTGTTTGTAAAATTCGGTGATTTCGAATGCGAAAAACGTTTTGAAAATATATTTATCCAACAGCCACCACCCATTTTTGGGGGGGTAGGTAAAAGTTTCAGAAAGATCCTATGAGTAGATTCTGAGAAATCCGATTTGTGAATAAAACACAAAAAAAAAAATAATAAGAACTAGATCTGCTACTGTCCCATGCAGATATGAAAGCTTTCATATTTATCGTCACGTGTCATTGATTGTATCAAGTATCCTAAATAAAAGGATAAGAAGAAACTCGCGAAGTTACGAGTCTAAATATAGTATGAATCATTGCACCCAGGCATAACAATAATCTGAAAACTAAAGGGAAATAACTGAAACTTGTATTACTGTAATGAGACGGATGAGAAAATGAAATGAAAATGGCGGGGAAAAAAATTAAAAATGGCAGGTTGGACAGGCGACCTTACTTCTTGTCACGTACAACCGAGCATTCGAAAACACGCTAGTTAACTCAATGACAGGCGCGCGTGCTAACCATTCAGCCACCCAACCCCCCTTTGAAATCAGACACGTGCAATATGTCATATAAGAAGAATAAGAAGTCGCTCACAACAAAATGGTAAATTAATGAGTTTAGGTCAAAAGGTTGAGCTACTGTTTTAGAGTATTTAATAGTTTTAAAGAGACACGCTAAGAGTTGTTCATAGTTAAATTAAAGTTTAATTTTAAATTAGACCAATATAATTAGAATTTAATAATGCCAGACTAATATTTCCAATATGTTTGGTTATAAGTAGGAAATCGTGATCTTAAGCATGTTTTAAACAAAGGGTCATAGACTGCAATATACAAGAATGGCACTCTGCAATAAAAAAAACTGGCCAAAGCAAGATTTCTATGCAGAAATTAAATAATTGCTAGAACCAGAAAAATATTTATCCACTATAATAAATAAGCAACATAGAGAAAATGAAATGAAATTGAATGGGTTTAACGTCCTACTGTGCTGCTCCTAAAATGGGCAACTGAAGACGGGCATACGCCATAAAGTGTGCAATGAGGGAAATTTTACCCGGGCAGCGGCGTTACGACCTACAAGGTTGGACATGCGACCATACTCCTTGTCACGTACAACCAAGAAATCGAAACAACGCCAGTTGACTCAGTGACAGACGTTATGATACAGAGCGCACGTGCTAACCATTCAGCCACGCAACCTCCCTAAAATCGGCAAATTGCTGATCTACAGCGAGAAATATTTCAACCGGGCCAACTTTTCTATTTTAACAGTTTAATTTGCACGGTACCTTTAGTTATCAAACGAATATTACAAAACTTTTAAAAATAAGCTCCCCCTGACCAGCTTAATCGTTCGCAATAAACGTTTGCCCCTTAAAATCGGCAAATTGCTGACTTTAAATTGAGACACATTACAACCGGACGAAATTTTCTGTTTTATCACTTTTACAGTACCTTTGATTACCAACCGATTATTACAAAACTTTAAAAATAAAAGAGAAAGAGAGAAATGCGGCCTAATGTCCATTCGACACAAACTAGGTCATTTCGGGACTAACGTATGTTTTTTAATTTTATTTAAAAACTCCCCTTGCGCTTACTGGTCTTTAGCCGTTGGGAGGAAACCGAAGAACACGGAGAAAACCCACGAGATTGGACATCATACACCATGTCACGTGCAACCTGGAGATCGAAACGACGCCCTTTGACTCAGTGACAAACGTTACGATACAGCGAGCACATGCTAACCATTCAGCCATCCAGCCTCCCTGAATTCGGAAAATTGCTGACTTATAGCAAAAAACATTTCAACCGGGCGAAAATTTCTGTTTTAACAGTTTAATGTGCACGGTACTTTAATAATTACCAACCGATTATTACAAAACTTTTGAAAATAAGCTCCAACTGACCAGCTTAATCGTATGCAATAAACGTTTGGCCTGAATTGAAAGTTCTGCACGGAAAAAGTTCATCTCGATTTCCCGGCGTGGTTCCCCTTGCCAGTGAGGCAGAACGCAGGGCCTGACAAGCACAGCTGTCTAGTCCTTCGGATGGGACGAAAAACCAAGGTCCCGTGTACACATTGGAGTGCACGTAAAATATCCCTAAGCAGTTGGAATTCGATACTGTTGAATAAACTCTATACGATGACTAAATGCGTAGATTGTAGTCACCCACACTGCATGTTTCGCTTAACAATGAAAGGGTGCCGTTTTCAATGTTCGACCCTTTTGTTCTTCTACTCCTGATATGTTGGACTGTTGATCGATGGTTTCATATAAAAGACTACCAATAAGACTCTTTGTAGAAGAAGTTCCCAAAAAATAGTATGTTGACTTTACGAGAAAGACCTCTAAACATGCTCCAAATTGTAAAAATACGACTTTTTGGATTTTCAATCTCTTTTTTTCGGCTATCCCTGATATTTAAAAAAAATGATACAATGATTTCACACAACAGGCTAGCTGTTAGACTCTCTATTAACAAAAGTTTCACCGCCCTCCCTTCATTATAACCGAAGTTATCGTGCCCTAAAGAATCAACAAATCAGCATGCTTATCTCTGCTTACCCTAAGCAGAAAATGCTCATCTTTGAACTCAATCATAACATTGACCTAGTGAACGTCTACAACAAGTTTGAACATTCTAGCTTAATTAGAATGAGAGTTATTGTGCTCCAAAGTCTCGGCCCTTCAAATTGCTTCTATTTTTCATTTTCAATTCAACATGGTGACTCCCGGTTGACCTAAATCAGAATTCTATTGCGACATTTTTTAGGCCTGCCTACAAGGATTCAGAAAATATAACTCCCGAGTCTGTAAGTAAAATAGCAAAAAAGCCTTATTGATTTTTCACGTTTAAAGATGGTGGCACTTCCGGTTCGATCGACAAACTCCATATTTTGTGTACGAATTAGTAATTCCTTGTCTAGTATAGAAAAAAAAAACTAGGTCATTCTGACCTATATTTCGACGATTTTTTGGAAAACTTTGATCCTTGATTTCACCAAGGGGAGATAAGTTAGAAAATTTCTAAAGTCATTTTTCAAGTCGCGTCATTAAGGTCTACTTACATATTAAATTTCATGAAAATCGTACAACTACTAAAGAGGTTGTCGAGTTGGTGTAAACTTCCGGTTCGAAATCACAGCGACGAATTTTCGAAATTCGAAAATCCGAAATTGCAGATTTGAAGTAAAGGAGTCAAGGTATTCAAAGAATTTTTTTTTAGTAAAATAGGTGAAATAGTCACAAAGTTACAGCAAAGTAGGTCAAATGCATTTGTTCGTAAAATTCGGTGATTTCGAATGCGAAAAACGTTTTGAAAATATATTTATCCAACAGCCACCACCCATTTTTGGGGGGGTAGGTAAAAGTTTCAGAAAGATCCTATGAGTAGATTCTGAGAAATCCGATTTGTGAATAAAACACAAAAAAAAAAAATAAGAATAATAATCTTAACAGAAACAATAAGCTTTCATATGTAAATACATATGAAAGCTTAATAATAATCTTAACAGAAACAATAAGCTTTCATATGTAAATACATATGAAAGCTTAATAATTTTAGTAAAAACAATAGTCTTTCAGACGAAAGTCTGAAAGCCTAATAAACTAGATCTGCTACTGTCCCATGCAGATATGAAAGCTTTCATATTTATCGTCACGTGTCATTGATTGTATCAAGTATCCTAAATAAAAGGATAAGAAGAAACTCGCGAAGTTACAAGTCTAAATATAGTATGAATCATTGCACCCAGGAATAACAATAATCTGAAAACTAAAGGGAAATAACTGAAACTTGTATTACTGTAATGAGACGGATGAGAAAATGAAATGAAAATGGCGGGGAAAAAAAATTAAAAATGGCAGGTTGGACAGACGACCTTACTCCTTGTCACGTACAACCGAGCATTCGAAAACACGCTAGTTAACTCAATGACAGGCGCGCGTGCTAACCATTCAGCCACCCAACCCCCCTTTGAAATCAGACACGTGCAATATGTCATATAGGAAGAATAAGAAGTCGCTCACAACAAAATGGTAAATTAATGAGTTTAGGTCAAAAGGTTGAGCTACTGTTTTGATTCAGTGACACCTGTCTGAGAGGTGTCTATTTTTGCAAGAGTACCAATTTTTTACTGTATTTTCTTTTTTTAAAATTTTTTTTTGGTTTTTTTTCCATAATATCTGATATTTTTACGAATACTTCTAAATTTTGGATCATTGTCTGGATAGTTTTAACAAGTTGTTTGGATAAATATCTTTCTGTACCCTAAATGTCAGAAACATCTATTCAGTATTTGTTTGTAAAAAAGATAAATAAAAGAACATTTTCAATAATTTAACGATTTTTTTACTTTTATCAAAGATTGGGGCCATTTTATGACACCTTAAATTATTTCAAACCTTTTGCTTTTGGATTCACGCCACAGACAACAGATAGGACTCTGAGTGAAAAAAAGTTTTTAAAAAATCGCAGGAGTCGTTTTCGAGAAAAAGGCGTCTCAAAAGGCTCCAAAAACTGAAAATACTAGATTTTCGGCGTAACATAATTTATTTACTAACCATCGAAATTGTACCCTGGCTGAGAAATGCCGATTTTTGCAAGAGTACCAATTTTTTACTGTATTTTCTTTTTTTTAAATTTCTTTTATGTTTTTTCCCAAATATCTGATATTTTTTCGACTACTTCTGGATTTTGGATTATTGTCGGAATAGTTTTAACAAGTTGTTTGGATAGATATCTTTCTGTACCAGAAATGTTAGAAACATCTATTCAGTAGTTGTTTTTAAAAAAGATAAATAAAAGAACATTTTCGATAATTTAACGATTTTTCTACTTTTATCAAAGATTGAGGCCATTTTTTGACACCTTAAATTATTTCAAACCTTTTCCCTTTGGACTCACGCCACAGACCACAGATAGGAGGCTGAGTAAAAAAGGTTTTAAAAAAAATCGCTGTAGTCGTTTTCGAGAAAAGGGTGTCTCAAAAGGCTCCAAAAACGAAAAATACTAGATTTTCGGCGTAACATCATTTATTTACTAACCATCGAAATCGTACCATTGAGATGCCATATGATAGTCCATTAATGGGGCCATCCAACGACATTTTATTTCTTTTGGGCCGGTAATATCTGATGGAGAAATCCAGCTTTTTGCAAGAACGACATTTTTATACCTTTTTTTATTCATTTTTTGAATACTTCTGGTATGGTGATTATTATCGAGATACTTTTAAAAACCGGCTTAGGCAATTAAATAGCGACAGAGTTCTGTAATGATATATTACAATATATGATCAGATAAAATGCCCCTGAGAAATCCTATGTTTAAAAGTGCCAAAAATGCAAAAATGTCAAAATATCAAAAATTAAATTTCAATAACTGAATACATATTATACATTTTTGGATTTGACATTAGATCAAATATCTAAATATCATAAAGTTTTTTGAAAATCAGTAAAAATAAAAAAAAAATAGAGTATTTTCAAAAATTTCACGATTTTTCGACTTTTTTCGATTTTCAGTTCGTTATTTGACCTATTACGGATATTTCAAAGTCTAAACGGACTGTTTCATACACAAGACTACCAAAAGGTATCTTGATAGATAAAGTTTAAGAAAAATCATTGGAGCAGTTTTCGAGATACAGGCGTTCAAAAACGCTCCAAATCAGAAAATACTTGATTTTCAGCGTGCCATATTTTACTTGCTAATCATGTTATCTGTAATAATAGGATATCATATGATACTGCAATTCTCGGGCAACCCAACGATATCTTAATCGTTTTAATCCGTTGATATCGGACTGAGGATTCATGTTTTTCACAAAAGAATTCATTTTTTGCGTTTTTTTCAAAATATCGGCCATTATTTCGACTACTTCAGGTTTATAGATGTTTGTCGAAATAGCTTTAACGTTAGTTTTGAACTATAACTTCATGTTCCAGGAGTTTCAGAATTATCGATTCGGCCGTAAAACGAAACTCGAGCTCACAAAATGGGCAGAAAATTCGAAAAAAATCGAAAAATAAAGGGTGATAACTCGGAATGAAACTTATATTTCTGGAATTGGATGGTCTTCGGGTACCCAAAAATGTAGGTCAAATTTGAAAATTTTGAAAAATGATAAAAATTGTCTATTAAATTTTGTTTTTTCAATTTTCGAACGCTAGAAGTCAGCGACGAAGTTTCGAAATTTCGAAATTTTTAACTGCTATCATCCGAGAAAAGATTTGGTGTTGCCGAAAATGTCATTTGTATGAAAATAATTACTTTCTTTAAGATACTTAGTATAATCGATGGCACGTGATGAAGAATATGAAAGCTTTCATATCTGCTTGGGACAGTAGCAGATCTAGTTATTTTTTTTTTGTGTTTTATCCACAAATCGGATTTCTCAGAATCTACTCATAGGATCTTGGGTAAATATATTTTCAAAACGTTTTTCGCATCCGAAATCACCGGATTTTACGAACAAAGGCATTTGACCTACTTTGCTGTGACTTTGTGACTATTTCACCTATTTTACTAATTCTTTTTTCTTTGAATACCTTGACTCCTTTACTTCAAATCTGCAATTTCGGATTTTCGAATTTCGAAAATTCGTTGCTGTGATTTAGAATCGGAAGTTTACACCAACTCGACAACTTCTTTAGTAGTTGTACGATTTTCATGAAATTTAATATGTAAGTAGACCTTAATGATGCGACTTGAAAAATGACTTTAGAAATTTTCTAACTTATCTCCCCTTGGTGAAATTAAGGATCAAAGTTTTCAAAAAAATCGTCGAAATATAGGTCAGAATGACCTAGTTTTTTTTTCTATACTAGACAAGGAATTACTGATTCGTACACAAAATATGGAGTTTGTCGATCGAACCGGAAGTGCCACCATCTTTAAACGTGAAAAATCAATAAGGCTTTTTTGCTATTTTACTTACAGACTCGGGAGTTATATTTTCTGAATCCTTGTAGGAAGGCCTAAAAAATGTCGCAATGGAATTCTGATTTAGGTCCACCGGGAGTCACCATTTTGAATTGAAAATGACATATAGTAAAAAATCCTCATTATTGGGCTTGAAAACATACACAATTGGTCGTGGCTTAGAGAGTGTGTCTCCTATTAACGAAATTAATACATTTCAGGATAGCCTGGCTCATGGTCGAGTGTTTGGTATTCTAATATTTCAAAAATTCGAATTTCTCCTTTGACATTTCCTGTGCCGACAAGGTTGTTTACGAGGTTTGCGGTTTTGACTTCGCGCATGCGCTACGCTAGAACCAAAGTTATGATGACTACTAAACTCCGGCCCCACACTTGTCACGTTGGTACCTAAAAGTCCTGAAAAGTTCAGATCGTTACCTGCATTCCTTCAAGTCGTTTACATGTGAGGTGGCGGGTTTTTTTTCTCGTTTTTTTTCTAAGTAAATTCCCGCACTCCGTAAGGGGAAAAAAGTGTTTTTTGCCCTAGCAGCGCCACAAATTCTTCGATTAACCTGTTTTTTTGGCACGATGTGCCCATTTACTAGCCCGAATTTTGAGTACTTGTCCCATCTAATTCCGATAAAAAAAAAAGAAGTTATGGTCAAAAAACCGATTTTACGGCTTTTTTCGCCGATTTTGAGACCAAAAAAGTTTTTTAGAATTTTGAAATTGCAAACGACAAGATAAAGTCATTTTGTTAGTCTCATGTGATGGGTATGAGTCTCCTGCACCGATGCGGATTGGGTTTGATTTTTTCAAAATGGCGGACTATATTTTTGAGACTGTCAAAATTTTCATGTTCTGAGACTGCCGAGGCATCATTAGGGGGTATTTTTTTATAAATTTATACTGGTCGGATGCGCCAAGATGAGGTTAGTAACATATTAAAAGGAGAAGATGATCGAATTAAAAATTCGAAAAAATATGGCCATGTTTTACAATAAAAAAAAGTTGCTGGGTCGGCTTGGATTCGAATTTTTTAGGCCATGTTCCCGTATTAGAAATCACTTAAATTTTTATATGTGCTAGCTAACATCCTAAGGCACAATATCTGAAAATTTCAAGAAATTCCGACAACCGTAACGCCTGCTAAAACAGGCTCGCGCAATTAGGCCTATTTTTTGCCTATTTTTCGAATGTTTTTAGACTAACAAGTCACTTTTTCGTGCGCTACGTTTGAGGCCCCATATCTCGGCCGCTATGGGTTTGAATCCATATGTTTTGATCGGGATCGATAGCTTGGACACTTTCCTTCGTCGTAACCACGGTCACGTGACAGGGTGTCAAACATGGCTTCCCAAAACGAAGGGCCATGTTTGCTGCCTTATAGCTCGGCCCCTATGGGTTCGAATCAAAATGTGTTGGCTGGGAATAATAGCCTTGACAATTCTCTCCATTGTATTAAAAGTTGGTAGATCTCACCCGAATGCCATGCACGCGCTACGATATTTAAGAGTGCCCGGGCGGGTCTCGAGGCTTGGTATTCAAAGGTTAAATCTCTGGAATTTCTAGCGGTTGCCTGTGCCGCGATGATATTTATCACATATTCAAAGGAGATAATATTCAGATATCAAGAACGAAAATAAATCGATAAAATACGACAATTTTTCAAGCAAAAAAAGTTTGATGGGTGGGGGTGGGTTTATAATTTATTTTCATTGTTCCCGGAATCTCACTCATTTCCATTTTTTATATGCGATAGCTAGAATCTCAAAGTACAATCTTTGCAAATTTGAAGGCAAACGGACCACTGGAACGTTGCCTGGGCAGTGCAAATCTATCCCGGTCGCGAAAATCTGCATTCGGGAAAACCTCGATGGATGATACTATGACCGGACGTTTTATGACCTTGACACATACATGATATACATAGTATTAAAATCCTTATGAAATATTTAAATCATTTACTGCTATAATATGAAATATCACTTATTCCCCAGTTAAATAAAAATAGGTCACCGGGTGCTGTACAACTTCAAGAACCCTGCGACCATTTTACACTTTCTATTGCCAGAAAATATTTGTTTTACTAGTCTAATTCAAGTTTAAAAATAAACAATATTTTTTCTGAAAATCAATGTCGAGATTTAGTGTATTATATATGATACAATGGGCCATAGCCTAGAGGTCGGGTGTTCGATCCCTGCATTGGCCGAGAAAGTTCATCTCGATTTAACCGTACTCCACAAGGGGAAAAAAGGGCTTTTTTGCCCTAGAAGCGCCACAAATTCTTCGATTAACCTGGTTTTTTGGCACGATGTGCCCATTTACTAGCCCGAATTTTTAGTACTGGTCTAATCTGATTCCGATGAAAAAACAAAAGTTATGGCCAAAAAACGATTTTACGGCTTTTTTCGCCGATTTTGAGACTAAAAACGTTTTATAGAATTTTGAGATTGCAAATGACAAGATAAAGTCATTTTGTTAGTCTCGTGTGAAGGGTATGAGTCTTCTGCACCGATGCGTATTGGGTTTGATTTTTTCAAAATGGCGGACTATATTTTGAGACTGTCAAAGTTTTGATGTTCTGAGACTGTCGAGGCATCATTGTGGGGGATTTTTTTAAAAATTTATACTGGTCGGATGCGCCGCGATGAGGTTAGTAACATATCAAAAGGAGAACATGATCGAATAAAAATTGGAAAACAAAAGTTGCTGGGTCGGCTTGGGTTCGAATTTTTTAGGCCATGTGCCCGTATTAGAAATCACTTGAATTTTGTATTTGTGCTAGCTAACATCCCAAGGCACAATCTCTGAAAAATTTCAAGAAATTCCGACATCACTAACTCTGCTAAAAGACGCTCGCGCAAATAGGCCTATTTTTTGCCTATTTTCCGATTTTTTTAGACTAACAAGTCACTTTTTTGTGCGCTACGTTTGATGCCCTATATCTCGGCCGCTATAGGTTCGAATCGAGATGTTTTAGTCAGGATCGATAGCTTTGACACTTCCCTCCATAGTATCAAAAGTTCGGACCACTGACCCTAACTACGGTCACGTGCAGGGTGTCAAACATGGTTTCTCAAAAGGAAGGGTCATGTTTGCTGCCTTATAGCTCGGCCCCTATGGGTTCGAATCAAAATGTGTTGGCTGGGAATAATAGCCCTGACAATTCTCTCCATTGTATAAAAAGTTCGCAGCTCTCACCCGAATGCCATGCACGCGGCACGATATTTAAAACTAAGGCGTTTTTCGACATTCGCGCATGCGCACAGCTGGAACCAATACCACCAGCGGTACCAAACTCTGGTCCCAACCAGCTCTCGCTGGTGCCTAGGTGTCCTTTAACTTTCAGCTTGATAACTGCATTCCTTCTAGTCGTTTACATCTGAGACTCACTGGACAAGCATGTTTCACCGATGTACCCGCACCCCCACCTGTAAACGTCCAGAAGGGTGCCCGGGCGGGTCTCGAGGCTTGGTATTCAAAAGGTATATCCACCCCGCCGAGTCGCTGCGTCACGTCAAAACGCCCGCCCGAGGACCGGAAGTGGGCGAAACGGGCCCATGAAGTGAAGTTTGATCCTACCTTGACCTTCGAGGGCCTCGTAGCATGGAAAAGGTCATGAGCCTAGATGGAGTCATCAATGTCCTTTCATGAGAGAGCTTGACCTTTGACCTGACCTTTGACCTTGGGGTCGAAAAATTCCCAACTTGGTAACTTCGCGAGTTTTCGACCAATTTTAATATTTTTTTTCTTGTTACTTTCTTTAAGATACTTGGTATAATCGATGGCACGTGATGAAGAATATGAAAGCTTTCATATCTGCTTGGGACAGTAGCAGATCTAGTTAAAAAAAAATTATGTTTTTTCCCAAATATCTGATATTTTTTCGACTACTTCTGGATTTTGGATTATTGTCGGAATAGTTTTAACAAGTTGTTTGGATAGATATCTTTCTGTACCAGAAATGTTAGAAACATCTATTCAGTAGTTGTTTGTAAAAAAGATAAATAAAAGAACATTTTCGATAATTTAACGATTTTTCTACTTTTATCAAAGATTGAGGCCATTTTTTCACACCTTAAATTATTTCAAACCTTTTCCTTTTGGACTCAAGCCACAGACCACAGATAGGAGGCTGAGTAAAAAAAGGTTTTAAAAAAAATCGCTGTAGTCGTTTTCGAGAAAGGGGTGTCTCAAAAGGCTCCAAAAACGAAAAATACTAGATTTTCGGCGTAACATCATTTATTTACTAACCATCGAAATCGTACCATTGAGATGCCATATGATAGTCCATTAATGGGGCCATCCAAAGACACTTTATTTCCTTTGGGCCGGTAATATCTGATGGAGAAATCCAGCTTTTTGCAAGAACGACAATTTTATACCTTTTTTTATTCATTTTTTGAATACTTCTGGTATGGTGATTTTTTATCGAGATAGTTTTAAAAACCGGTTTAGGCAATTAAATAGCGACAGAGTTCTGTAATGATATATTACAATATATGATCAGATAAAATGCCCCTGAGAAATTCTATGTTTTAAAGTGCCAAAAATGCAAAAATGTCAAAATATCAAAAATTAAATTTCAATAACTGAATACATATTATACATTTTTTGATTCGACATTAGATCAGATATCTAAATATCATAAAGTTTTTTGAAAATCAGTAAAAATATAAAAAAAATAGAGTATTTTCCAAAATTTCACGATTTTTCGACTTTTTTCGATTTTCAGTTCGTTATTTGACCTATTACGGATATTTCAAAGTCTCAACTGACTGTTTCATACACAAGACTACCAAAAGTTATCTTGATAGAGAAAGTTTAAGAAAAATCATTGGAGCAGTTTTCGAGATACAGGCGTTCAAAAACGCTCCAAATCAGAAAATACTTGATTTTCAGCGTGCCATATTTTACTTGCTGTTCATGTTATCTGTAATAATAGGATATCATATGATACTGCAATTCTCGGGCAACCCAACGATATCTTAATCGTTTTAATCCGTTGATATCGGACTGAGAATTCATGTTGTTCCCAAAAGCATTCACTTTTTGCGTTTTTTTCAAAATATCGGCCATTATTTCGACTACTTCCGCACAGCTGGAACCAATACCACCAGCGGTACCAAACTCTGGTCCCAACCAGCTCTCGCTGGTGCCTAGGTGTCCTTTAACTTTCAGCTTGATAACTGCATTCCTTCTAGTCGTTTACATCTGAGACTCACTGGACAAGCATGTTTCACCGATGTACCCGCACCCCCACCTGTAAACGTCCCGAAGGGTGCCCGGGCGGGTCTCGAGGCTTGGTATTCAAAAGGTATATCCACCCCGCCGAGTCACTGCGTCACGTCAAAACGCCCGCCCGGGGACCGGAAGTGGGCGAAACGGGCCCATGAAGTGAAGTTTGACCCTACCTTGATCTTTGTGGGCCGCGTAGCATGGAAAGGGTCATGAGCCTAGATGGAGTCATCAATGTCCTTTCATGAGAGAGCTTGACCTTTGACCAGACCTTTGACCTTGGGGTCGAAAAATTCCCAACTTGGTAACTTCGCGAGTTTTCGACCAATTTTAATATTTTTTTTCTTGTTACTTTCTTTAAGATACTTGGTATAATCGATGGCACGTGATGAAGAATATGAAAGCTTTCATATCTGCTTGGGACAGTAGCAGATCTAGTTCTTATTATTTATTTTTTTTGTGTTTTATCCACAAATCGGATTTCTCAGAATCTACCCATAGGATATTTCTTAAACCCTTACCTACCCCCCCAAAAATGGGTGGTGGCTGTTGGGTAAATATATTTTCAAAACGTTTTTCGCATCCGAAATCACCGAATTTTACGAACAAAGGCATTTGACCTACTTTGCTGTGACTTTGTGACTATTTCACCTATTTTACTAATTCTTTTTTCTTTGAATACCTTGACTCCTTTACTTCAAATCGCTGTGATTTCGAACCGGAAGTTTACACCAACTCGACAACTTCTTTAGTAGTTGTACGATTTTCATGAAATTGAATATGTAAGTAGACCTTAATGATGCGACTTGAAAAATGACTTTAGAAAATTTCTAACTTATCTCCCCTTGGTGAAATTAAGGATCAAAGTTTTCAAAAAAATCGTCGAAATATAGGTCAGAATGACCTAGGTTTTTTTTTCTATACTAGACAAGGAATTACTGATTTGTACACAAAATATGGAGTTTGTCGATCGAACCGGAAGTGCCACCATCTTTAAACGTGAAAAATCAATAAGGCTTTTTTGCTATTTTACTTACAGACTCGGGAGTTATATTTTCTGAATCCTTGTAGGAAGGCCTAAAATATGTCGCAATAGAATTCTGATTTAGGTCAACCGGGAGTCACCATTTTGAATTGAAAATGACATATAGTAAAAAATCCTCATTATTGGGCTTGAAAACATACACAATTGGTCGTGGCTTAGAGAGTGTGTCTCCTATTAACGAAATTAATACATTTCAGGATAGCCTGGCTCATGGTCGAGTGTTTGGTATTCTAATATTTCAAAAATTCGAATTTCGCCTTTGACATTTCCTGTGCCGACAAGGTTGTTTACGAGGTTAGCGGTTTTGACTTCGCGCATGCGCTACGCTAGAACCAAAGTTATGATGACTACCAAACTCCGGCCCCACACTTGTCACGTTGGTACCTAAAAGTCCTGCATTCCTTCAAGTCGTTTACATGTGAGGTGGCGGTTTTTTTTCTCGTAAATTCCCGCACTCCGTAAGGGGAAAAAAGTGTTTTTTGCCCTAGCAGCGCCACAAATTCTTCGATTAACCTGTTTTTTGGCACGATGTGCCCATTTACTAGCCCGAATTTTGAGTACTTGTCCCATCTAATTCCGATAAAAAAAACAAAAGTTATGGTCAAAAAACCGATTTTACGGCTTTTTTCGCCGATTTTGAGACCAAAAAAGTTTTTTAGAATTTTGAAATTGCAAACGACAAGATAAAGTCATTTTGTTAGTTTCATGTGATGGGTATGAGTCTTCTGCACCGATGCGGATTGGGTTTGATTTTTTCAAAATGGCGGACTATATTTTTGAGACTGTCAAAGTTTTCATGTTCTGAGACTGCCGAGGCATCATTAGGGGGTATTTTTTTATAATAAAAAAAAGTTGCTGGGTCGGCTTGGATTCGAATTTTTTAGGCCATGTTCCCGTATTAGAAATCACTTAAAATTTTATGTGCTAGCTAACATCCTAAGGCACAATATCTGAAAATTTCAAGAAATTCCGACAACCGTAACGCCTGCTAAAACACGCTCGCGCAATTAGGCCTATTTTTTGCCTATTTTTCGAATGTTTTTAGACTAACAAGTGACTTTTTCGTGCGCTACGTTTGAGGCCCCATATCTCGGCCGCTATGGGTTTGAATCCATATGTTTTGATCGGGATCGATAGCTTGGACACTTCCCTCCGTCGTAACCACGGTCACGTGACAGGGTGTCAAACATGGCTTCCCAAAACGAAGGGCCATGTTTGCTGCCTTATAGCCCGGCCCCTATGGGTTCGAATCAAAATGTGTTGGCTGGGAATGATAGCCTTGACAATTCTCTCCATTGTATAAAAAGTTCGCAGCTCTCACCCGAATGCCATGCACGCGGCACGATATTTAAAACTAAGGCGTTTTTCGACATTCGCGCATGCGCACAGCTGGAACCAATACCACCAGCGGTACTAAACTCTGGTCCCAACCAGCTCTCGCTGGTGCCTAGGTGTCCTTTAACTTTCAGCTTGATAACTGCATTCCTTCTAGTCGTTTACATCTGAGACTCACTGGACAAGCATGTTTCACCGATGTACCCGCACCCCCACCTGTAAACGTCCCGAAGGGTGCCCGGGCGGGTCTCGAGGCTTGGTATTCAAAAGGTATATCCACCCCGCCGAGTCGCTGCGTCACGTCAAAACGCCCGCCCGAGGACCGGAAGTGGGCGAAACGGGCCCATGAAGTGAAGTTTGATCCTACCTTGACCTTCGAGGGCCTCGTAGCATGGAAAAGGTCATGAGCCTAGATGGAGTCATCAATGTCCTTTCATGAGAGAGCTTGACCTTTGACCTGACCTTTGACCTTGGGGTCGAAAAATTCCCAACTTGGTAACTTCGCGAGTTTTCGACCAATTTTAATTTTTTTTTTCTTGTTACTTTCTTTAAGATACTTGGTATAATCGATGGCACGTGATGAAGAATATGAAAGCTTTCATATCTGCTTGGGACAGTAGCAGATCTAGTTAAAAAAAAATTATGTTTTTTCCCAAATATCTGATATTTTTTCGACTACTTCTGGATTTTGGATTATTGTCGGAATAGTTTTAACAAGTTGTTTGGATAGATATCTTTCTGTACCAGAAATGTTAGAAACATCTCTTCAGTAGTTGTTTGTAAAAAAGATAAATAAAAGAACATTTTCGATAATTTAACGATTTTTCTACTTTTATCAAAGATTGAGGCCATTTTTTCACACCTTAAATTATTTCAAACCTTTTCCTTTTGGACTCACGCCACAGACCACAGATAGGAGGCTGAGTAAAAAAGGTTTTAAAAAAAATCGCTGTAGTCGTTTTCGAGAAAAGGGTGTTTCAAAAGGCTCCAAAAACGAAAAATACTAGATTTTCGGCGTAACATCATTTATTTACTAACCATCGAAATCGTACCATTGAGATGCCATATGATAGTCCATTAATGGGGCCATCCAAAGACACTTTATTTCCTTTGGGCCGGTAATATCTGATGGAGAAATCCAGCTCTTTGCAAGAACGACAATTTTATACCTTTTTTTATTCATTTTTTGAATACTTCTGGTATGGTGATTTTTTATCGAGATAGTTTTAAAAACCGGTTTAGGCAATTAAATAGCGACAGAGTTCTGTAATGATATATTACAATATATGATCAGATAAAATGCCCCTGAGAAATTCTATGTTTTAAAGTGCCAAAAATGCAAAAATGTCAAAATACCAAAAATTAAATTTCAATAACTGAATACATATTATACATTTTTTGATTCGACATTAGATAAGATATCTAAATATCATAAAGTTTTTTGAAAATCAGTAAAAATAAAAAAAAAATAGAGTATTTTCCAAAATTTCACAATTTTTCGACTTTTTTCGATTTTCAGTTCGTTATTTGACCTATTACGGATATTTCAAAGTCTCAACTGACTGTTTCATACACAAGACTACCAAAAGGTATCTTGATAGAGAAAGTTTAAGAAAAATCATTGGAGCAGTTTTCGAGATACAGGCGTTCAAAAACGCTCCAAATCAGAAAATACTTGATTTTCAGCGTGCCATATTTTACTTGCTGTTCATGTTATCTGTAATAATATGATATCATATGATACTGCAATTCTCGGGCAACCCAACGATATCTTAATCGTTTTAATCCGTTGATATCGGACTGAGAATTCATGTTGTTCCCAAAAGCATTCATTTTTTGCGTTTTTTTCAAAATATCGGCCATTATTTCGACTACTTCCGGTTTATAGATGTTTGTCGAAATAGCCTCATACGTTAGTTTGAACTATAACTTCATGTTCCAGGAGTTTCAGAATTATCGATTCGGCCGTAAAACGAAACTCGAGCTCACAAAATGGGCAGAAAATTCGAAAAAAATCGAAAAATAAAGGGTGATAACTCGGAATGAAACTTATATTTCTGGAATGGTCTTCGGGTATCCAAAAATGTAGGTCAAATTTGAAAATTTTGAAAAATGACAAAAATTGTCTCTTAAATTTTGTTTTTTCAATTTTCGAACGCTAGAAGTCAGCGACGAAGTTTCGAAATTTCGAAATTTTCAACTGCTATCATCCGAGAAAAGATTTGGTGTTGCCGAAAATGTCATTTGTATGAAAATAAGTACAGAATTGACGAATCTACGGCCGTTTTTTGATTTTTTGACACCGTACGAAATTCGGCCACTTCCGGTCCGCGCAGAAGTTTTAAATATAGCCCATATGTTGCGAACACATGGTTTAATGATAGGAAATGAGGTTCTAGATCGGTATCTGGGACAGGCACTGAGAAATAGGCTCCCCCGAAAAAAAAAATAATAATAAACTAGACCTGCAAGCAGCACTGAATCGGCTTTCAGGAATCAGACAAGAAGTATGTCATAAAATAGCCCATTCATCGAGCTACAAAACGATACTTTAATTGTTTTGATTCAGTGACACCTGGCTGAGAAATGTCGATTTTTGCGAGAGTACCAATTTTTTACTGTATTTTCTTTTTTAAATTTTTTTTTGTGTTTTTTTCCGAAATATCTGATATTTTTTCGACTACTTCTGGATTTTGGATTATTGTCGAGATAGTTTTAACAAGTTCTTTGAATAGATATCTTTCTGTACCAGAAGTGTCAGAAACATCTATTTAGTAGTTGTTTGTAAAAAAGATAAATAAAAGAACATTTTCAATAATTTATCGATTTTTCTACTTTTATCAAAGATTGAGGCCATTTTATGACACCTTAAATTATTTCAAAACCTCTTTCTTTTGGATTCACGCCACAGACCACAGATAGGAGTCTGAGTAAAAAAAGGTTTTTAAAAAATCGCAGGAGTCGTTTTCGAGAAAAGAGTGTCTCAAAAGGCTCCAAAAACGAAAAATACTAGATTTTCGGCGTAACATCATTTATTTACTAACCATCGAAATCGTACCATTGAGATGCCATATGATAGTCCTTTAATGGGGCCATCCAAAGACTTTTTATTTCTTTTGGGCCGGTAATATCTGATGGAAAAATCCAGCTTTTTGCAAGAACGACATTTTTATAAAAAAAAAAATCATTTTTTGAATACTTCCGGTATGGTGATTATTATCGAGATAGTTTTAAGAACCGGTTTAGGCAATTGAATAGCGACATAGTTCTGTAATGATATATTACAATATATGATCAGATAAAATGCCCCTAAGAAAATCCTATGTTTAAAAGTGCCAAAAATGCAAAAATGTCAAAATATTAAAAAATAAATTTTAATAACTGAATACATATTATACATTTTTTGATTCGACATTAGATCAGATATCTAAATATCATAAAGTTTTTTGAAAATCAGTAAAAATAAAAAAATAATAGAGCATTTTCAAAAATTTCACGATTTTTCGACTTTTTTCGATTTTCAGTTCGTTATTTGACCTATTACGGATATTTCAAAGTCTAAACGGACTGTTTCATACAAAAGACTACCAAAAGGTATCTTGATAGAGAAAGTTTAAGAAAAATCATTGGAGCAGTTTTCGAGATACAGGCGTTCAAAAACGCTCCAAATCAGAAAATACTTGATTTTCAGCGTGCCATATTTTACTTGCTGTTCATGTTATCTGTAATAATAGGATATCATATGATACTGCAATTCTCGGGCAACCGAACGATATCTTAATCGACTTAATCCGTTGATATCGGACTGAGAATTCATGTTTTTCCCAAAAGCATTCATTTTTTGCGTTTTTTTTCAAAATATCGGCCATTATTTCGATTACTTCCGGTTTATAGATGTTTGTCGAAAAAGCTTTATACGTTAGTTTTGAACTATAACTTCATGTTCCAGGAGTTTCAGGAACGTCGATTCGGCCGTAAAACGAAACTCGAGCTCACAAAATGGACAGAAAGTTCGAAAAAAAATCGAAAAATAAAGGGCGATAACTCGGAATGAAACTTATGTTTCTGGAATCGGATGGTCTTCAGGTATCCAAAAATGTAGGTCAAATTTGAAAATTTTGAAAAATGACAAAAATTGTCTCTTAAATTTTGTTTTTTCAATTTTCGAACAACAATAGTCCCATAGAAATTTTCGAAATTGAAAAATGTGAGATAGCCATTTCCTTGGGAAAGATTTGGGGTTTACAAAAATGTCATTTGTATGAAAATAGGTACAGAATTAACGAATCTACAGCTGTTTTTTGATTTTATGACACCGTACGAAATTCGGCCACTTCCGGTCCGCGCAGAAGTTTCAAATATAGCCCACATGTTGCGAACACATGGTTTGATGAAAGGAAATGAGGTTCTAGATCGATATCTATTACAGGCACTGAGAAATAGGCTCCCCCGAAAAAAAAATAATAATAAATTATAATAATAACTAGACCTGCAAGCAGCACTGAATCGGCTTTCAGGAATCAGACATGAAGTATGTCATAAAATAGCCCATTCATCGAGCTACATAACGATACTTTAATTGTTTTGATTCAGTGACACCTGGCTGAGAAATGCCGATTTTTACAAAAGTACCAATTTTTTACTTTTTAAAAAAAAAAAAAATCTGTTTTTTTCCCAAATATCTGATATTTTTTCGACTACTTCTGGATTTTGGATTATTGTCGGAATAGTTTTAACAAGTTGTTTGGATAGATATCTTTCTGTACCAGAAATGTTAGAAACATCTATTCAGTAGTTGTTTGTAAAAAAGATAAATAAAAGAACATTTTCGATAATTTAACGATTTGTCTACTTTTATCAAAGATTGAGGCCATTTTTTGACACCTTAAATTATTTCAAACCTTTTCCTTTTGGATTCACGCCACAGACCACAGATAGGAGGCTGAGTAAAAAAGGTTTTAAAAAAATCGCAGTAGTCGTTTTCGAGAAAAGGGTGTCTCAAAAGGCTCCAAAAACGAAAAATACTAGATTTTCGGCGTAACATCATTTATTTACTAACCATCGAAATCGTACGATTGAGATGCCATATGATAGTCCATTAATGGGGCCATCGAAAGACACTTTATTTCTTTTGGGCCGGTAATATCTGATGGAGAAATCCAGCTTTTTGCAAGAACTACATTTTTATACCTTTTTTTTCCATTTTTTGAATACTTCAAAATATCAAAAAGTAAATTTCATTAACTGAATACATATTATACATTTTTGGATTCGACATTAGATCAGATATATAAATATCATAAAGTTTTTTGAAAATCAGTAAAAATATAAAAAAAAATAGAGTATTTTCCAAAATTTCACGATTTTTCGACTTTTTTCGATTTTCAGTTCGTTATTTAACCTATTACGGATATTTCAAAGTCTAAACGGACTGTTTCATACACAAGACTACCAAAAGGTATCTTGATAGAGAAAGTTTAAGAAAAATCATTGGAGCAGTTTTCGAGATACAGGCGTTCAAAAACGCTCCAAATCCGAAAATACTTGATTTTCAGCGTGCCATATTTTACTTGCTGTTCATGTTATCTGTAATAATAGGATATCATATGATACTGCAATTCTCGGGCAACCCAACGATATCTTAATCGATTTAATCCGTTGATATCGGTCTGAGAATTCATGTTTTTCCCAAAAGCATTCATTTTTTGCGTTTTTTTCAAAATATCGGCCATTATTTCGACTACTTCCGGTTTATAGATGTTTGTCGAAATAGCTTTATGCGTTAGTTTTGAACTATAACTTCATGTTCCAGGAGTTTCAGAAACGTCGATTCGGCCGTAAAACGAAACTCGAGCTCACAAAATGGGCAGAAAATTCGAAAAAAATCGAAAAATAAAGGGTGATAACTCGGAATGAAACTTATATTTCTGGAATCGGATGGTCTTCAGGTATCCAAAAATGTAGGTCAAATTTGAAAATTTTGAAAAATGACAAAAATTGTCTCTTAAATTTTGTTTTTTCAATTTTCGACCGCTAGAAGTCAGCGACGAAGTTTCGAAATTTTCAACTGCTATCATCCGAGAAAAGATTTGGTGTTGCCGAAAATGTCATTTGTATGAAAATAAGTACAGAATTGACGAATCTACAGCCGTTTTTTGATTTTTTGACACCGTACGAAATTCGGCCACTTCCGGTCCGCGCAGAAGTTTTAAATATAGCCCATATGTTGCGAACACATGATTTAATGATAGAAAATGAGGTTCTAGATCGGTATCTGGGACATGCACTAAGAAATAGGCTCCCCCGAAAAAAAAAATAATAATAAACTAGATCTGCTACTGTCCCATGCAGATATGAAAGCTTTCATATTGATCGTCACGTGTCATTGATTGTATCAAGTATCCTAAATAAAAGGATAAGAAGAAACTCGCGAAGTTACAAGTCTAAATATAGTATGAATCATTGCACCCAGGCATAACAATAATCTGAAAACTAAAGGGAAATAACTGAAACTTGTATTACTGTAATGAGACGGATGAGAAAATGAAATGAAAATGGCGGGGGAAAAAAATTAAAAATGGCAGGTTGGACAGGCGACCTTACTCCTTGTCACGTACAACCGAGCATTCGAAAACACGCTAGTTAACTCAATAACAGGCGCGCGTGCTAACCGTTCAGCCACCCAACCCCCCTTTGAAATCAGACACGTGCAATATGTCATATAGGAAGAATAAGAAGTCGCTCACAACAAAATGGTAAATTAATGAGTTTAGGTCAAAAGGTAGAGCTACTGTTTTAGAGTATTTAATAGTTTTAAAGAGACACGTTAAGAGTTGTTCATAGTTAAATGAAAGTTTAATTTTAAATAAGACCAATAAAATTAGGATTTAATAATGCCAGACTAATATTTCCAATATGTTTTGTTATAAGTAGGAAATCGTGACGACTTCTTAAGCATGTTTTAAACAAAGGGTCATAGACTGCAATATACAAGAATGGAACTCTGCAATAAAAAAAAAACTGGCCAAAGCAAGATTTCTATGCAGAAATTAAATAATTGCTAGAACCAGAAAAATATTTATCCACTATAATAAATAAGCAACATACAGAAAATGAAATGAAATTGAATGGGGTTTAACGTCCTACTGTGCTGCTCCTAAAATGGGCTACTGAAGACGGGCATACGCCATAAAGTGTGCAATGAGGGAAATTTTACCCGGGCAGCGGCGTTACGACCTACGAGGTTGGACATGCGACCATACTCCTTGTCACGTACAACCAGGAAATCGAAACAACGCCAGTTGACTCAGTGACAGACGTTATGATACAGAGCGCACGTGCTAACCATTCAGCCACGCAACCTCCCTAAAATCGGCAAATTGCTGACCTACAGCGAGAAATATTTCAACCGGGCCAAATTTTCTATTTTAACAGTTTAATTTGCACGGTACCTTTAGTTATCAACCGAATATTACAAAACTACTAAAAAATAAGCTCCCCCTGACCAGCTTAATCGTTCGCAATAAACGTTTGCCCCTTAAAATCGGCAAATTGCTGACTTTAAATTGAGAAACATTACAACCGGACGAAATTTTCTGTTTTATCACTTCTACAGTACCTTTGATTACCGACCGATTATTACAAAACTTTAAAAATAAAAGAGAAAGAGAGAAATGCGGCCTAATGTCCATTCGACACAAACTAGGTCATTTCGGGACTAACATATGTTTTTTAATTTTATTTAAAAACTCCCCTTGCGCTTACTGGTCTTTAGCCGTTGGGAGGAAACCGAAGAACACGGAGAAAACCCACGAGATTGGACATCATACACCATGTCACGTGCAACCTGGAGATCAAAACGACGCCCGTTGACTCAATGACAAACGTTACGATACAGCGAGCACATGCTAACCATTCAGCCATCCAGCCTCCCTGAATTCGGAAAATTGCTGACTTATAGCAAGAAACATTTCAACCGGGCGAAATTTTCTGTTTTAACAGTTTAATGTGCACGGTACTTTAATAATTACCAACCGATTATTACAAAACTTTTGAACATAAGCTCCAACTTACCAGCTTAATCGTATGCAATAAACGTTTGGCCTGAATTGAAAGTTCTGCACGGAAAAAGTTCATCTCGATTTCCCGGCGTGGTTCCCCTTGTCAGTGAGGCAGAACGCAGGGCCTGACAAGCACAGCTGTCTAGTCCTTCGGATGGGACGAAAAACCAAGGTCCCGTGTACACATTGGAGTGCACGTAAAATATCCCTAAGCAGTTGGAATTCGATACTGTTGAATAAACTCTATACGATGAAAGGGTGCCGTTTTCAATGTTCGATCCTTTTGTTCTTCTACTCTTGATATGTTGGACTGTTGATCGATGGTTTCATATAAAAGACTACCAATAAGACTCTTTGTAGAAGAAGTTCCCCAAAAATAGTATGTTGACTTTACGAGAAAGACCTCTAAACATGCTCCAAATTGTAAAAATACGACTTTTTGGATTTTCAATCTCTTTTTTTCGGCTATCCCTGATATTTAAAAAAAATGATACAATGATTTCACACAACAGGCTAGCTATTAGGCTCTCTATTAACAAAAGTTTCACCTCCCTCCCTTCATTATAACCGAAGTTATCGTGCCCTAAAGAATCAACAAATCAGCATGCTTATCTCTGCTTACCCTAAGCAGAAAATGCTCATCTTTGAACTTAATCATAACATTGATCTAGTGAACGTCTACAACAAGTTTGAACATTCTAGCTTATTTAGAATGAGTGTTATTGTGCTCCAAAGTCTCGGCCTTTCAAATTGCTTCTATTTTTCATTTTCAATTCAAAATGGTGACTCCCGGTTGACCAAAATCAGAATTCTATTGCGACATTTTTTAGGCCTTCCTACAAGGATTCAGAAAATATAACTCCCGAGTCTGTAAGTAAAATAGCAAAAAAGCCTTATTGATTTTTCACGTTTAAAGATGGTGGCACTTCCGGTTCGATCGACAAACTCCATATTTTGTGTACGAATCAGTAATTCCTTGTCTAGTATAGAAAAAAAAAACTAGGTCATTCTGACCTATATTTCGACGATTTTTTTGAAAACTTTGATCCTTAATTTCACCAAGGGGAGATAAGTTAGAAAATTTCTAAAGTCATTTTTCAAGTCGCATCATTAAGGTCTACTTACATATTAAATTTCATGAAAATCGTACAACTACTAAAGAAGTTGTCGAGTTGGTGTAAACTTCCGGTTCGAAATCACAGCGACGAATTTTCGAAATTCGAAAATCCGAAATTGCAGATTTGAAGTAAAGAAGTCAAGGTATTCAAAGAAAAAAGAATTAGTAAAATAGGTGAAATAGTCACAAAGTTACAGCAAAGTAGGTCAAATGCATTTGTTCGTGAAATTCGGTGATTTCGGATGCGAAAAACGTTTTGAAAATATATTTACCCAACAGCCACAACCCATTTTTTTTTGGGGGGGGTGTAGGTAAAAGTTTCAGAAAGATCCTATGAGTAGATTCAGAGAAATCCGATTTGTGGATAAAACACAAAAAAAAGATAACTAGATCTGCTACTGTCCCATGCAGATATGAAAGCTTTCATATTTATCGTCACGTGTCATTGACTGTATCAAGTATCCTAAATAAAAGGATAAGAAGAAACTTGCGAAGTTACAAGTCTAAATACAGTATGAATCATTGCACCCAGGCATAACAATAATCTGAAAACTAAAGGGAAATAACTGAAACTTGTATTACTGTAATGAGACGGATGAGAAAATGAAATGAAAATGGCGGGGAAAAAAAATTAAAAATGGCAGGTTGGACAGGCGACCTTACTCCTTGTCACGTACAACCGAGCATTCGAAAACACGCTAGTTAACTCAATGACAGGCGCGCGTGCTAACCATTCAACCACCCAACCCCCCTTTGAAATCAGACACGTGCAATATGTCATATAGGAAGAATAAGAAGTCGCTCACAACAAAATGGTAAATTAATGAGTTTATTAGGTCAAAAGGTTGAGCTACTGTTTTAGAGTATTTAATAGTTTTAAAGAGACACGTTAAGAGTTGTTCATAGTTAAATGAAAGTTTAATTTTAAATAAGACCAATAAAATTAGGATTTAATAATGCCAGACTAATATTTCCAATATGTTTGGTTATAAGTAGGAAATCGTGACGACTTCTTAAGCATGTTTTAAACAAAGGGTAATAGACTGCAATATACAAGAATGGCACTCTGCAATAAAAAAAAAACTGGCCAAAGCAAGTTTTCTATGCAGAAATTAAATAATTGCTAGAACCAGAAAAATATTTATCCACTATAATAAATAAGCAACATAGAGAAAATGAAATGAAATTGAATGGGGTTTAACGTCCTACTGTGCTGCTCCTAAAATGGGCTACTGAAGACGGGCATACGCCATAAAGTGTGCAATGAGGGACATTTTACCCGGGCAGCGGCGTTACGACCTACGAGGTTGGACATGCGACCATACTCCTTGTCACGTACAACCAAGAAATCGAAACAACGCCAGTTGACTCAGTGACAGACGTTATGATACAGAGCGCACGTGCTAACCATTCAGCCACGCAACCTCCCTAAAATCGGCAAATTGCTGACCTACAGCGAGAAATATTTCAACCGGGCCAAATTTTCTATTTTAACAGTTTAATTTGCACGGTACCTTTAGTTATCAACCAAATATTACAAAACTTTTAAAAATAAGCTCCCTCTGACCAGCTTAATCGTTCGCAATAAACGTTTGCCCCTTAAAATCGGCAAATTGCTGACTTTAAATTGAGAAACATTACAACCGGACGAAATTTTCTGTTTTATCACTTTTACAGTACCTTTGATTACCAACCGATTATTACAAAACTTAAAAAATAAGAGAGAAAGAGAGAAATGCGGCCTAATGTCCATTCGACACAAACTAGGTCATTTCGGGACTAACATATGTTTTTTAATTTTATTTAAAAACTCCCCTTGCGTTTACTGGTCTTTAGCCGTTGGGAGGAAACCGAAGAACACGGAGAAAACCAACGAGATTGGACATCATACACCATGTCACGTGCAACCTGGAGATCGAAACGACGCCCGTTGACTCAATGACAAACGTTACGATACAGCGAGCACATTCTAACCATTCAGCCATCCAGCCTCCCTGAATTCGGAAAATTGCTGACTTATAGCAAGAAACATTTCAACCGGGCGAAATTTTCTGTTTTAACAGTTTAATGTGCACGGTACTTTAATAATTACAAACCGATTATTACAAAACTTTTGAACATAAGCTCCAACTGACCAGCTTAATCGTATGCAATAAACGTTTGGCCTGAATTGAAAGTTCTGCACGGAAAAAGTTCATCTCGATTTCCCGGCGTGGTTCCCCTTGTCAGTGAGGCAGAACGCAGGGCCTGACAAGCACAGCTGTCTAGTCCTTCGGATGGGACGAAAAACCAAGGTCCCGTGTACACATTGGAGTGCACGTAAAATATCCCTAAGCAGTTGGAATTCGATACTGTTGAATAAACTCTATACGATGACTAAATGCGTAGATTGTAGTCACCCACACTGCATGCTTCGCTTAACAATGAAAGGGTGCCGTTTTCAATGTTCGATCCTTTTGTTCTTCTACTCCTGATATGTTAGACTGTTGATCGATGGTGTCATATAAAAGACTACCAATAAGACTCTTTGTAGAAGAAGTTCCCAAAAAATAGTATGTTGACTTTACGAGAAAGACCTCTAAACATGCTCCAAATTGTAAAAATACGACTTTTTGGATTTTTAATCTCTTTTTTTCGATAGAGAAAATGAAATGAAATTGAATGGGGTTTAACGTCCTACTGTGCTGCTCCTAAAATGGGCTACTGAAGACGGGCATACGCCAAAAAGTGTGCAATGAGGGAAATTTTACCCGGGCAGCGGCGTTACGACCTACGAGGTTGGACTTGCGACCATACTCCTTGTCACGTACAGCCAAGAAATCGAAACAACGCCAGTTGACTCAGTGACAGACGTTATGATACAGAGCGCCCGTGCTAACCATTCAGCCACGCAACCTCCTTAAAATCGGCAAATTGCTGACCTACAGCGAGAAATATTTCAACCGGGCCAAATTTTCTATTTTAACAGTTTAATTTGCACGGTACCTTTAGTTATCAACCGAATATTACAAAACTTTTAAAAATAAGCTCCCCCTGACCAGCTTAATCGTTCGCAACAAACGTTTGCCCCTTAGAATCGGCAAATTGCTGACTTTAAATTGAGAAACATTACAACCGGACGAAATTTTCTGTTTTATCACTTTTACAGTACCTTTGATTACCAACCGATTATTACAAAACTTTAAAAATGAAAGAGAAAGAGAGAAATGCGGCCTAATGTCCATTCGACACAAACTAGGTCATTTCGGGACTAACATATGTTTTTTTAATTTTATTTAAAAACTCCCCTTGCGCTTACTGGTCTTTAGCCGTTGGTAGGAAACCGAAGAACACGGAGAAAACCCACGAGATTGGACATCATACACCATGTCACGTGCAACCTGGAGATCGAAACGACGCCCGTTGACTCGATGACAAACGTTACGATACAGCGAGCACATGCTAACCATTCAGCCATCCAGCCTCCCTGAATTCGGAAAATTACTGACTTATAGCAAGAAACATTTCAACCGGGCGAAATTTTCTGTTTTAACAGTTTAATGTGCACGGTACTTTAATAATTACCAACCGATTATTACAAAACTTTTGAAAATAAGCTCCAACTGACCAGCTTAATCGTATGCAATAAACGTTTGGCCTGAATTGAAAGTTCTGCACGGAAAAAGTTCATCTCGATTTCCCGGCGTGGTTCTCCTTGTCAGTGAGGCAGAACGCAGGACCTGACAAGCACAGCTGTCTAGTCCTTCGGATGGGACGAAAAACCAAGGTCCCGTGTACACATTGGAGTGCACGTAAAATATCCCTAAGCAGTTGGAATTCGATACTGTTGAATAAACTCTATACGATGACTAAATGCGTAGATTGTAGTCACCCACACTGCATGTTTCGCTTAACAATGAAAGGGTGCCGTTTTCAATGTTCGATCCTTTTGTTCTTCTACTCCTGATATGTTGGACTGTTGATCGATGGTTTCATATAAAAGACTACCAATAAGACTCTTTGTAGAAGAAGTTCCCAAAAAATAGTATGTTGACTTTACGAGAAAGACCTCTAAACATGCTCCAAATTGTAAAAATACGACTTTTTGGATTTTCAATCTCTTTTTTTCGGCTATCCCTGATATTTAAAAAAATGATACAATGATTTCACACAACAGGCTAGCTGTTAGACTCTCTATTAACAAAAGTTTCACCGCCCTCCCTTCATTATAACCGAAGTTATCGTGCCCTAAAGAATCAACAAATCAGCATGCTTATTTCTGCTTACCCTATGCAGAAAATGCTCATCTTTGAGCTCAATCATAACATTGACCTAGTGAACGTCTACAACAAGGTTGAACATTCTAGCTTAATTAGAATGAGAGTTATTGTGCTCCAAAGTCTCGGCCCTTCAAATTGCTTCTATTTTTCATTTTCAATTCAAAATGGTGACTCCCGGTTGACCTAAATCAGAATTTCTATTGCGACATTTTTTAGGCCTTCCTACAAGGATTCAGAAAATATAACTCCCGAGTCTGTAAGTAAAATAGCAAAAAAGCCTTATTGATTTTTCACGTTTAAAGATGGTGGCACTTTCGGTTCGATCGACAAACTCCATATTTTGTGTACGAATCAGTAATTCCTTGTCTAGTATAGAAAAAAAACTAGGTCATTCTGACCTATATTTCGACGATTTTTTGAAAAATTTGATCCTTAATTTCACCAAGGGGAGATAAGTTAGAAAATTTCTAAAGTCATTTTTCAAGCCGCATCATTAAGGTCTACTTACATATTAAATTTCATGAAAATCGTACAACTACTAAAGAAGTTGTCGAGTTGGTGTAAACTTCCGGTTCGAAATCACAGCAACGAATTTTCGAAATTCGAAAATCCGAAATTGCAGATTTGAAGTAAAGGAGTCAAGGTATTCAAAGAAAAAAGAATTAGTAAAATAGGTGAAATAGTCACAAAGTTACAGCAAAGTAGGTCAAATGCATTTGTTCGTAAAATTCGGTGATTTCGGATGCGAAAAACGTTTTGAAAATATATTTACCCAACAGCCACCACCCATTTTTTTTTGGGGGGGGTAGGTAAAAGTATCAGAAAGATCCTATGAGTAGATTCCGAGAAATCCGATTTGTGGATAAAACACAAAAAAAAAATTAACTAGATCTGCTACTGTCCCAAGCAGATATGAAAGCTTTCATATTCATCATCACGTGCCATCGATTATACCAAGTATCTTAAAGAAAATAACAAGAAAAAAAAAATTAAAATTGGTCGAAAACTCGCGAAGTTACCAAGTTGGAAATTTTTCGACCCCAAGGTCAAAGGTCAGGTCAAAGGTCAAGCTCTCTCAAGAAAGGACATTGATGACTCCATCTAGGCTCATGACCCTTTCCATGCTACGAGGCCCTCGAAGGTCAAGGTAGGGTCAAACTTCACTTCATGGGCCCGTTTCGCCCACTTCCGGTCCCCGGGCGGGCATTTTGACGTGACGCATCGACTCGGCGGGGTGGATATACCTTTTGAATACCAAGCCTCGAGACCCGCCCGGGCACCCTTCGGGACGTTTACAGGTGGGGGTGCGAGTACATCGGTGAAACATGCTTGCCCAGTGAGTCTCAGATGTAAACGACTAGAAGGAATGCAGTTATCAAGCTGAAAGTTAACGGAAACCTAGGCAATAGCGAGAACTGGTTGGGACCAGAGTTTGGTACCGCTGGTGCTATTTATACAATGGAGAGAATTGTCAAGGCTATTATTCCCAGCCAACACATTTTGATTCAAACCCATAGGGGCCGAGCTATAAGGCAGCAAACATGGCCCTTCGTTTTGAGAAACCATGTTTGACACCCTGCACGTAACCGTAGTTAGGGTCAGGGGTCTCAACTTTTGATACTATGGAGGGAAGTGTCCAAGCTATCGATCCCGACCAAAACATCTCGATTCGAAGCCATAGCGGCCGAGATATAGGGCATCGAACGTAGCGCACAAAAAAGTGACTTGTTAGTCTAAAAAATATCAGAAAATAGGCAAAACATAGGCCTATTTGCGCGAGCGTGTTTTAGCAGAGTTAGTGTTGTCGGAATTTCTTGAAATTTTTCAGAGATTGTGCCTTGGGATGTTAGCTAGCACAAATACAAAATTCAAGTGATTTCTAATACGGGCACATGGCCTAAAAAATTCGAACCTAAGCTGACCCAACAACTTTTGTTTTTCGTGAAAAATGGCCATATTTTTTCGAATTTTTTTTCGATCATGTTCTCCTTTTAATATCTTACTAACCTCATCACGGCGCATCCGACCAGTATAAATTTTTAAAAAAATACCCCCCAATGATGCCTCGACAGTCTCAGAACATCAAAACTTTGACAGTCTCAAAAATATAGTCCGCCATTTTGAAAAAATCAAACCCAATACGCATCGGTGCAGAAAACTCATACCCATCACATGAAACTACCAAAATGACTTTATCTTGTCGTTTGCAATTTCAAAATTCTAAAAAACATTTTTAGTCTCAAAATCGGCGAAAAAAGCCGTAAAATCGTTTTTTTGGCCATAACTTTTTTTTTTTTCATCGGAATCAGATGGGACAAGTACTCAAAATTCGGGCTAGTAAATGGGCACATCGTTGCAAAAAAATAGGTTAATCGAAGAATTTTTGGCGCTGCTAGGGCAAAAACCACTTTTTTCCCCTTTCGGAGTGCGGGAATTTACTTAGAAAAAAAACGCGAAAAAATCCGCCACCTCAAACGTAAACGACTTGAAGGAATGCAGGTATCGATCTGAACTCTACAGGACTTTTAGGTACCAACGTGGCAGGTGGGGGGCCGGAGTTTGGTAGTCATCATAACTTTGGTTCTAGCGTAGCGCATGCGCGAAGTCAAAACCGCTAACCTCTAAAACAACCTTGTCGGCACAGAAAACGTCAAAGGAGAAATTCGAAGTTTTGAAATATTAGAATACCAAACACTCGACCATAAGCCAGGCTATCCTGAAATGTAATAATTTCGTTAATAGGAGACACACTCTCTAAGCCACGACCAATTGTGTATGTTTTCAAGCCCAATAATGAGGATTTTTTACTATATGTCATTTTCAATTCAAAATGGCGTCCATGATTTGCCAGAAATCTAAAATGTTTTCGCTACCGTTTTTTGGCCTTCCTACAAGGATTCGGAAAATATAATTGCCATGTCTGTAAGTAAAATACCAAAAAAGCCTTATTTATTTTTCACATTTCAAGATGGAAGCACTTCCTGTTTGGGTTACAAACTCTATTTTTTGTGTACGAATCAGTAGTGTCGTAGCTAGTACAAAAAACAAATTTCAAGGCAATCTGACCTATATTTCGTAAATTTTTTTGAAAAATTTGATCCCTAATATCACCAAGGGGAGATAATTTAGAAATTTTCTAACAACATTTTGAAAGTCGCATGAGCGAGATCTAATTACATACCAAATTCCATGAAAATCGTACAACTATTAAAGAAGTTGTTATTTTGATTTTTACTTCCGGCTCGAAATCACAGCGACGAATTTTCGAAATTCGAAAATCCGAAATTGCAGATTTGAAGTAAAGGAGTCAAGGTATTCAAAGAAAAAAGAATTAGTAAAATAGGTGAAATAGTCATAAAGTTACAGCAAAGTAGGTCAAATGCATTTGTTCGTAAAATTCGGTGATTTTGGATGCGAAAAACGTTTTGAAAATATATTTTACCAACAGCCACCACCCATTTTTTTTTTGGGGGGGGGGGTAGGTAAAAGTTTCAGAAAGATCCTATGAGTAGATTCTGAGAGATCCGATTTGTGGATAAAACACACAAAAAAAAAAAATAACTAGATCTGCTACTGTCCCATGCAGATATGAAAGCTTTCATATTTATCGTCACGTGTCATTGATTGTATCAAGTATCCTAAATAAAAGGATAAGAAGAAACTTGCGAAGTTACAAGTCTAAATACAGTATGAATCATTGCACCGAGGCATAACAATAATCTGAAAACTAAAGGGAAATAACTGAAACTTGTATTACTGTAATGAGACGGATGAGAAAATGAAATGAAAATGGCGGGGGAAAAAAATTAAAAATGGCAGGTTGGACAGGCGACCCTACTCCTTGTCACGTACAACCGAGCATTCGAAAACACGATAGTTAACTCAATGACAGGCGCGCGTGCTAACCATTCAGCCACCCAACCCCCCTTTGAAATCAGACACGTGCAATATGTCATATAGGAAGAATAAGAAGTCGCTCACAACAAAATGGTAAATTAATGAGTTTAGGTCAAAAGGTTGAGCTACTGTTTTAGAGTATTTAATAGTTTTAAAGAGACACGTTAAGAGTTGTTCATAGTTAAATGAAAGTTTAATTTTAAATAAGACCAATAAAATTAGGATTTAATAATGCCAGACTAATATTTCCAATATGTTTGGTTATAAGTAGGAAATCGTGACGACTTCTTAAGCATGTTTTAAACAAAGGGTAATAGACTGCAATATACAAGAATGGCACTCTGCAATAAAAAAAAACTGGCCAAAGCAAGATTTCTATGCAGAAATTAAATAATTGCTAGAACCAGAAAAATATTTATCCACTATAATAAATAAGCAACATAGAGAAAATGAAATGAAATTGAGTGGGGTTTAACGTCCTACTGTGCTGCTCCTAAAATGGGCTACTGAAGACGGGCATACGCCATAAAGTGTGCAATGAGGGAAATTTTACCCGGGCAGCGGCGTTACGACCTACGAGGTTGGACATGCGACCATACTCCTTGTCACGTACAACCAAGAAATCGAAACAACGCCAGTTGACTCAGTGACAGACGTTATGATACAGAGCGCACGTGCTAATCATTCAGCCACGCAACCTCCCTAAAATCGGCAAATTGCTGACCTACAGCGAGAAATATTTCAACCGGGCCAAATTTTCTATTTTAACAGTTTAATTTGCACGGTACCTTAGTTATCAACCGAATACTACAAAACTTTTAAAAATAAGCTCCCCCTGACCAGCTTAATCGTTCGCAATAAACGTTTGCCCCTTAAAATCGGCAAATTGCTGACTTTAAATTGAGAAACCGGACGAAATTTTCTGTTTTATCACTTTTACAGTACCTTTGATTACCAACCGATTATTACAAAAACTTTAAAAATAAAAGAGAAATAGAGAAATGCGGCCTAATGTCCATTCGACACAAACTAGGTCATTTCGGGACTAACATATGTTTTTTAATTTTATTTAAAAACTCCCCTTGCGCTTACTGGTCTTTAGCCGTTGGGAGGAAACCGAAGAACACGGAGAAAACCCACGAGATTGGACATCATACACCATGTCACGTGCAACCTGGAGATCGAAACGACGCCCGTTGACTCAATGACAAACGTTACGATACAGCGAGCACATGCTAACCATTCAGCCATCCAGCCTCCCTGAATTCGGAAAATTGCTGACTTATAGCAAGAAACATTTCAACCGGGCGAAATTTTCTGTTTTAACAGTTTAATGTGCACGGTACTTTAATAATTACCAACCGATTATTACAAAACTTTTGAAAATAAGCTCCAACTGACCAGCTTAATCGTATGCAATAAACGTTTGGCCTGAATTGAAAGTTCTGCACGGAAAAAGTTCATCTCGATTTCCCGGCGTGGTTCCCCTTGTCAGTGAGGCAGAACGCAGGGCCTGACAAGCACAGCTGTCTAGTCCTTCGGATGGGACGAAAAACCAAGGTCCCGTGTACACATTGGAGTGCACGTAAAATATCCCTAAGCAGTTGGAATTCGATACTGTTGAATAAACTCTATACGATGACTAAATGCGTAGATTGTAGTCACCCACACTGCATGTTTCGCTTAACAATGAAAGGGTGCCGTTTTCAATGTTCGATCCTTTTGTTCTTCTACTCCTGATATGTTGGACTGTTGATCGATGGTTTCATATAAAAGACTACCAATAAGACTCTTTGTAGAAGAAGTTCCCAAAAAATAGTATGTTGACTTTACGAGAAAGACCTCTAAACATGCTACAAATTGTAAAAATACGACTTTTTGGATTTTCAATCTCTTTTTTTCGGCTTTTTCTTTTTTTTACACCAACTGTTGATCGATGGTTTCATATAAAAGACTACCAATAAGACTCTTTGTAGAAGAAGTTCCCAAAAAATAGTATGTTGACTTTACGAGAAAGACCTCTAAACATGCTCCAAATTGTAAAAATACGACTTTTTGGATTTTCAATCTCTTTTTTTCGGCTATCCCTGATATTTTAACAAAATGAAACAATGATTTCACACAACAGGCTAGCTTTTAGACTCTCTATTAACAAAAGTTTCACCGCCCTCCCTTCATTATAACCGAAGTTATCGTGCCCTAAAGAATCAACAAATGAGCATGCTTATCTCTGCTTACCCTAAGCAGAAAATGCTCATCTTTGAACTCAATCATAACATTGACATAGTGAACGTCTACAACAAGTTTGAACATTCTAGCTTAATTAGAATGAGAGTTATTGTGCTCCAAAGTCTCGACCCTTCAAATTGCTTCTATTTTTCATTTTCAATTCAAAATGGTGACTCCCGGTTGACCTAAATCAGAATTCTATTGCGACATTTTTTAGGCCTTCCTACAAGGATTCAGAAAATATAACCCCCGAGTCTGTAAGTAAAATAGCAAAAAAGCCTTATTGATTTTTCACGTTTAAAGATGGTGGCACTTCCGGTTCGATCGACAAACTCCATATTTTGTGTACGAATCAGTAATTCCTTGTCCAGTAAAGGAAAAAAAACTAGGTCATTCTGACCTATATTTCGACGATTTTTTTGAAAACTGTGATCCTTAATTTCACCATGGGGAGATAAGTTAGAAAATTTCTAAAGTCATTTTTCAAGTCGCATTATTAAGGTCTACTTACACATTAAATTTCATGAAAATCTTACAACTACTAAAGAAGTTGTCGAGTTGTTGTAAATTTCCGGTTCGAAATCACAGCGACGAATTTTCGAAATTCGAAAATCCGAAATTGCAGATTTGAAGTAAAGGAGTCAAGGTATTCAAAGAAAAAAGAATTGGTAAAATAGGTGAAATAGTCATAAAGTTACAGTAAAGTAGGTCAAATGCATTTGTTCGTAAAATTCGGTGATTTCGAATGCGAAAAACGTTTTGAAAATATATTTACCCAACAGCCACCACCCATTTTTGGGGGGGTAGGTAAAAGTTTCAGAAAGATCCTTTGAGTAGATTCTGAGAAATCCGATATGTGAATAAAACACACAAAAAAAAAATAATAAGAATAGGAAGAATAATAATCTTAACAGAAACAATAAGCTTTCATATATGAATATATGAAAGCTTAATAAGAATAATAATCTTAACAGAAACAATAAGCTTTCATATGTAAATACATATGAAAGCTTAATAACTAGATCTGCTACTGTCCCATGCAGATATGAAAGCTTTCATATTTATCGTCACGTGTCATTGATTGTATCAAGTATCCTAAATAAAAGGATAAGAAGAAACTCGCGAAGTTACAAGTCTAAATATAGTATGAATCATTGCACCCAGGCATAACAATAATCTGAAAACCAAAGGGAAATAACTGAAACTTGTATTACTGTAATGAGACGGATGAGAAAATGAAATGATAATGGCGGGGAAAAAAAATAAAAAATGGCAGGTTGGACAGGCGACCTTACTCCTTGTCACGTACAACCGAGCATTCGAAAACACGCTAGTTAACTCAATGACAGGCGCGCGTGCTAACCATTCAGCCACCCAACCCCCCTTTGAAATCAGACACGTGCAATATGTCATATAGGAAGAATAAGAAGTCGCTCACAACAAAATGGTAAATTAATGAGTTTAGGTCAAAAGGTTGAGCTACTGTTTTAGAGTATTTAATAGCTTTAAAGAGACACGTTAAGAGTTGTTCATAGTTAAATGAAAGTTTAATTTTAAATAAGACCAATAAAATTAGGATTTAATAATGCCAGACTAATATTTCCAATATGTTTGGTTATAAGTAGGAAATCGTGACGACTTATTAAGCATGTTTTAAACAAAGGGTCATAGACTGCAATATACAAGAATGGCACTCTGCAATAAAAAAAAAATGGCCAAAGCAAGATTTCTATGCAGAAATTAAATAATTGCTAGAACCAGAAAAATATTTATCCACTATAATAAATAAGCAACATAGAGAAAATGAAATGTAATTGAATGGGGTTTAACGTCCTACTGTGCTGCTCCTAAAATGGGCTACTGAAGACGGGCATACGCCATAAAGTGTGCAATGAGGCTGGACATGCGACCATACTCCTTGTTACGTACAACCAAGAAATCGAAACAACGCAAGTTGACTCAGTGACAGACGTTATGATACAGATCGCACGTGCTAACCATTCAGCCACGCAACCTCCCTAAAATCGGCAAATTGCTGACCTACAGCGAGAAATATTTCAACCGGGCCAAATTTTCTATTTTAACAGTTTAATTTGCACGGTACCTTTAGTTATCAACCGAATATTACAAAACTTTTAAAAATAAGCTCCCCCTGACCAGCTTAATCGTTCGCAATAAACGTTTGCCCCTTAAAATCGGCAAATTGCTGACTTTAAATTGAGAAACATTACAACCGGACGAAATTTTCTGTTTTATCACTTTTACAGTACCTTTGATTACCAACCGATTATTACAAAACTTTAAAAATAAAGAGAAAGAGAGAAATGCGGCCTAATGTCCATTCGACACAAACTAGGTCATTTCGGGACTAACATATGTTTTTTAATTTTATTTAAAAACTCCCCTTGCGCTTACTGGTCTTTAGCCGTTGGGAGGAAACCGAAGAACACGGAGAAAACCCACGAGATTGGACATCATACACCATGTCACGTGCAACCTGGAGATCGAAACGACGCCCATTGACTCAATGACAAACGTTACGATACAGCGAGCACATTCTAACCATTCAGCCATCCAGCCTCCCTGAATTCGGAAAATTGCTGACTTATAGCAAGAAACATTTCAACCGGGCGAAATTTTCTGTTTTAACAGTTTAATGTGCACGGTACTTTAATAATTACCAACCGATTATTACAAAACTTTTGAAAATAAGCTCCAACTGACCAGCTTAATCGTATGCAATAAACGTTTGGCCTAAATTGAAAGTTCTGCACGGAAAAGTTCATCTCGATTTCTCGGCGTGGTTCCCCTTGTCAGTGAGGCAGAACACAGGGCCTGACAAGCACAGCTGTCTAGTCCTTCGGATGGTACGAAAAACCAAGGTACCGTGTACACATTGGAGTGCACGTAAAATATCCCTAAGCAGTTGGAATTCAATACTGTTGAATAAACTCTATACGATGACTAAATGCGTAGATTGTAGTCACCCACACTGCATGTTTCGCTTAACAATGAAAGGGTGCCGTTTTCAATGTTCGATCCTTTTGTTCTTCTACTCCTGATATGTTGGACTGTTGATCGATGGTTTCATATAAAAGACTACCAATAAGACTCTTTGTAGAAGAAGTTTCCAAAAAATAGTATGTTGACTTTCCGAGAAAGACCTCTAAACATGCTCCAAATTGTAAAAATACGACTTTTTGGATTTTCAATCTCTTTTTTTCGATAGAGAAAATGAAATGAAATTGAATGGGGTTTAACGTCCTACTGTGCTGCTCCTAAAATGGGCTACTGAAGACGGGCATACGCCATAAAGTGTGCAATGAGAGAAATTTTACCCGGGCAGCGGCGTTACGACCTACGAGGTTGGACATGCGACCATACTCCTTGTCACGTACAACCAAGAAATCGAAACAACGCCAGTTGACTCAGTGACAGACGTTATGATACAGAGCGCACGTGCTAACCATTCAGCCACGCAACCTCCCTAAAATCGGCAAATTGCTGACCTACAGCGAGAAATATTTCAACCGGGCCAAATTTTCTATTTTAACAGTTTAATTTGCACGGTACCTTTAGTTATCAATCGAATATTACAAAACTTTTAAAAATAAGCTCCCTCTGACCAGCTTAATCGTTCGCAATAAACGTTTGCCCCTTAAAATCGGCAAATTGCTGACTTTAAATTGAGAAACATTACAACCGGACGAAATTTTCTGTTTTATCACTTTTACAGTACCTTTGATTGCCAACCGATTATTACAAAACTTGAAAAATAAAAGAGAAAGAGAGAAATGCGGCCTAATGTACATTCGACTCAAACTAGGTCATTTCGGGACTAACATATGTTTTTTAAATTTTATTTAAAAACTCCCCTTGCGCTTACTGGTCTTTAGCCGTTGGGAGGAAACCGAAGAACACGGAGAAAACCCACGAGATTGGACATCATACACCATGTCACGTGCAACCTGGAGATCGAAACGACGCCCGTTGACTCAATGACAAACGTTACGATACAGCGAGCACATGCTAACCATTCAGCCATCCAGCCTCCCTGAATTCGGAAAATTGCTGACTTATAGCAAGAAACATTTCAACCGGGCGAAATTTTCTGTTTTAACAGTTTAATGTGCACGGTAGTTTAATAATTACCAACCGATTATTACAAAACTTTTGAAAATAAGCTCCAACTGACCAGCTTAATCGTATGCAATAAACGTTTGGCCTGAATTGAAAGTTCTGCACGGAAAAAGTTCATCTCGATTTCCCGGCGTGGTTCCCCTTGTCAGTGAGGCAGAACGCAGGGCCTGACAAGCACAGGTGTCTAGTCCTTCGGATGGGACGAAAAACCAAGGTCCCGTGTACACATTGGAGTGCACGTAAAATATCCCTAAGCAGTTGGAACTCGATACTGTTGAATAAACTCTATACGATGACTAAATGCGTAGATTGTAGTCACCCACACTGCATGTTTCGCTTAACAATGAAAGGGTGCCGTTTTCAATGTTCGATCCTTTTGTTCTTCTACTCCTGATATGTTGGACCGTTGATCGATGGTTTCATATAAAAGACTACCAATAAGACTCTTTGTAGAAGAAGTTCCCAAAACATAGTACGTTGACTTTACGAGAAAGACCTCTAAACATGCTCCAAATTGTAAAAATACGACTTTTTGGATTTTCAATATCTTTTTTTCGGCTATCCCTGATATTTAAAAAAATGATACAATGATTTCACACAACAGGCTAGCTATTAGACTCTCTATTAACAAAAGTTTCACCGCCCTCCCTTCATTATCTATAGACCACCATACTCTACTGTCAACAAGGCCAGTATTAATACTTTCTTTTCTGAATTTCAAGAACTCCTACACAACAGCCTAATTAACCAGAAGGAAGTCTTTATCTCTGGTGATTTTAATATTCATATTGATCTTTTAGATGATCCAAAAACAATAGAATTTCAGAACATTCTTCATTCGTTCAACCTACAGCAGCATGTCACTGACTCTACCCACTGTAAAGGTCATATTCTCGACTTGGTAATTACACGAGATAATACTACCATACTTAACTTAGTAGATGTTAAAAATGATTTAATATCTGATCATTTCACCATCATTAGTCAACTGTACTTTAAGAAACCTAAACCGCAAAAGACCAAAATAACTTACAGAAAGACCAAAAATTTAGATATCAATGCATTCAAAACATCTATAGAAAATAGTTAATTACTAGAACATCTTCAATTAACGAATTCCCTTGACGATCAAATTGAGCTGTATAATGTTACACTCTCTAACATACTCGATAATCATGCACCAACAGTTTCCAAGGAAATAATCCTAAGACCGAACAGAAAATGGTTTTCGGATAATATACGTCAATCAAAACTTACTAGACGCAAGGCAGAAAAGACATGGAGGAAAACTAAGTTAGAGGTCCACCGTCAGCTATATCAGCGTGCTCGTTCAGACACTAACAACCTTATTTCTAAAGCTAAACGTGAATTTATTTCACAAGAATTCACACAAAACCTTAAAAATCCACAACAACTCTACAAGCTTACAAATAATATTCTAAAACGTCCTAATGGTAGTATTCTCCCTGAAGGTAATTCTGATGACGTCTGTGAACGATTTCAAACGTTTTTCTCAGATAAGATAACTAATATAAGATCTGAACTGAGTAATCAGTCATCTCCCGAGCCTATTGAAGAATCTGAGTTTAACGGCGATCTCAGTTTTCTTACTTTATCAGAAGTTTCACAAACCAAACTGAAAGAAATAATAATGGCCAGCTCTCCTAAATCATGTGAACTTGATCCGATCCCATCGTGGCTAATCAAACGTTGCATAAATGAACTTCTTCCTATTATAGATCATCTCATTAATACTTCTCTTCAACAAGGATATGTGCCAGCACCCTTAAAAGTGGCATTTGTTCGACCTCTTCTGAAGAAATCTAACCTTGATGTAAATTTATTAAAGAACTACAGACCAGTCTCAAACCTCTCCTTCTTATCTAAACTTTTTGAAAAAGCCACTGCATACCAACTCAAATCGCATTTTAATTCAAATAATCTTAGTGAAAAGTTTCAAAGTGCATATAGATCAGGACACAGTACAGAAACAGCACTTGTTCGTGTTTATAATGACGTCATCAAAAATATTGAAAATAAGGCATCAACAGCATTGGTATTATTAGATTAAAGCGCTGCCTTTGACACAATAGATCAGTCCATTCTTATCCAGCGCCTTTCCACTCGGTTTGGTGTCCAGGGAAAAGTTTTGGAATGGTTCAGCTCTTATCTGACAAACCGAACCCAGTCAGTAGTTATTGGCGGCAACAAATCGTCACCATCGTCTCTTGCCTTTGGTGTACCTCAAGGATCCGTACTTGGACCCGTGCTTTTTACGGCATACACTACCCCAATTGGTGACATTATTCGAAGACATGGCTTGGATTATCACTTGTATGCAGACGACACTCAACTCTATATATCACTCAAATCAGAAAATGAATATAACCAGATAAATAAAATTCAACACTGTATTGCTGAAATCAGACAATGGATGAAGCTCAATTTTCTAAAACTGAATCATGATAAAACTGTAGTACTTCCGATTGGCTCAAAAACTCAACTTAATCGACTATTTACTGAAAAATTATCCATTGGTGACACTGACATACCACTTTCGAAAACTGCGAACAACCTTGGGGTTATGTTCGATCAGGAGCTAAACATGAAAACGTTTATAAGTGAAACATGCCGTGCTGTAAACTTTCATCTTTATAATATTGGGAAAATCAGACGTACATTAATATAGAAGTAGCCAAAATGTTAATGTGCTCTTTTGTTTTGCCAAAACTTGACTATTGCAATTCCCTCCTTTACCAGATCCCTGTCTCTGTGCTAAATCCACTCCAACTTATCCAAAATAAAGCAGCGAGAATCATAACCAGAACAAAACAAAGTCAACATATAACCCCAGTCCTCAAGGATTTACACTGGCTTCCAGTTAAGCAAAGAATTGTTTTTAAAATATCTGTTTTAACTTACAATTGTCTCCACTGTGATTTTGCTCCAGGTTATCTAAAAGAACTTCTTATCAATAACTGCCCGTCTCGCAATTTAAGATCACGTGATAAGAATTTACTAATGGTACCTTTAACAAAGTCGAATCGTGCTGATCGTGCTTTCTCCTCTGCTGCACCCATGGTTTGGAACTCTTTACCACAAAATGTTAAAAACAGTGACAATATATATTCATTTAAAAGGAACTTAAAAACAGAACTTTTCCGACAGTCATTCTGTTAATGACTTTAACGACATTGTAATTTGCGCCAATGAGCAGCCTTTTAGTTGGAATCCCAGCGCCATATAAGATGATTATTATTATTATTATAACCGAAGTTATCGTGCCCTAAAGAATCAACAAATCAGCATGCTTATCTCTGCTTACCCTAAGCAGAAAATGCTCATCTTTGAACTCAATCATAACATTGACCTAGTGAACGTCTACAACAAGTTTGAACATTCTAGCTTAATTAGAATGAGAGTTATTGTGCTCCAAAGTCTCGGCCCTTCAAATCGCTTCTATTTTTCATTTTCAATTCAACATGGCGACTCCCGGTTGACCTAAATCAGAATTATATTGCGACATTTTTTAGGCCTTCCTACAAGGATTCAGAAAATATAACTCCCGAGTCTGTAAGTAAAATAGCAAAAAAGCCTTATTGATTTTTCACGTTTTAAGATGGTGGCACTTCCGGTTCGATCGACAAACTCCATATTTTGTGTACGAATCAGTAATTCCTTGTCTAGTATAGAAAAAAAAACTAGGTCATTCTGACCTATATTTCGACGATTTTTTTTAAAAACGTTGATCCTTAATTTCACCAAGGGGAGATAAGTTAGAAAATTTCTAAAGTCATTTTTCAAGTCGCATCATTAAGGTCTACTTACATATTAAATTTCATGAAAATCGTACAACTACTAAAGAAGTTGTCGAGTTGGTGTAAACTCCCGGTTCGAAATCACAGCGACGAATTTTCGAAATTCGAAAATCCGAAATTGCAGATTTGAAGTAAAGGAGTCAAGGTATTCAAAGAAAAAAGAAATAGTAAAATAGGTGAAATAGTCACAAAGTTACAGCAAAGTAGGTCAAATGCATTTGTTCGTAAAATTCGGTGATTTCGAATGCGAAAAACGTTTTGAAAATATATTTACCCAACAGCCACCGCCCATTTTTGGGGGGGTAGGTAAAAGTTTCAGAAAGATCCTATGAGTAGATTCTGAGAAATCCGATTTGTGAATAAAACACAAAAAAAAATTAATAAGAATAGGAATAATAATCTTAACAGAAACAATAAGCTTTCATATATGAATTTATGAAAGCTTAATAATAATAGGAAGAATAATAATCTTAACAGAAACAATAAGCTTTCATATGTAAATACATATGAAAGCTTAATAAGAAGAATAATAATCTTAACAAAAACAATAAGCTTTCATATGTAAATATATATGAAAGCTTAATAAGAAGAACTAGATCTGTTACTGTCCCAAGCAGATATGAAAGCTTTCATATTCTTCATCACGTGCCATCGATTATACCAAGTATCTTAAAGAAAGTAACAAGAAAAAAAATATTAAAATTGGTCGAAAACTCGCGAAGTTACCAAGTTGGGTATTTTTCGACCCCAAGGTCAAAGGTCAGGTCAAAGGTCAAGGTATCTCATGAAAGGACATTGATGACTCCATCTAGGCTCATGACCCTTTCCATGCTACGAGGCCCTCGAAGGTCAAGGTAGGGTCAAACTTCACTTCATGGGCCCGTTTCGCCCACTTCCGGTCCCCGGGTGGGCGTTTTGACGTGACGCAGCGACTCGGCGGGGTGGATATACCTTTTGAATACCAAGTCTCGAGACCCGCCCGGGCTCCCTTCGGGACGTTTACAGGTGGGGGTGCTTGTCCAGTGAGTCTCAGATGTAAACGACTAGAAGGAATGCAGTTATCAAGCTGAAAGTTAAAGGACACCAGCGAGAGCTTGATGGGACCAGAGTTTGGTACCGCTGGTGGTGTTGGTTCCAGCTGTGCGCATGCGCGAATGTCGAAAAACGCCTTAGTTTTAAATATCGTGCCGCGTGCATGGCATTCGGGTGAGAGCTGCGAACTTTTTTTACAATGGAGAGAATTGTCAAGGCTATTATTCCCAGCCAACACATTTTAATTCGAACCCATAGGGACCGAGCTATAAGGCAGCAAACATGGCCCTTCGTTTTGAGAAACCATGTTTGACACCCTGCACGTGACCGTAGTTAGGGTCAGGGGTCCCAACTTTTGGTACTATGGAGGGAAGTGTCCAAGCTATCGATCCCGACTAAAACATCTCGATTCGAACCCATAGCGGCCGAGATATAGGGCATCAAACGTAGCGCACAAAAAAGTGACTTGTTAGTCTAAAACAAATCGGAAAATAGGCAAAAAATAGGCCTAATTGCGCGAGAGTGTTTTAGCAGAGTTAGTGATGTCGGAATTTCTTGAAATTTTTCAGAGATTGTGCCTTGGGATGTTAGCTAGCACAAATACAAAATTCAAGTGATTTCTAATACGGGCACATGGCCTAAAAAATTCGAACCCAAGCCGACCCAGCAACTTTTGTTTTTCGTGAAAAATGGCCATATTTTTTCGAATTTTTAATTCGATCATCTTCTCCTTTTAATATGTTACTAACCTCATCTTGGCGCATCCGACCAGTATAAATTTATAAAAAAAATACCCCCTAATGATGCCTCGGCAGTCTCAGAACATCAAAACTTTGACAGTCTCAAAAATATAGTCCGCCATTTTGAAAAAATCAAACCCAATCCGCATCGGTGCAGAAGACTCATACCCATCACATGAGACTAACAAAATGACTTTATCTTGTCGTTTGCAATTTCAAAATTCTAAAAAACTTTTTTGGTCTCAAAATCGGCGAAAAAAGCCGTAAAATCGGTTTTTTGACCATAACTTTTGTTTTTTTTTATCGGAATTAGATGGGACAAGTACTCAAAATTCGGGCTAGTTAATAGGCACATCGTGCCAAAAAAACAGGTTAATCGAAGAATTTTTAGCGCTGCTAGGGCAAAAAACACTTTTTTCCCCTTACGGAGTGCGGGAATTTACTAAGAAAAAAAACGAGAAAAAAACCCGCCACCTCACATGTAAACGACTTGAAGGAATGCAGGTATCGATCTGAACTTTTCAGGACTTTTAGGTACCAACGTGACAAGTGTGGGGCCGGAGTTTGGTAGTCATCATAACTTTGGTTCTAGCGTAGCGCATGCGCGAAGTCAAAACCGCTAACCTCGTAAACAACCTTGTCGGCACAGGAAATGTCATAGGAGAAATTCGAATTTTTGAAATATTAGAATACCAAACACTCGACCATGAGCCAGGCTATCCTGAAATGTATTAATTTCGTTAATAGGAGACACACTCTCTAAGCCACGACCAATTGTGTATGTTTTCAAGCCCAATAATGAGGATTTTTTACTACATGTCATTTTCAATTCAAAATGGTGACTCCCGGTTGACCTAAATCAGAATTCTATTGCGACATTTTTTAGGCCTTCCTACAAGGATTCAGAAAATATAACTCCCGAGTCTGTAAGTGAAATAGCAAAAAAGCCTTATTGATTTTTCACGTTTAAAGATGGTGGCACTTCCGGTTCGATCGACAAAATCCATATTTTGTGTACGAATCAGTAATTCCTTGTCTAGTATAGAAAAAAAAAACTAGGTCATTCTGACCTATATTTCGACGATTTTTTTGAAAACTTTGATCCTTAATTTCACCAAGGGGAGATAAGTTAGAAAATTTCTAAAGTCATTTTTCAAGTCGCATCATTAAGGTCTACTTACATATTAAATTCCATGAAAATCGTACAACTACTAAAGAAGTTGTCGAGTTGGTGTAAACTTCCGGTTCGAAATCACAGCGATCCGAAATTGCAGATTTGAAGTAAAGGAGTCAAGGTATTCAAAGAAAAAAGAATTAGTAAAATAGGTGAAATAGTCACAAAGTTACAGCAAAGTAGGTCAAATGCATTTGTTCGTAAAATTCGGTGATTTCGGATGCGAAAAACGTTTTGAAAATATATTTACCCAACAGCCACCACCCATTTTTGGGGGGGTAGGTAAGGGTTTCAGAAATATCTTATGGGTAGATTCTGAGAAATCCGATTTGTGGATAAAACACAAAAAAAAAATAATAACTAGATCTGCTACTGTCCCATGCAGATATGAAAGCTTTCATATTTATCGTCACGTGTCATTGATTGTATCAAGTATCCTAAATAAAAGGATAAGAAGAAACTCGCGAAGTTACAAGTCTAAATATAGTATGAATCATTGCACCCAGGCATAACAATAATCTGAAAACTAAAGGGAAATAACTGAAACTTGTATTACTGTAATGAGACGGATGAGAAAATGAAATGAAAATGGCGGGGGAAAAAAATTAAAAATGGCAGGTTGGACAGGCGACCTTACTCCTTGTCACGTACAACCGAGCATTCGAAAACACGCTAGTTAACTCAATGACAGGCGCGCGTGCTAACCATTCAGCCACCCAACCCCCCTTTGAAATCAGACACGTGCAATATGTCATATAGGAAGAATAAGAAGTCGCTCACAACAAAATGGTAAATTAATGAGTTTAGGTCAAAAGGTTGAGCCACTGTTTTAGAGTATTTAATAGTTTTAAAGAGACACGTTAAGAGTTGTTCATAGTTAAATGAAAGTTTAATTTTAAATAAGACCAATAAAATTAGGATTTAATAATGCCAGACTAATATTTCCAATATGTTTGGTTATAAGTAGGAAATCGTGACGACTTCTTAAGCATGTTTTAAACAAAGGGTCATAGACTGCAATATACAAGAATGGCACTTTGCAATAAAAAAAAACTGGCCAAAGCAAGATTTCTTTGCAGAAATTAAATAATTGCTAGAACCAGAAAAATATTTATCCACTATAATAAATAAGCAATATAGAGAAAATGAAATGAAATTGAATGGGGTTTAACGTCCTACTGTGCTGCTCCTAAAATGGGCCACTGAAGACGGGCATACGCCATAAAGTGTGCAATGAGGGAAATTTTACCCGGGCAGCGGCGTTACGACCTACGAGGTTGGACATGCGACCATACTCCTTGTCACGTACAACCAAGAAATCGAAACAACGCAAGTTGACTCAGTGACAGACGTTATGATACAGAGCGCACGTGCTAACCATTCAGCAACGCAACCTCCCTAAAATCGGCAAATTGCTGACCTACAGCGAGAAATATTTCAACCGGGCCAAATTTTCTCTTTTAACAGTTTAATTTGCACGGTACCTTTAGTTATCAACCGAATATTACAAATCTTTTAAAAAAAAGCCCCCCCTGACCAGCTTAATCGTTCGCAATAAACGTTTGCCCCTTAAAATCGGCAAATTGCTGACTTTAAATTGAGAAACATTACAACCGGACGAAATTTTCTGTTTTATCACTTTTACAGTACCTTTGATTACCAACCGATTATTACAAAACTTTAAAAATGAACGAGAAAGAGAGAAATGCGGCCTAATGTCCATTCGACACAAACTAGGTCATTTCGGGACTAACATATGTTTTTTAATTTTATTTAAAAACTCCCCTTGCGCTTACTGGTCTTTAGCCGTTGGGAGGAAACCGAAGAACACGGAGAAAACCCACGAGATTGGACATCATACACCATGTCACGTGCAACCTGGAGATCGAAACGACGCCCATTGACTCAATGACAAACGTTACGATACAGCGAGCACATGCTAACCATTCAGCCATCCAGCCTCCCTGAATTCGGAAAATTGCTGACTTATAGCAAGAAACATTTCAACCGGGCGAAATTTTCTGTTTTAACACGGTACTTTAATAATTACCAACCGATTATTACAAAACTTTTGAAAATAAGCTCCAACTGACCAGCTTAATCGTATGCATAAACGTTTGGCCTGAATTAAAAGTTCTGCACGAAAAAAGTTCATCTCGATTTCCCGGCGTGGTTCCCGTTGTCAGTGAGGCAGAACGCAGGGCCTGACAAGCACAGCTGTCTAGTCCTTTGGATGGGACGAAAAACCAAGGTCCCGTGTACACATTGGAGTGCACGTAAAGTATCCCTAAGCAGTTGGAATTCGATACTGTTGAATAAACTCTATACCTATACGATGACTAAATGCGTTGATTGTAGTCACCCACACTGCATGTTTCGCTTAACAATGAAAGGGTGCCGTTTTCAATGTTCGATCCTTTCGTTCTTCTACTCCTGATATGTTGGACTGTTGATCGATGGTTTCATATAAAAGACTACCAATAAGACTCTTTGTAGAAGAAGTTTCCAAAAAATAGTATGTTGACTTTACGAGAAAGACCTCTAAACATGCTCCAAATTGTAAAAATACGACTTTTTGGATTTTCAATCTCTTTTTTTTCGGCTATCCCTGATATTTAAAAAAAATGATACAATGATTTCACACAACAGGCTAGCTATTAGACTCTCTATTAACAAAAGTTTCACCGCCCTCCCTTCATTATAACCGAAGTTATCGTGCCCTAAAGAATCAACAAATCAGCATGCTTATCTCTGCTTACCCTAAGCAGAAACTGCTCATCTTTGAACTCAATCATAACATTGACCTAGTGAACGTCTACAACAAGTTTGAACATTCTAGCTTAATTAGAATGAGAGTTATTGTGCTCCAAAGTCTCGGCCCTTCAAATTGCTTCTATTATTCATTTTCAATTCAACATGGTGACTCCCGGTTGACCTAAATCAGAATTCTATTGCGACATTTTTTAGGCCTTCCTACAAGGATTCAGAAAATATAACTCCCGAGTCTGTAAGTAAAATAGCAAAAAAGCCTTATTGATTTTTCACGTTTAAAGATGGTGGCACTTCCGGTTCGATCGACAAACTCAATATTTTGTGTACGAATCAGTAATTCTTTGTCTAGTATAGAAAAAAAACTAGGTCATTCTGACCTATATTTCGACGATTTTTTGAAAAATTTGATCTTTAAATTCACCAAGGGGAGATAAGTTAGAAAATTTCTAAAGTCATTTTTCAAGTCGCATCATTAAGACCTACTTAGATATTAAATTTCATGAAAATCGTACAACTACTAAAGAAGTTGTCGAGTTGGTGTAAATTTCCGGTTCGAAATCACAGCGACGAATTTTCGAAATTCGAAAATCCGAAATAGAGGATTTGAAGTAAAGGAGTCAAGGTAATCAAAGAAAAAAGAATTAGTAAAATCGGTGAAAAAGTCACAAAGTTACAGCAAAGTAGGTCAAATGCATTTGTTCGTAAAATTCGGTGATTTCGAATGCGAAAAACGTTTTGAAAATATATTTACCCAACAGCCACCAGCTGTTCGAAATCACAGCGACGAATTTTCGAAATTCGAAAATCCGAAATAGAGGATTTGAAGTAAAGGAGTCAAGGTAATCAAAGAAAAAAGAATTAGTAAAATAGGTGAAAAAGTCACAAAGTTACAGCAAAGTAGGTCAAATGCATTTGTTCGTAAAATTCGGTGATTTCGAATGCGAAAAACGTTTTGAAAATATATTTACCCAACAGCCACCAGCCATTTTTTTGGGGGGGGGGGGGGTAGGTAAAAGTTTCAGAAAGATCCTATGAGTAGATTCTGAGAAATCCGATTTGTGAATAAAACACACAAAAAAAAAATAATAAGAACTAGATCTGCTACTGTCCCAAGCAGATATGAAAGCTTAATAATAATAGGAAGAATAATAATCTTAACATAAACAATAAGCTTTCATATGTAAATAATAGGAAGAATAATAATCTTAACAGAAACAATAAGCTTTCATATGTAAATACATATGAAAGCTTAATAATAGGAAGAATAATAATCTAAACAGAAACAATAAGCTTTCATATGTAAATACATATCAAAGCTTAATAATAATCTTAACAAAAACAATAAGCTTTCATATGTAAATACATATCAAAGCTTAATAATAGGAAGAATAATAATCTTAACAGAAACAATAAGCTTTCATATGTAAATACATATGAAAGCTTAATAATAATCTTAACAAAAACAATAAGCTTTCATATGTAAATACATATGAAAGCTTAATAATAGGAAGAATAATAATCTTAACAGAAACAATAAGCTTTCATATGTAAATACATATGAAAGCTTAATAAGAAGAATAACTGGATCTGCTACTGTCCCAAGCAGATATGAAAGCTTTCATATTCTTCATCACGTGCCATCGATTATACCAAGTATCTTAAAGAAAGTAACAAGAAAAAAAATATTAAAAATTGGTCGAAAACTCGCGAAGTTACCAAGTTGGGAATTTTTCGACCCCAAGGTCAAAGGTCAGGTCAAAGGTCAAGCTCTCTCATGAAAGGACATTGATGACTCATTGATGACTCCATCTAGGCTCATGACCCTTTCCATGCTACGAGGCCCTCGAAGGTCAAGGTAGGGTCAAATTTCACTTCATGGGCCCGTTTCGCCCACTTCCGGTCCCCGGGCGGGCGTTTTGACGTGACGCAGCGACTCGGCGTGGTGGATATACCTTTTGAATACCAAGCCTCGAGACCCGCCCGGGCACCCTTCGGGACGTTTACAGGTGGGTGCGGGTACATCGGTGAAACATGCTTGTCCAGTGAGTCTCAGATGTAAACGACTAGAAGGAATGCAGTTATCAAGCTGAAAGTTAAAGGACACCTAGGCACCAGCGAGAGCTGGTTGGGACCAGAGTTTTGTACCGCTGGTGGTATTGGTTCCAGCTGTGCGCATGCGCGAATGTCGAAAAACGCCTTAGTTTTAAATATCGTGCCGCGTGCATGGCATTCGGGTGAGAGCTGCGAACTTTTTATACAATGGAGAGAATTGTCAAGGCTATTATTCCCAGCCAACACATTTTGATTCGAACCCATAGGGGCCGAGCTATAAGGCAGCAAACATGGCCCTTCGTTTTGAGAAACCATGTTTGACACCCTACACGTGACCGTAGTTAGGGTCAGGGGTCCCAACTTTTGATACTATGGAGGGAAGTGTCCAAGCTATCGATCCTGACTAAAACATCTCGATTCGAACCCATAGCGGCCGAGATATAGGGCATCAAACGTAGCGCACAAAAAAGTGACTCGTTAGTCTAAAAAAAATCGGAAAATAGGCAAAAAATAGGCCTATTTGCGCGAGCGTGTTTTAGCAGAGTTAGTGATGTCGGAATTTCTTGAAATTTTTCAGAGATTTCGCCTTGGGATGTTAGCTAGCACAAATACAAAATTCAAGTGATTTCTAATACGGGCACATGGCCTAAAAAATTCGAACCCAAGCCGACCCAGCAACTTTTGTTTTTCGTGAAAAATGGCCATATTTTTTCCAATTTTTATTCGATCATGTTCTCCTTTTGATATGTTACTAACCTCATCGCGGCGCATCCGACCAGTATAAATTTTTAAAAAAATACCCCCCAATGATGCCTCGACAGTCTCAGAACATCAAAACTTTGACAGTCTCAAAAATATAGTCCGCCATTTTGAAAAAAATCAAACCCAATACGCATCGGTGCAGAAGACTCATACCCATCACATGAGACTAACAAAATGACTTTATCTTGTCGTTTGCAATCTCAAAACTCTAAAAAACGTTTTTAGTCTCAAAATCGGCGAAAAAAGCCGTAAAATCGTTTTTTTGGCCATAACTTTTGTTTTTTCATCGGAATCAGATTAGACCAGTACTCAAAATTCGGCCTAGTAAATGGGCACATCGTGCCAAAAAACCAGGTTAATTGAAGAATTTGTGGCGCTTCTAGGGCAAAAAAGCCCTTTTTTCCCCTTGTGGAGTACGGTTAAATCGAGATGAACTTTCTCGGCCAATGCAGGGATCGAACACCCGACCTCTAGGCTATGGCCCATTGTATCATATATAATACACTAAATCTCGACATTGATTTTCAGAAAAAATATTGTTTATTTTTAAACTTGAATTAGACTAGTAAAACAAATATTTTCTGGCAATAGAAAGTGTAAAATGGTCGCAGGGTTCTTGAAGTTGTACAGCACCCGGTGACCTATTTTTATTTAACTGGGGAATAAGTGATATTTCATATTATAGCAGTAAATGATTTAAATATTTCATAAGGATTTAATACTATGTATATCATGTATGTGTCAAGGTCATAAAACGTCCGGTCATAGTATCATCCATCGAGGTTTCCCGAATGCAGATTTTCGCGACCGGGATAGATTTGCACTGCCCAGGCAACGTTCCAGTGGTCCGTTTGCCTTCAAATATTTCATAAGGATTTTAATACTATGTATATCATGTATGTGTCAAGGTCATAAAACGTCCGGTCATAGTATCATCCATCGAGGTTTCCCGAATGCAGATTTTCGCGACCGGGATAGATTTGCACTGCCCAGGCAACGTTCCAGTGGTCCGTTTGCCTTCAAATTTGCAAAGATTGTACTTTGAGATTCTAGCTATCGCATATAAAAAATAGAAATGAGTGAGATTCCGGGAACAATGAAAATAAATTATAAACTCACCCCAACCCATCAAACTTTTTTTGCTTGAAAAATTGTCGTATTTTATCGATTTATTTTCGTTCTTGATAATTGAATATTATCTCCTTTTAATATGTGATAAATATCATCGCGGCACAGGCAACCGCTAGAAATTCCAGAGATTTAACCTTTGAATACCAAGCCTCTAGACCCGCCCGGGCACTCTTAAATATCGTAGCGCGTGCATGGCATTCGGGTGAGATCTACCAACTTTTAATACAATGGAGAGAATTGTCAAGGCAATTTTTCCCAGCCAACACATTTTGATTTGAACCCATAGGGGCCGAGCTATAAGGCAGCAAACATGGCCTTTCGTTTTGGGAAGCCATGTTTGACACCCTGTCACGTGACCGTGGTTAGGGTCAGAGGTCCAAACTTTTTATACGACGGAGGGAAGTGTCCAAGCTATCGATCCCGATCAAAACATATGGATTCAAACCCATAGCGGCCGAGATATGGGGCCTCAAACGTAGCGCACGAAAAAGTGACTTGTTAGTCTAAAATCATTCGAAAAATAGGCAAAAAATAGGCCTAATTGCGCGAGCGTGTTTTAGCAGGCGTTACGGTTGTCGGAATTTCTTGAAATTTTCAGATATTGTGCCTTAGGATGTTAGCTAGCACATATAAAAATTTAAGTGATTTCTAATACGGGAACATGGCCTAAAAAATTCGAATCCAAGCCGACCCAGCAACTTTTTTTTATTGTAAAACATGGCCATATTTTTTCGAATTTTTAATTCGATCATCTTCTTCTTTATATGTTACTAACCTCATCTTGGCGCATCCGACCAGTATAAATTTATAAAAAAAATACCCCCTAATGATGCCTCGGCAGTCTCAGAACATCAAAACTTTGACAGTCTCAAAAACATAGTCCGCCATTTTGAAAAAATCAAACCCAATCCGCATCGGTGCAGAAGACTAATACCCATCACATGAGACTAACAAAATGACTTTATCTTGTCGTTTGCAATTTCAAAATTCTAAAAAACTTTTTTGTCTCAAAATCGGCGAAAAAAGCCGTAAAATCGGTTTTTTGACCATAACTTACGGAGTGCGGGAATTTACTTAGAAAAAAAGAGAAAAAAACCCGCCACCTCACATGTAAACGACTTGAAGGAATGCAGGTATTTTTTTGCCTATTTTCCGATTTTTTTTTAGACTAACAAGTCACTTTTTTGTGCGCTACGTTTGAGGCCCTATATCTCGGCCGCTATGGGTTCGAATCGAGATGTTTTGGTCGGGATCGATAACTTGGACACTTCCCTCCATAGTATCAAAAGTTGAGACCCCTGACCCTAACTACTGTCACGTGCAGGGTGTCAAACATGGTTTCTCAAAACGAAGGGCCATGTTTGCTGCCTTATAGCTCGCGCCCTATGGGTTCGAATCAAAATGTGTTGGCTGGGAATAATAGCCTTGACAATTCTCTCCATTGTATAAAAAGTTGGCAGCTCTCACCCGAATGCCATGCACGCGGCACGATATTTAAAACTTAGGCGTTTTTCGACATTCGCGCATGCGCACAGCTGGAACCAATAGCACCAGCGGTACCAAACTCTGGTCCCACCCTGTTCTCGCTGGTGCCTAGGTGTCCTTTATCTTCAGCTTGATAACTGCATTCCTTCTAGTCGTTTACATCCGAGACTCACTGGACAAGCATTTTTCACCGATGTTCCCGCACCCCACCTGTAAACGTCCCGAAGGGTGCCCGAGCGGGTCTCGAGGCTTGGTATTCAAAAGGTATTTCCACCCCACCTAGTCGCTGCGTCACGTCAAAACGCCCGCCCGGGGACCGGAAGTGGGCGAAACGGGCCCATGAAGTGAAGTTTGACCCTACCTTGACCTTCGAGGGCCTCGTAGCATGGAAAGGGTCATGAACCTAGATGTAGTCATCAATGTCGTTTCATGAGAGAGCTTGACCTTTGACCTTACCTTTGACCTTGGGGTCGAAAAATTCCCAAAACTTAGGTACCGTCCCGAAAATCTGCAGTAAGGTCATGGTCAAGGTCAAGGCCACGACCACCAAACCCGTCGACGGGGCCGTCCCTGAGGTCAAGGTCATGACCTTGCTGACTTCTACTAGCCTGAGAGATCAATCCCGTGTTTTGTGCATTTCCCGTTTTTTGTGCATTTCACGGCATCGCGTCGCGGCTCATTTTTTTACCACAGCCACGTGAAAGTTCAATACAACCTGCGCAGCACCCTAGCGCAGGTTGTATCAATTTTTCAGACGATTTGAATACAAATTGAGCCCATGATAGAAGTTCCGCTTTTTTGCTGTGCATTACTCCTATTTTGATCCGACTAAATTTTGTTTTGTATTTTTCCCACCTTGTTTATAACGTAAGTGTAATTTTTTTAGATACCTGATGACATATCACCCTTGACATGTGACCGGAAATTACTGTGAATATGAAAGCTTTCATATCTGCTTGGGACAGTAGCATTATTCCTATTATTAAGCTTTCATATTTTAATATGAAAGCTTATTGTTTTTGTTAAGATTATTATTCCTATTATTATTTTTTGTGTGTTTTATCCACTTTTCGGTTTTCTCAGAATCTACCCAAAGGATCTTTCTGAAATTTTTACCTACCCCTCAAAAAATGGGTGGTGGCTGTTGGGAAAATATATTTTCAAAACGTTTTTCGAATCCGAAATCACCGAATTTTACGAACAAATGCATTTGACCTACTTCGCTGTAACTTTGTGACTATTTGACCTATTTTACTTATTCCTTTTTCTTTGGATACCTTGTAACATTTACTTTAAATATGAAATTTCGGATTTTCGAATTTCGAAAATTCGTCGCTGTGATTTCGAACCGGAAGTTAATTCAAAATGACAACTTCTTAAATAATTGCACGATTTTCATGAAATTTGATATGTTAGTAGACCTCGCTATTGGGACTTTAAAATTGTCATTAGAAATTTTCTAAATTATCTCCCCTTGGTGATATTAAGGATCAAAGTTTTCATAAAAATCGACGAAATATAGGTCAGATTGCCTTGAATTTTTTGATTTTTTACTAGCTACGAAACTACTGATTCGCACACAAAAAATTGAGATTGTAGCCCAAACCGGAAGTGCAACCATCTTGAAACGTCAAAATCGACATTCCTTTGTTGATATTTTACTTACAGACAAGGCAATTATATTTTCCGAATCCTTTTAGAAAAGCCTAAAAACTGTCGGGATTAGAATTTTTATTTTTGGCAAATGATGGACGCCATTTTGAATTGAAAATGAGCAATAGTGAAAAATCCACATTCATGGGCTTGAAAACATACACAATTGGTCGTGGCTTAGATAATTTGTTTCTTATGTACATAATTAATACATTTAAGGATAACCTGGCTCATGGTCGAATGATTGGTTTTTGAATATTTCAAAAATTCGAATTACCCCTATGATGTTTTCCGTGCCGTCAAGGTTGTTTTTGAGTTAGCTTGTTTTGACTTCGCGCATGCGTTACGCTGGAACCAAAGGCGAGGAACTTTTCACGTTAGTACCTAGGTACCCTGAAATTTTCAAGGCGATACCTGCATTTGTTCAAGTCGTTTGTTCGTGGCACCTACCGTGCGTCATGACTTTGCGCATGCGCTACGCTAGAACCCAAGGTACCACTAGTACCAAATTCCGGTGAGTAACTGCTCACGTTGGTACCTAGGTACCCTGAAATTTTCAAGGAGATACCTGCATTTGTTCAATTCGTTTGTTCTTGGCACCTGCCGTTGGTCGGTTTTTTCTATACAAGACAATTTACGGAAAAATATCGATTTTCGGAATTTAAAATTGGTTTTAATTAATTGTGAAATTGCAAATGCAACGTGATTTTATCGCCTCTTTCATGTCATCTTCATTAGAAGGCTTGATCTCGCCTTAACTACATACAGCTTATCAAGCCCTTCCCTCAACACTCTTCATTTTTCGGCACTAAATTTGATTGGGTATAGGCCCTCAACCGTGATCCAATCAGATTCCTTCGTTAAATGGGTTACTAAAAATAGACTACTTTCAATTCATTTTATTTATTCTGCGTTTAAAAAAATCGTCACGATTATCAAGTCTCGCGCTTCTAGCTAAAATGTCTATGTGACAATCGAAATACAAAGGTCAATGTTCGATTCATGGACGTTTAACATTTACACCGGCGTTTTTAGTTGTCAGTGAGTTAGCGGAAAAAAAAATTCAACGACTGTAAACTTGTCTAGTTCTTTTTCTGTGGGGGCTGCCATATTTGTTTACTACAGTCACGTGCTACATTGTGAGTGTGTTACGTGCCACGACCTCTGATTGGACAATGCTTTGAATGCTAATTGGTAACGTGTAAACACAACCAGTGTAAAAGTTTAGGAATAGCCAAGTATTGAAGCAACGGTTAACTGTTGTAAAACTTGCGTCAGTTGCTTAAGGAACATGCTTCCATGTTTGATAGGTATGAGTACTTAGATCCATTGCTCATATATAAAAAGTTATAAAAATTGATAAAATACGACTATTTTTAATCAAAATAACTTTGATGGATGGGGTGGGTTTTGGATTTATTTTCAACGTTCTTTGAATCTCACACTCTTCTATTTTTAATATGTGAGGTACAATCGGTGCAAATGTGAAGGTAATCGGACCTTCGGAACGTTGCTCGGGCGGTGCGAATTAAAACCCGTAACGAAAATTTGTTCATTCTTCAACGCGTTTTATATTGTATTATGGCCGCCACCTTAGATCCGCCGTCATTTACCAAACAGCTCCAAAATATACCCCAAATTCTCAAATCGACCATAATTTCTTTTAATTTCGCGCATGCCCCATGATGTAACCAATGTTTTCGGATCATTTTGTTTTTGCCCGGGTGCAATGTTTCGAACTATATTTAAACCTGTAACTTTGCGAATTTTTGACCAATTTTAATACTTTTTTCTTGTTACCTTCTTTAAGATACTTGACATATTTCATGACACGTGACGATGAATACGAAAGCTTTCATATCTGCATGGGACAGTAGCAGATCTAGTTATTATTATTTTTTTTGGTGTGTTTTATCCACTTTTCGGTTTTCTCAGAATCTACCCATGGAATCTTTCTGAAATGTTTACCTACCCCCCCCCCCCCCCAAAAAAAATGGGTGGTGGCTGTTGGGTGAATATATTTTCAAAATGATTTTCGCATCCGAAATCACCGAATTTGACGAACAAGTGCATTTGACCTACATTGCTGTAACCTCATGGCTATTTGACCTATTTTACTTATTCCTTTTTCTTTGAATACATTGTAACATTTACTTCAAATCTGCAATTTCGGATTTTCGAATTTCGAAAATTCGTCGCTGTGATTTCGAACCGGAAGTTAAATCAAAATGACAACTTCTTAAATAGTTGCACGATGTTCATGAAATTTATTATGATAGTAGACCTCGCTATTGGGACTTTAAAATTGTCATTAGAAATTTTCTAAATTATCTCCCCTTGGTGATATTAAGGATCAAACTTTTCATAAAAATCGACGAAATATAGGTTAGATTGCCTTGAATTTTTTTATTTTTTACTAGCTACGACACTACTGATTCGCACACAAAAAATTGAGATTGTAGCCCAAACCGGAAGTGCAACCATCTTGAATCGTCAAAATCGATATTCCTTTGTTGATATTTTACTTACAGACAAGGCAATTATATTTTCCGAATCCTTTTAGAAAAGCCAAAAAATTGTCGCGAATAGAATTTTGATTTTTGGAAAATGATGCACGATTTTGAACCGGAAGTTAAAATCAAAATGACAACTTCTTTAATAGTTGAACGATTTTTATGAAATTTAGTATGTCAGTAGATTTTGCTCATGTGACTTTAAAAATGTTATTAGAAATTTTTAAAATTATCTCCCCTTGGAGAAATTAAGGATCAAAATTTTCAAAAAATCGAAGAAATATTGGTCAGATTGCCTTGATTTTTTTATTTTTTACTAGCTACGGCACTACTTATTTGTACACAAAAAATGGAAATTGTAGCACAAACCGGCTTCTAGTTAAAATGTGTATGTGACAATCGGGATGCAAAGGTCAAGGTTTGATTCATCGACGTTTAACATTTACACCGGCGTTTTTAGTTGTCATTGAGTTAGCGGAAAAAAAAAATTCAACGGCTGTAATCTTGTCTAGTTCTTTTTCTGTGGGGGCTGCAATATTTGTTTACTACAGTCACGTGCGACATTGTGAGTGTGTTACGTGCCACGACCACTGATTGAAAATGCTTTGAATGCTAATTAGTCACGTGTAAACACAACTAGTGTAAAAGTTTAGGAATAGCCAAGTGTTGAAGCAACGGTTAACTGGTGTAAAACTTGCGCCCGTTGCTTCAGGAACATGCTTTCATGTTTGATAGGTATGAGTACTTAGATCCATTGCTCAGATATAAAAAGTTATAAAAATTGATCAAATACGACTATTTTTAATCAAAACAACTTTGATGGATCGGGTTGGTTTTGAAATTATTTTCAACTTTCTTTGAATCTCACACTCTTCTATTTTTAATACTTGACATATTTCATGACACGTGACGATGAATATGAAAGCTTTCATATCTGGATGGGACAGTAGCAGATCTAGTTCTTATTATTATTTTTTTTTTGTGTTTTATCCACTTTTCGGTTTTCTCAGAATGTACCCATGGGATCTTTCTGAAATTTTTACCTACCCCCCCCCCCCCCAAAAATGGGTGGTGGCTGTTGGGTGAATATATTTTCAAAATGTTTTTCGCATCCGAAATCACCGAATTTGACGAACAAGTGCATTTGACCTACATTGCTGTAACCTCATGGCTATTTGACCTATTTCACTAATTCTTTTTTCTCTAGGTACCTTGTAACATTTACTTCAAATCTGCAATTTCGGATTTTCGAATGACAACTTCTTAAATGGTTGCACGATTTTCATGAAATTTGGTATGTAAGTAGATCTCGCTTATGGGACTTTAAAAATGTCATTAGAAATTTTCTAAATTATCTCCCCTTGGCGATATTAAGGATCAAAGTTTTCATAAAAATCGACGAAATATAGGTCAGATTGCCTTGAAATTATTTTTTTTACCAGCTACGACACTACTGATTCGTACACAAAAAATTGAGTTTGTAGCCCAAACCGGAAGTGCAACCATCTTGAAACGTCAAAATCGATATTCTTTTGTTGATATTTTACTTACAGACAAGGCAATTATATTTTCTAAATCCTTTTAGAAAAGCCAAAAAACTGTCGGTAATAGAATTTTGATTTTTGGAAAATGATGGACGATTTCGAACCGGAAGTTAAAATCAAAATGACAACTTCTTTAATAATTACATGATTTTTATGAAATTTAGCATGTCAGTAGATTTTGCTCATGTGACTTTTAAAATGTTATTAGAAATTTTTTAAATTATCTCCCCTTGGAGAAATTAAGGATCAAAATTTTCAAAAAATCGAAGAAATATTGGTCAGATTGCCTTGAATTTTTTATTTTTTACTAGCTACGGCACTACTGATTCGTACACAAAAAATTGAAATTGTAGCACAAACCGGAAGTGCCACCATCTTGAATTGTGAAAATCGATATTCCTTTGGTGATATTTTACTTACAGACAAGGCAATTATATTTTCCGAATCCTTTTAGAAAAGCCTAAAAACTGTCGGGATTAGAATTTTCATTTTTGGCAAATGATGGACGCCATTTTAAATTGAAAAATCCACATTCATGGGCTTGAAAACATACACAATTGGTCGTGGCTTAGAGAATTTGTTTCTTATGTACATAATTAATACATTTAAGGATAACCTGGCTCATGGTCGAATGATTGGTTTTTTGAATATTTCAAAAATTCGAATTACCCCTATGATGTTTTCCCTGCCGACAAGGTTGTTTTCGAGTTAGCTTGTTTTAACTTCGCGCATGCGTTACGCTGGAACCAAAGGCGAGAAAATTTTCACGTTAGTACGTAGGTACGCTGAAATTTTCAAGGCGATATCTGCATTTTTTCAAGACGTTTGTTCGTGGCACACACCGTGCGTCATGACTTTGCGCATGCGCTACGCTAGAACCTAAGGTACCATGAGTACAAATTCTGGCGAGGAACTTTTCACGTTGGTACCTAGGTACCCTGAAATTTTCAAGGTGATACCTGCATTTGTTCAAGTCGTTTGTTCGTGGCACCTACCGTTGGTCGTTTTTTTCATACATGTATAAGTCAATTTACGGAAAAATATCGATTTTCGGAATTTAAAATTGGTTTTAAATTATTGTGAAATTGCAAATGCACAGTGATTTTTATCGCCTCTTCCATACCATCTTCATTAGAAGGCTTGATCTCGCCTTAACTACATACAGCTTATCAAGCCCTTCACTCAACCCTCTTCATTTTTCAGCACTAAATTTGATTGGATATAGGCCCTCAACCGCAATCCAATCAGATTCCTTCGTTAAATGGGTTACTAAAAATAGACTACTTTCAATTCATTTTATTTATCCTGCGTTTAAAAAAATCGTCACGATTATCAAGTCTCGCGCTTCTAGCTAAAATGTCTGTGTGACAATCGAAATGTAAAGGTCAAGGTTCGATTCATCGACGTTTAACATTTACACCGGCGTTTTTAGTTGTCAGTGAGTTAGCGGAAAAAAACATTCAACGGCTGTAAACTTGTCTAGTTCTTTTTCTGTGGGGGCTGCCATATTTGTTTACTACAGCCACGTGCTACATTGTGAGTGTTTTACGTGCCACGACTATTTTTAATCAAAACAACTTTGATGGATGGAGTGGGTTTTGAATTTATTTTCAACGTTCTTTGAATCTCACACTCTTCTATTTTTAATATGTGAGGTACAATCGGTGCAAATTTGAAGGTAATCGGACCTTCGGAACGTTGCTCGGGCGGTGCGAATTAAAACCCGTAACGAAAATTTATTCATTCTTCAACGCGTTTTATATTGTATTATGGCCGCCACCTTAGATCCGCTGTCATTTACCAAACAACTCCAAAATATACCCCAAATCGACCATAATTTCGTTTAATTTCGCGCATGTCCCACGATGTAACCAATGTTTTCGGATCATTTTGTTTTTGCCCGGGTGCAATGTTTCTAACTATATTTAAACCTGTAACTTTGCGAGTTTTTGACCAATTTTAATACTTTTTTCTTGTTACCTTCTTTAAGATACTTGACATATTTCATGACACGTGACGATGAATATGAAAGCTTTCATATCTGCATGGGACAGTAGCAGATCTAGTTCCTATTATTATTTTTTTTTTGTGTGTTTTATCCACTTTTCGGTTTTCTCAAAATCTACCCATAGGATCTTTCTGAAATTTTTACCGACCCCCCCCCCCAAAAAAAAATTGGTGGTGGCTGTTGGGTGAATATATTTTCAAAATGTTTTTCGCATCCGAAATCACCAAATTTTACGAACGAGTGCATTTGACCTACATTGATGTAACCTCATGACTTTTTGACCTATTTTACTAATTCTTTTTTCTCTAGGCACCTTGTAATCTTGACTTCAAATCTGCAATTTCGGATTTTCGAATTTCGAAAATTCGTCGCTGTGATTTCGAACCGGAAGTTAAATCAAAAAGACAACTTCTTTAATAGTTGTACGGTTTTCATGAAATTTAGTATGTAAGTAGATATCACTCATGCGACTTTAAAAATGACATTAAAATTTTTCAAAATTATCCCCCCTTGGTGATATTAAGGATCAAAATTTTCCCGAAAATCGACGAAATATAGGTCAAATTGCCTCGAAAAAAATTGTTTGTACTAGCTACGACACTACTGTTTCGTACACAAAAAATGGAGTTTGTAGCCCAAACCGGAAGTGCAACCATCTTGAAACGTCAAAATCGATATTCCTTTGTTGATATTTTACTTATAGACAAGGCAATTATATTTTCCGAATCCTTTTAGAAAAGCCAAAAAAACTGTCACGAATAGAATTTTGATTTTTGGGAAATGATGGACGATTTCGAACCGGAAGTTAAAATCAAAATGACAACTTCTTTAATAGTTGAACGATTTTTATGAAATTTAGTATGTCAGTAGATTTTGCTCATGTGACTTTAAAAATGTTATTAGAAATTTTTTAAATTATCTCCCCTTGGAGAAATTAAGGATCAAAATTTTTTTAAAAAATCGAAGAAATATTGGTCAGATTGCCTTGAATTTTTTATTTTTTACTAGCTACGGCACTACTGATTCGTACACAAAAAATGGAAATTGTAGCACAAACCGGAAGTGACACCATCTTGAAATGTGAAAATCGATATTCCTTTGGTGATATTTTACTTACAGACAAGGCAATTATATTTTCCGAATCCTTTTAGAAAAGCCTAAAAACTGTCGGGATTAGAATTTTCATTTTTGGCAAATGATGGACGCCATTTTGAATTGAAAATGAGCAATATTGAAAAATCCACATTCATGGGCTTGAAAACATACACAATTGGTTGTGGCTTAGAGAATTTGTTTCTTATGTACATAATTAATACATTTAAGGATAACCTGGCTCATGGTCGAATGATTGGTTTTTGAATATTTCAAAAATTCGAATTACCCCCTTGCTGTTTTCCGTGCCGACAAGGTTGTTTTCGAGTTAGCTTGTTTTGACTTCGCGCACGCGTTACGCTGGAACCAAAGGTACAATGAGTACCAAATTCCGGCGAGGAACTTTTCACGTTAGTACCTAGGTACCCTGAAATTTTCAAGGTGATACCTGCATTTGTTCAAGTCGTTTGTTCTTGGCACCTGCCGTTAATCGCTTTTTTCTATTATAAGTCAATGTAGGTAAAAATATCGATTTTCGGAATTTAAAATTGGTTTACATTAATTGTGAAATTGCAAATGCAAAGTGATTTTATCGCCTCTTCCATGTCATCTTCATTAGAAGGCTTGATCTCGCCTTAACTACATACAGCTTATCAAGCCCTTCAGCCAACACTCTGCATTTTTCGGCACTAAATTTGATTGGGTATAGGCCCCCAACCGTGATCCAATCAGATTCCTTCGTTAAATTGGTTACTTAAAATAGAATACTTTCAATTCATTTTATTTATCCTTCGTTAAAAATATCGTCACGATTATCAAGTCTCGCACTTCTAGCTAAAATGTCTATGTGACAATCGAGATGCAAAGGTCAAGGTTCGATTCGTCGATATTTAACATTTTCACTGGCGTTTTTAGTTGTCAGTGAGTTAGCGGAAAAAAACATTCAACGGCTGTAAACTTGTCTAGTTATTTTTCTGTGGCGGCTGCCATATTCGTTTACTACAGTCACGTGCTACACCGTGAGTGTGTTATGTGCCACGACCTCTGATTGGACAATGCTTTGAATGCTAATAAGTCACGTGTAAACACAACCAGTGTAAAAGTTTAGGAATGCAAAAGTTTAGGAATAGCCAAGTGTTGAAGCAACGGTTAAATGTTGTAAAACTTGCGTCCGTTGCTTCAGGAACATGCTTCCATGTTCGATAGGTACGAGTACTTAGATCCATTGCTTAGATATAAAAAGGTATAAAAATTGATAAAATACGACTATTTTAATCAAAACATCTTTGATGGGTGGGGTGGGTTTTGAATTTATTTTCAACGTTCTTTGAATCTCACACTCTTCTATTTTTAATATATAAGGTACAATCGGTGCAAATTTGAAGGTAATCAGACCTTCGGAACGATGCCCGGGCAGTGCGAATGAAACCCGTTACGAAAATTTGTTCATTCGTCCACGCTTTTTATATTGTGTTATGGCCGCCACCTAGATCCGCCGTCATTTACCTAACAACTCCAAAATATACCCCAAATTCTCAAATCGACCATAATTTCTTTTAATTTCGCGCATGCCCCACGATGTAACCAATGTTTTCAGATCATATTGTTTTTGCCCGGGTGCAATGTTTCTAACTATATTTAAACCTGTAACTTTTTGACCAATTTTAATTCTTTTTTCTTGTTACCTTCTTTAAGATACTTGACATATTTCATTACACGTGACGATGAATATGAAAGCTTTCATATCTGCATGGGACAGTAGCAGATCTAGTTCCTATTATTAAGCTTTCATATATTCATATATGAAAGCTTATTGTTTCTGTTAAGATTATTATTCTTCCTCATAGGATCTTTCTAAAATTTTAGCTACTCCCCCAAAAATGGGTGGTGGCTGTTGGGTAAATATATTTTCAAAACGTTTTTCGCATTCGAAATCACCGAATTTTACGAACAAATGCATTTGACCTACTTTGCTGTAACTTTGTGACTATTTCACCTATTTCACTAATTCTTTTTTCTTTGAATACCTTGACTCCTTTACCTCAAATCTGCAATTTCAGATTTTCGAATTTCGAAAATTCGTCGCTGTGATTTCGAACCGGAAGTTTACACCAACTCGACAACTTCTTTAGTAGTTGTACGATTTTCATGAAATTAAATATGTAAGTAGACCTTAATGATGCGACTTGAAAAATGACTTTAGAAATTTTCTAACTTATCTCTCCTTGGTGAAATTAAGGATCAAAGTTTTCCAAAAATCGTCGAAATATAGGTCAGAATGACCTAGTTTTTATTTCTATAGTAGACAACGAATTACTGATTCGTACACAAAATATGGAGTTTGTCGATCGAACCGGAAGTGCCACCATCTTTAAACGTGAAAAATCAATAAGGCTTTTTTGCTATTTTACTTACAGACTCGGGAGTTATATTTTCTGAATCCTTGTAGGAAGGCCTAAAGAATGTCGCGAATAGAATTCTGATTTAGGTCAACCGGGAGTCACCATTTTGAATTGAAAATCAAAAATAGAAGCAATTTGAAGGGCCGAGACTTTGGAGCACAATAACTCTCATTCTAATTAAGCTAGAATGTTCATACTTGTTGTAGACGTTCACTAGGTCAATGTTATGATTGAGTTCAAAGATGAGCATTTTCTGCTTAGGGATAAGCAGAGATAAGCATGCTGATTTGTTGATTCTTTAGGGCGCGATAACTTCGGTTATAATGAAGGGAGGGCGGTGAAACTTTTGTTAATAGAGAGTCTAACAGCTAGCCTGTTGTGTGAAATCATTGTATCATTTTTTTTAAATATCAGGGATAGCCGAAAAAAAGAGATTGAAAATCCAAAAAGTCGTATTTTTACAATTTGGAGCATGTTTAGAGGTCTTTCTCGTAAAGTCAACATACTATTTTTTGGGAACTTCTTCTAGAAAGAGTCTTATTGGTAGTCTTTTATATGAAACCATCGATCAACAGTCCAACATATCAGGAGTAGAAAAACAAAAGGATCGAACATTGAAAACGGCACCCTTTCATTGTTAAGCGAAACATGCAGTGTGGGTGACTACAATCTACGCATTTAGTCATCGTATAGAGTTTATTCAACAGTATCGAATTCCAACTGCTTAGGGATATTTTACGTGCACTCCAATGTGTACACGGGACCTTGGTTTTTCGTCCCATCCGAAGGACTAGACAGCTGTGCTTGTCAGGCCCTGCGTTCTGCCTCACTGACAAGGGGAACCACGCCGGGAAATCGAGATGAACTTTTTCCGTGCAGAACTTTCAATTCAGGCCAAACGTTTATTGCATACGATTAAGCCGGTCAGTTGGAACTTATTTTCAAAAGTTTTGTAATAATCGGTTGGTAATTATTAAAGTACCGTGCACATTAGGGTGGCTGGATGGCTGAATGGTTAGCATGTGCTCGCTGTATCGTAACGTTTGTCATTGAGTCAACGGGCGTCGTTTCGATCTCCAGGTTGCACGTGACATGGTGTATGATGTCCAATCTCGTGGGGTTTCTCCGTGTTCTTCGGTTTCCTCCCAACGGCTAAAGACCAGTAAGCGCAAGGGCAGTTTTTAAATAAAATTAAAAAACATATGTTAGTCCCGAAATGACCTAGTTTGTGTCGAATGAACATTAGGCCGCATTTCTCTCTTTCTCTTTTATTTTTAAAGTTTTGTTATAATCGGTTGGTAATCAAAGGTACTGTAAAAGTGATAAAACAGAAAATTTCGTCCGGTTGTAATGTTTCTCAATTTAAAGTCAGCAATTTGCCGATTTTAAGGGGCAAACGTTTATTGCGAACGATTAAGCTGGTCAGGGGGAGCTTATTTTTAAAAGTTTTGTAATATTCGGTTGATAACTAAAGGTACCGTGCGAATTAAACTGTTAAAATAGAAAATTTGGCCCGGTTGAAATATTTTTCGCTGTAGGTCAGCAATTTGCCGATTTTAGGGAGGTTGCGTGGCTGAATTATTAGCACGTGCGCTCTGTGTCATAACGTCTGTCACTGAGTCAACTGGCGTTGTTTCGATTTCTTGGTTGTACGTGACAAGGAGTATGGTCGCATGTCCAACCTCGTAGGTCGTAACGCCGCTGCCCGGGTAAAATTTCCCTCATTGCACACTTTATGGCGTATGCCCGTCTTCAGTAGCCCATTTTAGGAGCAGCACAGTAGGACGTTAAACCCCATTCAATTTCATTTCATTTTCTCTATGTTGCTTATTTATTATAGTGGATAAATATTTTTCTGGTTGTAGCAATTATTTAATTTCTGCATAGAAATCTTGCTTTGGCCAGTTTTTTTATTATTGCAGAGTGCCATTCTTGTATATTGCAGTCTATGACCCTTTGTTTAAAACATGCTTAAGAAGTCGTCACGATTTCCTACTTATAACCAAACATATTGGAAATATTAGTCTGGCATTCTTAAATCCTAATTTTATTGGTCTTATTTAAAATTAAACTTTCATTTAACTATGAACAACTCTTAACGTGTCTCTTTAAAACTATTAAATACTCTAAAACAGTAGCTCAACCTTTTGACCTAAACTCATTAATTTACCATTTTGTTGTGAGTGACTTCTTATTCTTCCTATATGACATATTGCAGGTGTCTGATTTCAAAGGGGGGGGGGTGGGTGGCTGAATGGTTAGCAAGCGCGCCTGTCACTGAGTTAACTAGCGTGTTTTCCAATGCTCGGTTGTACGTGACAAGGAGTAAGGTCGCCTGTCCAAGTTTCAGTTATTTCCCTTTAGTTTTCAGATTATTGTTATGCCTGGGTGCAATGATTCATACTATATTTAGACTTGTAGCTTCGCGAGTTTCTTCTTTCGAAAATTCGTCGCTGTGATTTCGAACCGGAAGTTAAATCAAAATGACAACTTCTTAAATAATTGCACGATTTTCATGAAATTTGGTATGTTAGTAGACCTCGCTATTGGGACTTTAAAATTGTCATTAGAAATTTTCTAAATTTTCTCCCCTTGGTGATATTAAGGATCAAAGTTTTCATAAAAATCGACGAAATATAGGTCAGATTGCCTTGTAATTTTTTTTTTACCAGCTACGACACTACTGATTTGTACACAAAAAATTGAGTTTGTAGCCCAAACCGGAAGTGCAACCATCTTGAAACGTCAAAATCGATATTCCTTTGTTGATATTTTACTTACAGACAAGGCAATTATATTTTCCGAATTCTTTCAGAAAAGCCACAAAACTGTCGGGAATAGAATTTTGATTTTGGGAAAATGATGGACAATTTCGAACCGGAAGTTAAAATCAAAATGACAACTTCTTTAATAATTGCATGATTTTTATAAAATTTAGTAAGTCAGTAGATTTTGCTCATGTGACTTTAAAAATGTTGTTAGAAATTTTTAAAATTATCTCCCCTTGGATAAATTAAGGATCAAAATTTTAAAAAAATCGAAGAAATATTGGTCAGATTGCCTTGAATTTTTTATTTTTTTACTAGCTACGGCACTACTGATTCGTACACAAAAAATAGAAATTGTAGCACAAACCGGAAGTGCCACCATCTTGAAATGTGAAAATCGATATTCCTTTGGTGATATTTTACTTACAGAAAAGGCAATTATAATTTCCGAATCCTTTTAGAAAAGCCTTAAAACTGTCGGGATTAGAATTTTCATTTTTGGCAAATGATGGACGCCATTTTGAATTGAAAATGAGCAATAGTGTAAAATCCACATTCATGGGCTTGAAAACATATACAATTGGTCGTGGCTTAGAGAATTTGTTTCTTATGTACATAATTAATACATTTAAGGATAACCTGGCTCATGGTCGAATGATTGGTTTTTGAATATTTCAAAAATTCGAATTACCCCTATGATGTTTTCCGTGCCGACAAGGTTGTTTTCGAGTTAGCTTGTTTTGACTTCGCGCATGCGTTACGCTGGAACCAAAGGTACCATGAGTACCAAATTCCGGCGAGGAACTTTTCACGTTAGTACCTAGGTACCCTGAAATTTTCAAGGCGATATCTGCATTTGTTCAAGTCGTTTGTTCGTGGCACCTACCGTGCGTCATGACTTTGCGCATGTGCTACGCTAGAACCTAAGGTACCATGAGTACCAAATTCCGGTGAGGAACTGTTTACAGTGGTACCTAGGTACCGTAAAATTTTCAAGGTGATACCTGCATTTGTTCAAGTCGCTTGTTCTTGGCACCTGCCATTGGTCGTTTTTTTTTCTATATAAGAGAATTTACGGAAAAATATCGATTTTCGGAATTTAAAATTAGTTATAATTAATTGTGAAATTGCAAATGCAACGTGATTTTATCGCCTCTTTCATGTCATCTTCATTAGAAGGCTTGATCTCGCCTTAACTACATACAGCTTATCAAGCCCTTCACTCAACACTCTTCATTTTTCGGCACTAAATTTGATTGGGTATAGGCCCTCAACCGTGATCCAATCAGATTCCTTCGTTAAATGGGTTACTAAAAATAGACTACTTTCAATTCATTTTATTTATCCTACGTTTAAAAAAATCGTCACGATTATCAAGTCTCGCGCTTCTAGCTAAAATGTCTATGTGACAATCGAAATGCAAAGGTCAAGGTTCGATTCATCGACGTTTAACATTTACACCGGCGTTTTTAGTTGTCAGTGAGTTAGCGGAAAAAAAACCATTCAATTTTTGAAATTACAAAGAAGATGGCCGACAGGTGGTAGTCACGGATCTTCGCTCTGTCCCTTTTGTGACAAAATTTTACGAAGAGATCTTTACAAAGGTTAGGTTTGAATAATTGTGAATAGTTACGAATTTAAAATATTTTACATCGGTACAAACTAGTCGTGTGCATTTTTTACGTGTTCTAGACAATAACAACAACAGACTGTCTAGTGTGTTTGGATAAGTCCGCCATACTTGTTATTGTTTGTGTAACCATCGCCACATCACCACGGCTGAGGATAATCTAGTGCTAGATAGATAGATAGATTTTATTGCATAAAAGTGTGATACACAGAATGTTAGAGGAGGAAAGCAATATTGTGAAAGATCAAAACGAGCTTCCGATCCTTCCTACACCGAAAGGTAAGAAACGGCTTCACTCTGTTTCTCCATTATACATGCAGAAGGCTATCTACAGAATGTCAAAATCCCTTTACAGCATGAAATCACCTAAAAAACAAAGAGGAATTAGATCAATGTTAACCCAAAGTGATGTACGGAGAACGTCCTTATCAAAACCTAATGATTTAGAGTTAGAGAATACAGTCCCTAAAACTGTAATCGATGACACCCTCCCACAGGCCTTTGGGGAAATACCAGAATCCATTTCTGCTAACTTACCCGATGATAGCGAAAGCATGGAAAGTGCTTTTCGAAACTCCACCGCTGACTCAATTTCAGAAAAAATTGCCGAGGCTTTATGTCTACCAAATGTCCAAAAGGCTCTACAGCTCTCGATTAAAGAACTCTTGCAAGAACATATCAAAGAATTCATTAAACCCCTAAAAGAGGAAATCGAAGAATTAAAAGGTCAGTTACTAAGCTGCGCACTTGATGTAGATCAAAAAATCATCAATGATACAGACGAACTCGAGCAATACAGTCGTCGGAATTGTGTCCGGATAAATGGGGTAGGTGAAAATTCAGATGAAAATGTAGAGGATGTTGCTCTCGAAATAATAAAGTGTGTATGTCCAAGGTTTGATCACGGTCACATAGAAAATTGTCATCGAGTAGGTAGAAAGAGAATTCCATATAATACCGAGGCAGGAACAGAAAATGGGCCCCGTCAAATCATTGTTCGTTTATCTAGCTATAAACATAAAAGACAACTCATGAGTGACCGTAAAAAGTTGAAAATACCCCGTGAAAATAATTCTACAGTCTACATAAACGAAGATCTTACTAGGCGACGATCGTATCTCTTTAGTCTTGCTAGAAAAGCATATCGCTCCAAAGATCTGCATAGCTGTTGGACGTTTGATAGAAGGATTTATATCCGAGAGTTCTTAAATGATGGTAAAGGGAGTGACACAATTCGAATCAACCAGAAAAGCGATATACCAGGCTACAAGTTTGGCGACTCACTCAACGCACACGAAACACTAGATGTTTATTAGTAGCTGTATAATTGTAGATCAAAATCACCATGTTATTTTCAAACATAAATAGAGAATCTCCTATGAGTGTTTTTTGATATCAAAAAATATCAACACAAGTTGATAAAGTAAAAAAAAACGAGGCTCTGCCGAGTTTTTTTACTTTATCAACGAGTGTTGATATTTTTTGGTATCAAAAAACACGAGTTGGAGATTTTATTTATTACCCAATCCTTTCTTACATGCACAAATAAATAAATATAATTCTTTGGTATAGATTTCACTTTTATAGAACCTTATTACATTACAGCGTAGTGATACATCTTTTTTGAAAGCAGTTTAGCTATTGTATAGTCCTATATACTGACCCAGTTTTGTCCTTCAAGGTCAATTAAATAAAAGCAGTTTCCTTTTTTTTATAAAAAAGTCACTCTTTACTTAAACAAAGTGGTTTCTTTAAAATAAAAGAAAGTAGTTCCTTTTTGATTGACCAATCAAATTTATGTAAAGCGATATCACCACTGTGTATATATCACAGTAGATTATGTAATTTATCACACAAGCGATATCTACTGTCAAATGTATTATTGGGTGATAATATAATTTATATAAGTTTATATTTCAGAAAACTTAATCTAAGTTCTAGATTATTCTAAACCCATTGGTTGGATTACCATTGTTATCATGTCATTACTATGCTATGTCATGTCATTGTCAGATTTATAATATGCCTGAGATATATTTTTTATAATAAGCGAAAACTTACAATAACTATGCATATAAGTTTGTAGTCCCTTTCCTAGCACATGTCACCGTTACTATCATATTATATTATAGAATGTTAAAGTAAAGAAATAACAATTGTCATTACTATAACTGTCTTCAAACGTGGAATAGATATACCCAATTTTACAGAAAGGTCAATCATCCAAAGTAACAATTCTCATGTGGTTGAAAATCAAAATATTAAACTATACCAATACGAGGTATGTAAAAATGACTTACTGATAAGATTGTTTTTGATCAAATATGAAATTAAATATTAGTTATATTACATTTGTACTAAATTAGAATTGTCATGAACCTAAATTATAGAAATCATTCACACTGATAGATGACTTTGTTCTATAATGGGGGGGGGGGGGCGGTGTCAGATACGTATTAGGTTTTCTTAAGTTAATAGTGCCGCATTACTTTGTTTTACTACTGTCATAACAATGTGACTTCTGTGTCATGTCATACCTCTGCTCTGTCAAGTAATATAGATCATTATTTGGCAAAGAATTTAAAACATTGTCATTTGAAAATATTTAACATGTATAAGTTATGTTAAGACTGCTTTACCCACAACTGTCATTAGACATCCTGTCAAAATATTTAACATGTATTTAGTCAATTTCTTCTGTATGTCATTTTCAATAGAAATTATTTAACATGTATCTATTTTTATTTAACATTTATCTTATACATGTACTTATTTGTCTACAAATGACATGTTAAACCCCTCTCCCTCCCTCTTCTCCTATCTCTCTGTGTATATCTTAAGTTATATGTAATTGGTTTACATTAATTTAATAGAAACTAGTTTTAGTGTTAACCCCTTCTCTCTCCCTCTCCCTTCTCCTATCTCTCTCTGTGTATATCTTAAGTTATATGTAATTGGTTTACTTTAATTAAAGAGAAACTAGTTTTAGTGCTAACCCCGTCTCTCTCCCTCTCCCTCTCTCTTCTCCTATCTCTCTCTCTGTATATCTTAAGTTATATGTAGTTCTAGTTTTACACCGAGTGAGATTTTAGTCGCCATGTCCCGTCATGCCACTGTTAGGTTAAAAAAAAGGGAAGTCATTGTCAATTGAAAATATTTAACATGTATTAGTTATATCTTTAGACTGCTTTGTCACAATTGTCAGTGACATCAGGTATACTGGCATTAGAAAATATATAACGTAGGGGGGGGGGTTGTAGTTGTTTTTTTTCTAGTTTTCTCTAAAGTTAGTTGATATCTATATTGTGTATGTTAAAATAGTTATGTCAATGTGAATCGGCACTATATAGCATGTAAGGGTGTTCTTTCTCCTAATTAAATAGTAATTAATGAGCTACATTGTTGTTGTCATGTCCTGTCACACCATTGTCAAGTACTTAAAAAATCTGTCAAAATGTCATGACATTGTCAATTGTCTTGTCAGTGTCCATCGAAATTATTACACAAGTATTAGTGCTCTATTAATTTAAGTAAAATGTGTCTTTGTTAACGAAGCCATGGACATTGTCTTTGCCTTAACCGTCGATGCCCCAGTATTACTTTATTTGTCTGTACAAAAATGTTATGTCAATGCAAATTGAAATTATTCATCCTGTAGTATAAATTGTGTGATGAGATTTATGCATGCACGAAGCCGAAATGGTGATACTTCATTCACATATCTACTAAGCAACGTTATGTAAACCCATTTGTGACAACTGTTAGTGTCTTTGTTATCTTAACCCGTTATTGTCTGCTTGCTTTGGGACGAACTTCTATTGTTATTCTCAGGTTATTGTAAAGTTGGTCTTTAATTGTCATATCACTTACATGGTAATATTATAGTTATAAGTATTTATCATTACTGCTATTAGTACATGTTAATATCGTGGTTATTAGTATGTATTATTACTGTTACTATTACCTGCATTTACTATTAGTTATTGTTACATGAGTATGTATTATTACTGTTACTATTACCTGCATTTACTATTAGTTATTGTTACACGATAATATCTTAGTATTGTTATTTATTATTACTGTTATTATTACATGTTAATAATAGTTATTTTTACCTGATAATAAATTAGTTATTATTACATGATAATATCTTAGTTATTATTACTTGATTATATCTTAGTTATTATTACGTGGTAATATCTTAGTTATTGGTATGTATTATTATTACATGATCATATCTTTGTTATTAGTATTCATTATTACTATTATTATTACATGATAATATCTTAGTTATTGGTATTTATTATTGCTGTTAATATTAAAACGGCGGACAACTTAGTGGGTTAATGATATTCGAATATTCATTGATATTAGTTTATAATATTCAACATAATAATTGCCTATTTGTTTTTCATATTCAGCTAACATGTTGCTTTCATATACATAACTTTTAGTAAGTATGTGTAGTAGTTAAATATAGCACAAAATGGAAATGTCACTAAGGGATGGCTTAGTGAAGTTTCAAACAAAATCTGTGCCGTCAGAAACCACTCGTCTTTATTTATTTTAAACTATGTATATATATAAAACCATTTTTGTATGTATATATCTGTGCCGTTCCGTTATACACATACTGGAAACAAAAAATTACCCCTTTCAACTATATTGCTAGCTTCAACTCTACTTATTCCCTTATTGGAATCAAATGCAGCATAATTAAAAAATTTAACTCGCCAGGCATCATTGGCTCAAAAAGAGAAGTATTATCAGTAAATATACAACTATATCTTTCTGAAAATTTAACATCCCTATATTTAAATCTTATACATGTATTAATAAAGTTATCTGGTGATATTGAAACGAACCCTGGCCCTACTGTACCTAATCAAATATCTGTCGTACACCTGAATGTGAGGAGCATTAGAAACAAGATAGACTTAATCTCAGCTGAACTTTCTGAGTATGATATAATAACGGTAAGTGAAACATGGCTTGACAAAAATATCCCTTCATCTTCTATTTCTATACCCTTATATAACACCCCTGTTCGCAACGACAGAAATAACCATGGTGGCGGTGTCGCGGTCTATGTTCGAAATTCACTACTTTTTAAAAGACGCCACGATCTAGAATTTGATGAAATAGAGGTAATATGGTTGGAAGTTGAAACTATAAATAATGTATTTTTAATAGGAACGTTTTATAGACCGCCAAATTCCATTAATTTCATAAATAACCTAATAGTCGATTCCATAACTCTGGCCGCATCTGATAGTGTTACAAACTGTTTTATTTTCGGTGATTTTAATGTTAACATGTTAGCAAAGCAGAATACTTTTTTACATAATGCTATGAATATATTAGATCTTACCCAGGTTATCAAAGAACCAACTCGATATGATGATTATGGAAAAAATAGTCTTATAGATTTAATTCTTACAAACGCGATACATTTTATTGTCGAATCTGGTTGTCTAGATAATTTTTGTAGCGATCACTGTCCGGTTTTTAGTAGATTAGCATTTAATTCACCTCATTATAAAAGCTTTCAAAGAATTATTTGGGATTATGGGAACATGGACCACGACAACCTCATCTTAGATGCATCTAACATAGCTTGGTACGACTTATTTGATGAAAATAATATAAGTAAAGCATGCCTTGATTTCACAAGTGAGTTAATTAAGCTAGCCAAAAAGAATATTCCAAACAAATTAGTAACGATAAGACCAAAAGATAAACCATGGATGAATTCTAAAATAAGGAAAATGAAAAGACGTAAAACAAAATTTATAGAAAAGCAAAACTATCTGGGAATCCTATAGATTGGGCTAACTTTCGCAAGATTAGAAATGACCACGTATCTTTAATAAGGAAGAGCAAAAAAGATTATTTTGAAAGATTAGATGATAGAATTAATTATAAAGCTAACTTCGGTACCAAGGATTGGTGGAATTTAGTTAATTCATTTGTGAAATCAAAATCTGCGGTCAACAACGAACTGGCACCTCTAGAAGTAAATAGCCACACCCACTTTACACCATTGGACAAGCCGAACGCCCTAAATGACTTTTTTATTAACCAATCTAAACTTAAAGACGACAATAATAACTTGCCTGTTCTTCAACAAAACCTCAACTCTCTTACCGAGATCGTGCTAAGCCCAAAAGAAGTTAAAGACATCATTTTATGTTTAGATACTTGAAAAGCTAAAGGCCCTGATGATATCAGTGGGAAAATACTAAAAACTATTGTAAATGAAATAAGCGAACCACTCTGTTATATGTTCTTTAAATGGTATTTAGTAACTGAATAGAATAACAACAAAACACATTCTTATGGAAAACAGCTACTCTGTTATATTTTTAATTTGTCCCTTTCTCATAAAAAAGTCCCTGAAATTTGGAAATCAGCAAATGTAGTAGCAATTTTCAAAAAAGGATCTCCTCATGAATGCGGAAACTATAGACCTGTATCATTATTAAGCATTGTCGTAAAAATATTCGAATAATGCATATATAAACATGTCTTTAACTTCTTTTGTGAAAACAATATACTAACTTCGTTTCAAAGTGGTTTCTTAAAGGGAGATAGTGCTATCTATCAACTGATTGATTTAACTCACTCATTTTGTCAAGCCATAGATCGCGGAAAGTATACGAGAGCAGTGTTCTGTGACATCAGCAAGGCTTTTGAGTCTGGCACGCTGGACTCTGTCATAAGCTGAGGGCGTCTGGTGTACGAGGGGGGCTACTGGATTGGTTTATTGATTATTTAAATAACAGAAAGCAAGTAGTAGTTGTTAGTGGTACCTCCTCTGACCCCAGAATTGTCCCTGCCGGTGTCCCACAGGGCTCGGTTCTCGGTCCTCTTTTATTTTTGGTATATATCAATGATATCGTAAATAATATTAACTCGAATATTAGATTATTTGCAGATGACACTTCCCTTTATTTACAAATAACGGATCCCTGGGCAGACGCGGCTATCCTGAATAATGATTTGATAACTATTAACAACTGGTCGAAGACATGGCTTGTAACTTTCAACCCCCTAAAAACCGAAACAATAACTTTTTCAACTAAAATAAACTTAACTAAACCACACTTGTATTTGGACAGTGTGCAAATAAAAGAAGTATCGGAGCATAAACACCTTGGGCTAAACTTTCAACCAAATTGCAAATGGGATGTCCATATAAATCATATCTGTAGGGAAACTTATCAATTGTTTAAGATCATTAAAATATCGACTTAATAGAAAATCATTAAACACCATCTATGACTTCTTTTATTCTACCACATTTTGATTATGCTGACGTAATTTGGGCTGGTTGCACAGACAAATTAGCTTTACAATTAGAAACTTTACAGTAAGATGCACTTAGGACTATTTGTGAGGCGGTTAGAGGTACAAGCCATGCAAAACTCTATAATGAAACCGGTTTTGTTCCATTAGCTGAACGTCGACGAAGACACAAACTTAAATTATTCTATAATTTAATTAACGGTCTGGACCCGTCTTATATGTATAACCTTATTTTAAAGAAAAAAACACCATATCGTCTTAGAAATTGTAATAATCTCGAAGAGTACTTCTGTAGAACAAACATTTTTTTCAAATTCATTTATTCCGTCGACGACCAGAGAATGGAACACATTGGAACCCGAAGTTCAAAATTCAAATTCTGTTTCATCTTTTTATTCAAGTTTGATTAAAAGCGACCGTATTATCCCACAGTACTTTTATATTGGAGATAGAAAAAATCAAATAATACATAGTAAACTGAGATTAGGCTGCAGCGATTTAAATGGTCATAAGTTTTTGAGACATTTAACGGATAGCCCCGTCTGCGCGTGTGGTCACCTTTTTGAAGATTGTTATCATTATCTGTTAATATGCTCCTTGCATTCGGATGCCCGCAGAAAAACTATTGGCTTACTCTAGCAGCAATTTCGAGATGTTGCTATTTTATTAAATGGTCAGACAGTCCTTTCATCTGATCAAAATCAGTTAATTTTTTAACACAGTTCATAACTTTTTAAAATTGTCAAAACGTTTCTAACGTCGAGATCATCCCGTCTGTTATTTATTTATTTATTTACTTTCTGCATAATATAATAATATAATAGGTTAATGCTATACGTTTTAGGTAGGTTTTTATATGGTTGGGGGGAGGGGGGTACCCTATTAATATAAAGTCACGGAACGGCAGCTGTATATATGTATATATGTATAAATGTTTAGTTTATGTTTAATTAATTTTATATTTTGTATGTTCTTGTTGTATATATGTTGTGTAGGTACATAAAATAAATTTATTTTTGTAAATTCTGGAGAGGAGTCAACATAGGCCTAGCCTGTTCTCCAATCCTATTTCAAATGAAATAAAATATTGTTTACAAAAAAAAACGGCTGTAAACTTGTCTAGTTCTTTTTCTGTGGGGGGCTGCCATATTTGTTTACTACAGTCACGTGCTACATTGTTAGTGCGTTACGTGCCACGACCTCTGATTGGACAATGCTTTGAATGCTAATTAGTAACGAGGTAAACACAACCAGTGTAAAAGTTTAGGAATAGCCAAGTATTGAAGCAACGGTTAACTGTTGTAAAACTTGCGTCCGTTGCTTCGGGAACATGCTTCCATGTTTGATAGGTATGAGTACTTAGATACATTGCTTTTATATAAAAAGTTATAAAAATTGATAAAATACGACTATTTTTAATCAAAACAACTTTGATGGATGGGGTGGGTTTTGAATTATTTTCAACGTTCTTTGAATCTCACACTCTTCTATTTTTAATATGTGAGGTACAATTGGTGCAAATTTGTTCATTCTTCAACGCGTTTTATATTGTATTATGGCCGCCACCTTAGATCCGCCGTCATTTACCAAACAACTCCAAAATATACCCCAAATTCTAAAATCGACCATAATTTCTTTTAATTTCGCGCATGCCCCACGATGTAACCAGTGTTTTCGGATCATTTTGTTTTTGCCCGGGTGCAATGTTTCTAACTATATTTAAACCTGTAACTTTGCGAGTTTTTGACCAATTTTAATACTTGTTTCTTGTTACCTTCTTTAAGATAGTTGACATATTTCATGACACGTGACGATGAATATGAAAGCTTTCATATCTGCATGGGACAGTAGCAGATCTAGTTATTATTTTTTTTTTATTGGGGGAAGCTAGATATCAGGAGCTATTAAAGATAGATGTTTGAAATTTAATTTTCTGTCGGAAAAGTGGTGTGCAGCTACTGCTTAAAGCTATTTTGACATTTGTGGGCACACCGGAAGTTACGTTTAATAAGAAAAACGAAAATCGGCCATAATTCTGGTAATTCTTAACCGATTTTTCAGATATTTACATTTTTGGATACCTGGAGACATTTCTGAGCAGATAGCAGCTCAAAATTGTCGATTTTAGAAACTTTGATGCTCTAATTTTTTCGTTGAAAATTGGATAATTTTCAAAATCTTTCTAAAATTGTTTTTTTTTTAAATTTTGAACTTTGATTTATATTTTTCGTAAGCTGACATCAATCCGATTCCAACAATATCAGTTTTGTTCTGAAATGTTAACTTTGATTTTTGTTTCGATTGCTTCTTTACCGAGTAGTTAAATTATTATGTCGTTTGATAACCAATTGAATTGTCTATCAGATGATACTACAGTGACAAGTTTCTATCAAAAATTGAAAAAGTTATAGGATTTTAAAATGTGACGTATTATACGATTTCGGGCAACTTTGGACGCATGTTTCTCGGAAACGCCGCCAATGATTTTTTTAAAACTTCCTCAGTCGAGAGTCTAACGGGTGATGTATTGTGTGAAACCATTGTACAATTTCTCTAAATGTCATAAGTAGTCGAAAAACGAGATTGAAAATCCAAAACGTCGTATTTTTACGATTTGGACCAATTTTAGAGGTATTTTTCTCGAAAAGTCATCGTAATATTTATGTTAAAACTTGTTTTACGGAGAGTCTAATCTGTAGTCTGATATATGAAACCATTGCGCCACAGTCCTTAATATCAGGAGTGTTAAACAAACGGATCGAAAATTGAAAACGGCATCTTTCATTGCAGTAAGAGTGGATACAATCTGTACGCATAACCAACGTATAACAAGCGTATAGAGCATACAGAGAGAGCTTTTTTTCAAAGTGGCAATTTTTGAAATAAAGGTGTTTTACTGTGAACCAATATCTGTTACTGGTGCGTCTATGGTGAAAATAATTCATAATATTAGTAAATAACAGTTACCCCTGGAATTAATATCCTATGCTTTATGTCTATATGACGTCATCCCTTTTAACCAGTTAAAATAAAGCTCCCCGCTGAAGCTTTTTATATAGAAGTCGCCTGTTTGTATGATTAATTCTAATTTCATGCTGGTCATTTGTCGGGGTTTTTGGTTGATATCTGAGACTAAAAAGTCTGGGGGTTTGTTTGGTCCCATTTGGAAAACTGGGGTTTTTTTTATTCCATTTACCCTTCGTGTATATCTCCGAAACTATAATAGATACAGTTCTGTTTACTGTTTTTTTTATGTTTTAAACAGTAGGTAATTATTACAGTTGCGAAAGTTGCGAAGAGACGGGAAGTTGTGTAAATCTTTAACGTGCATGAAAATTGAAAACAGACCCTAATTATGTCAATTTCCAACGGATTTTTTAAAAAGTTAAATTTTTGTACAGCTTGGGATATCATGGATGCCATAACAACCGAATTAAGACCGGAAGTGATGTAAATCTTTAACGTGCACGAAAATTGAAAACCCGCCCTTACTGTTTACTGTTTTTTTTTAAAGTTTTAAACAGTTAGTACTACTATTGCGAAAGTTGCGAGGAGACGGGAAGTGGTGTTAATCTTTAACGTGCACGGAAATTGAAAACAGGCCCTAATTATGTCAATTCCAAACCGATTTTTGAACAAGTTATTTTTTTGTACAGCTGGGGATATAGCGGATGCAATAACTGTCAACCCGTCAATATTGTGGTCAAGGTGAAAGCCGTTCAGTCTTGCGCGCAAGTCTATTTATTCTTTTTTTTCCGTTTTGCCTATTTCTCAGCAACTATAAGAGATGGAGGTCTAAAGTTTGGTTTTCTGTCGGGAAACTGGGTGGTGGCTAGTGCTTAAATGTAAAACGAAATTCCTGCGCATAGCGGATATACGTCAATTCTTTAACGTGCACGCAAATTAAAAATCGGCAATACCTTCGTCAATTCTCAATCGCTTTTTCAGATATTTACGTTTTTAAATAGCTGGTGACATTGCTGAGTTGATAGCAGTTCAAAAGCGTCGAGTTTAGAATCTTTGTCGCTCTCAATTTTTCGGTGAAATTGGAAATTTTTAATTTTTTTCTAAATTTGGTATTTTTAGGAATTTTGAAATTTGAGTTATTTTTTTGGATAGCTGACATCAATCCGATTCCAACAATATCAGTTTTGTTCTGAAATGTTAACTTTGATTTTTCACTTTTTTTCGCATTTTGGTCAAATCGTAGAGTTCTTATTTTTTTAAAACGGCTCCAATGATTTTTCTAAAACTTCAAGAATATGAAGTCGAAGGACCAGACCAGTCCATGAACTATAAATGAAAATCCTCTAATCATCGGAAGTAGTCAAGAAAGGTATCCGAACTTTGACAAAATTGCAAAAAATGGGTGACTGTGCGGAAAATGCGATGTATTCATTGGTTGTTTACTGAGTAGTTAAAGTATTATGTCATTTAATAGCCACTTAAATTATCTACAAGTTTCTTTTAAAAAATTGTAAAAGTTATAGGACTTTGAAATGTGACGTTTTTAACGATTTCGGGCAACTTTGGACGCATGTTTCTCGGAAACGCCGCCAACGATTTTTTTTAAAAACTTTCTCAATTGTCAGCCTAATAGGTTATGTATTGTGTGAAACCATTGTACAATTTCTCTAAATGTCATGAGTAGTCAAAAAATGAGATTGAAAATTCAAAACGTTGTATTTTTACTTATTTGGAGCATTTTTAGAGGTTTTTTTCTCGAAAAGTCAACGTAAAATTTATTTTGGAACTTGTTTTACAGAGAGTCTAATATGTAGTCTTTTATATGAAACCGTTGCGCACGGTCCTAAATATCAGGAGTATGAAAACAAAGGGATCGAAAATTATTGAAAACGCCATATTTCATTGTTAAGCGACTCGTGTAAGAGTGGATAAAATCAGTACGTATAACCAACGTATAACCAGCGTATAGAGCATACAGAGAGAGTTATTTTTCAACATTGCAATTTTTGAAAAAAGGATGTTTTACTGTGAACCAATATTTGTTTCTGGTGTGTCTTTGGTGAAAATAGTTCATATAAGTAAGTAACAGTTACTCCTGGAATTAATATCCTATGCTTTATGTCTTTATGACGTCATCCCCTTTAACTAGTTAAAATAAAGCTCCCCGTTGAAGCTTTTTATATAGAAGTCGCCAATCTTTATGAATAATTCAAATTTCATGCTGTTGTTGGGGTTTTTGGTTGTTATCTGAGACTAAAAAGTGTGTTTTTTATTGTCCCATTCGGAAAACTCTTTTTTTTTTATTCCATTTACAATTCGTGTATATCTCCGAAACTATAACAGATAGAGTTCTGTTTACTGTTTTTTCATGTTTTAAACAGTAAGTAATTATTACAGTTGCGAAAGTTGCGAAGAGACGGAAAGTGGTGTAAATCTTTAACGTGCACGAAAATTGAAAACCGGCCGTTACTGTTTACTGTTTTTTATGCTTTAAACAGTTAGTACTACTATTGCGAAAGTTGCGAGGAGACGAGAAGTGGTGTAAATCATTAACGTGCACGAAAATTGAAAACATCCCTAAGTATGTCAATTCCCAACCGATTTTCAAAAAAGTTATATTTTTGTATAGCTTGGGATATTACGGATGCGATAACTGTCAACTCGTCAATCTTGTGGTCAAGGTGAAAGCCGTTCAGTCTTGCACGCAAGTCTTGTTTTGAGTAGATCTCAGCAACTGCTTGTCGAATCGTTATGATTTCTTCGGTTTTACTGGGAAAGTGGCCTAATTTTACCAAAAACTACAATTTTGACATTTTTCAAAAACAAATATTATTTTTTTGAAAAATTATATGACCCAAAAAGTGTGTCCTTACAAGGCGCAAAAAAAACGTCGGAAGCAGTTTTTTTAATTTCAATTTCATTTTCTAGCAAATTGGATTAAGAGGTGAAAAAAGGCGTTAAGTTGAACTATTTACAACCCATTCAGACTCTTCAGATTTTAAAATATTTTTACATAACTTTTATAAACTTGTAGCTATAATCCATACAAGGAGAATGTATGTGAAAATTTGATTGTAATTTAAGCAGTTGCCGAGAAAAGGGCAGTTTTGCATAAGTCACTGTTTTCGTAATTTTGCCTGTAAAATAGTCATTTATAAATGGATATTCGCAAAAGTGACATCATTTGATTCAAAAAGCAAGTATGCGTCATATCAAGTTGATTAAAATTGAGACGGAAAGTGACAACATTTGGTCAAAAACTGCATTTTTGACTTTTAAAATCAATATTTTTTTCAACCAAGAATAATTTAATATGTATTACTAATTTTAACTTTTGGTTTAGATTCACATATTAATGAAATACATATGGTTATATAGATACCATAAAATTGTTTTTAACTTGTTCGGTTGCCGAGAAATAGACAGTTTTCTCCAAGTCACTTTTCAAGGTTTTTGGTTCATAAAATTGTCAATTATTTTTCGATTTTCGTAAAATTTTCATCATGTGATGGTTAATGTCATAGAGGATGTTATTAAACTGTTTACGATTTTAAGTATCACCGGAAGTAATGTCATTTTGGCAAAAACTGTATTTTTGGCCTTCAAAATAGATATTTTATTCAAATGAGTCTGGCTTGTAACGTTTTTAAAATTATGATATTTGATTCCGATCAACAAATAGTATAAACCCATACGATTATACAGATACCACAAAATGGTTTCTAACTTGTACGGTTGCAGAGAAATAGGCTATTTTCTACAAGTCACTTTTCAAGGTTTTTGGTCTATAAAAGTAGCAATTATTATTCGATTTACGTAAACGTTTCACCATGTGATGCCTTATGCCATTTCTGATTACGATAAACTAATTGAATATTTTCACGATCACCGGACGTAATGTAATTTATCTGAAATGTATGAAATGAATTAATATTTCTGGATTTGGTTGATCCTGCTCCAATTTTTTTGATGGGTGCAATGTTTACGTGGAAATCTGTTTATCGGTTCCATTGGTACTGCAAGTGATATGTGTGTAAGGGTAACGTGGTACTTAAAGTGACATAAGTGCAGAGGTAATGTGGTACCAGTGAAACCCGTTATTCCTGCTACGCAGGTCTAGTTATTATTATTATTATATACAAGCCCATTTTCCATACCCTCTTTAGTTTTCCAAAACCCACCCCGACAATTTCTGTTGTTAGGCGCTCTTTTTCCTAATCTCACGTTTTCCCTTTTTCTATTAATTCATTCTTTTTCGCCAAAAGAACCGCTAGGGTTTTTTTTCGATTTCTTCCCGTCTTTGCCTAAATTTAGAGATCGAATGTACTTTACCGGCGACAGAAAAAAAAGGAGACTTACTGGAAACTTGCTGATTTAAAACATACCTACGAAACCGGAGCTGTGCTTTCAGTGTCTCTTTCATTTCCCTATCTGTAAGATGTACAAACGCGTTTTCCATACGCTCTTTAGTTTTCCAAAACCCACCCGACAATTTCCGTTGTTAGGCGCTCTTTTTCCTAATCTCACGTTTTCCCTTTTCTATTAATTCATTCTTTTTCGCCAAAAGAACCGCTAGGTTTTTTTTTCGATTTCTTCCCGTCGTTGCCTAAATTTAGAGATCGAATGTACCTTACCGGCGACAGAAAAAAATGTAGACTTATTGGAAACTTGCTGATTTAAAACATACCTACGAAACCGGAGCTGTGCTTTCAGTGTCTCTTTCATTTCCCTATCTGTAAGATGTACAAACGCGTTTTCCATACGCTCTTTAGTTTTCCAAAGACCCACCCCGACAATTTCTGTTGTTAGGCGCTCTTTTTTCCTAATCTCACGTTTTCCCTTTTCTATTAATTCATTCTTTTTCGCCAAAGAGCTTTTTTTTTCGATTTCTTCCCGTCTCTGCCTAAATTTAGAAAGTTGATTTTTAGCATCCATTAAGACCAAATTACGTTTATCAGGTGAAAGATTTTTTTAGCCATTCATCAGATTTATTCATTTTATATTAAATGGACGCTTACTTGCCAAAAATATTAGACGAGGGCGCGATCCTCATTAATCTATTTTATTTCCGAAATGACCTAGTTGTGTTGAGTGGACGTTAAACCGCATTTATCTATCGAGATGACTGAACACGGTTTCGAGTAGTTTATTGTGAGGCATGGCTGAACTCGAACACGAAGTATTAAAGTCATCTCGATACTCAAGTAAAAGTTTTGCAATGTACTTTCTGAACTCGACAAAGAGGACTTCCAAAACATGGACCAGGGTAGAAGAAAGAGGTAAATCAGAATTAATTTACGTCAGGCTAGCAAGGACCGAATCATTTACAATTTTGATTAGAGATTCAAATGGGTGTGATTTTCCTTCAACAAAATTTTGAATATTTGGGTTTTCGAAAAAATCATGTAATTTCTGATAAATATTTTTCATGTCAAGTGCATTAATGCCGCTTTCTTATATGCGCCACAGGGGAGCAGTAATTAATTTATCTATCAGGCCCAAAGCTGGCACTCAATATGAAATAGCGGAATTTTGATATCTATAAATATGCTTTTGGTCAATCTATTTTCTGCTCCGAAATCACCAAGTAATTTTTTTATATGCTTGGCCATATAATTTACAACTGCGTCATTGTGGAAAATTATATTAAACCGGTTAGCATGAAATGGCGTTAGCGGTAATTTTGAAATCCCAAGGGACTTGAGATACAACTTAAAAGGCAAATAACAACCCGATTTTTCGTCCCCACCCTGCGTAAAGGCTTCACAGGTGGTCCGAATCAATCGAACACACCCAGGTTCGTTTTGCAAAAATGAACAAGCAGTTTTAAACGTCTGGGCCGAATACCGATTTTTTACTGTTTGTTTTGAAATATTTTTTTGACTACTTCCGGTTTACGGATCATTGTCGGGATAGTTTTAACAAGTTGTTTGGTTACTGAACCTTCCGTACAAGAATATTAAGAAATATCCATTCCGTTTTTTTCCAAAGAAAGAAAAATAAAGATCATTTTCAGTAATTTAAGGATTTTTCAACTTTTTTCAAAGATTGGTTACTTAACCTTCCGTACAAGAAGTTTCAGAAACATTCATTCAGCTGTTTTCCAAAGAAAGAAAAATAGAAGAGCATTTTCAGTAATTTAATGATTTTTCAACGATTGGGACCATAATTTAATTTCCAACCATTAAAATCGTATCATTCAGATGTCATATGATAGTTTATTAATTGGGCTATCTAACGACACTTTAGTTCTTTAGGTCCGCTAACATCTGATGGAGAAACAAGTTTTTTGCAAGAGCGCTTTTTTAAACCCTTTCTTTATTTTTTGAATACTTCCGATGCGGAGATTATTGTCGGGATAGTTTTAATAGTCGGATTGTTCTATTAAATAGCCACAGGACTATGTAATGATATATTACATTATCTGATCAGATAAAATTCCCCTTCGAAATCGTATGTTCAAAAGTGCCAAAAATTCAAAAATGTCAAAATATCAATAATTCGATTTCAATAACTCAATACATATTATACATCATTAGAATCGTAATAAGGCCAGCTATCCGAATATGTAATCTTTTTGTAAAATGTTTGAAAGCCTAATAATATATTTTATGAATTTGAAAGTATGAAAGCCTAAGAATAATTTTAGTAAAAACATAAGTCTTTCAGACAAAGTCTGAAAGCTTAATAATAATTTTATGAATCTTTCAGACTAAGATGAAAGCCTAATAAACAACAACAATATTAAGGAGTTCGGCGCAAATTTCGTTTAAATAAACTTGATTTGCTATTAATAAAATGGATAGGTTTCTCTGTAAGCTCCAGCAACTCGGAAATTCTTTAAATTTAAAATTAATAAATTTCTCCTTTTTTGCGGAGAAATAACTGGACTGTTAAATATGCATGATATTTTATTATCTTTTAAATACACACGTCTTGCTTTTTGTATATCCATATTATGTACCCTTTATGTGGGTTTTATACTGTCTCGTTGTGTGAATTGATACTTTGTATGTTTTGCTTCGTGTGTTCATATATATTAGTTTCATACTGTCTATATGGGTGCTCTGATTTTATACCAGTCCATATTTCTGTACTTGTATTTAATACTTTGTAGGTGCAAAAAATATTCTCCATACAATGGTGTGATGGTCTCATCAAATCTTAAAATAATCATCTTTTCCATTTATAACTCATCATTCAGATCTTACTTTTGTTTCATTTACGGCTTAATGCACTATAGATTGTTCAATTGTTCTCAGATTGATTATTTAACATTTAATTCAGAAAACTAAACCAATATAGACCATCAACGGCATATTTAGATATTTCCTAGCTTGAATGCAATTGGATTTAAAAGGGGCCCCATCAAACTCTGTTTGTCTGTATGTGGGAATACAGATGGTGGTTGGTGAAATCCGGGTGGTGGTTGGTGAAATCCAGGTGTTGGTTTGTGAAGTCCTGGTGGTTGTTGATGAACGCCTGGTGGTTGGAATCTGTTCCGGAGCTGTGGCCTTTCCAGTGGTAGATGAGTGGGCGTCGGAAGGAGAGGGCACTGGTTTGGTTGTCGCTGGTAGCGTAAATACAATTCATTGATACAATATAATGCCATGATTTTTCCCTTGTCTATAAATTTGAAAACAATGTCGCAACAGCAATATTTCTGCATTCGTTAATCCTCGGTTTTATAGAAAATACACCTTACGAAATGATAAATAGTGTTCGTAACTACAACAATTGCCTCGGAAGTCGTGAGTTCTACTGGGGAACTGGGGTAGCTAAAACTATATCAAGTTCACGACATGTGAGGTAACAAGATGGAAGCCAAAGTTACAAATACAAGTACTAATTTTGAAACCATTTGTTTCTAATAGATGTGCATATTGATCTAAATACGTAATTTATAGATTTTTTTTTCATTTTAGGATACATTTTCTGACCAGTGACAAGAAAAACATTAAACAGAAAAAGAGAAAATTACCCGGCTTTTCATTTTGTACTTACTTGTTATTGTACCGTATGGCAGTTCATGTTTTGAGACGGTGCGGTCTATATCTACAAACATGTTCCAGAAACTGTGGTTTAACACCCACTTGGCAGAAACTAGGCCTTTTCTGGACTAACGTCGTACGATTCTTGAAATTATTTTTTTCTACATTAGGTTTCTCTTTTTTTTTGCGGAGAGACAACTGGACTGTTAAATAGCTTATGCATGATATTTTATTATCATTTAAATACGTACGTTTTGTTTTGTATATCCATATATTATGTACCTTTTATGTGGGTTTTATACTGTCTCGTTGTGTGAATTGATACTTTGTACGTTTTGCTTTGTATTTTTATATATAAATAAGCTCAAACCTGAACTTAAAGATCTACGTATTGGTTTAACATCCATTGAAAACATCCACAATAAAGCGGTCGCTTACAATAACAAGTTAGCTGAAGTTATTGAATCAGTAGCTCCCTTGAAATCAAAAACTGTAACACTCAGTGGTATAACGAAACTATACTGATAGCCAAAAGAGAACGGAATAAAGCTGAACATGTATGGCGAAGAACTAATTTAGAAATACACAAACAGATATATAAACATTTAAAAAACCGAGTGAATTATATGATTGATAAGGCTAAAGTGTAGTTTTCTTCTTATAAAATTGAACATGGTACAAATAAGCAGAAAGATTTATACAAAATTGTAAATATCTTACTGGGTCATAATTCGCAGAAAAATATTATTCCGATCATTGATAAGTCGTCTGATTTAACTAGCTGTTTCTCTGACTATTTCACATCTAAAATACAAGTTATAAGAGAGGGGTTAGATGCTATAAATACAACCCTAGACTACAACCCACATATGTTTGATACCTCTAATGTTTGCTCTACTTTAAAAAAGTTTCATCTTGTATTTAGATGAAATTATTCATGTTATTGTCGATATTATTACCTCTAGTATTAATTCATGTATTATTCCTGATGTTTTTAAGCTAGCATATGTTATTCCATTGATTAAAAAGCCGAATCTGGACCCCAATATCTTTAAAAATTATAGACCAGTTTCGAATCTTAGTTTCATTTCAAAATTACTTGAAAAATTAATTGCAATCCAACTAAAGAGCCATATAGAAGACAACTGCTTAGATGGGCCATTTCAAAGTGCATAAAAGCAATTCCATAGTACTGAAACTGCCCTAACAAGGGTATCCAATGATATACTTCTTGAATTAGATGATAAAAAGTGTGTCTTTTTGCTTTTATTGGACCTATCTGCAGCATTTGACACTGTTGACCATTCTATCCTTCTTCATAGATTACGTTTTAGATTTGGTATACAGAGTGATGCATTGAAACTGTTAGAAAGCTATTTAGTGGGTAGGACACAATCTATTTTATTAGATGGCAAATTATCAAAAGATACTGTTTTATCTTTTGTTGTTCCGCAAGGATCAGTTTTAGGTCCGATACTTTTTATATTATACTCATCACCTATAAGCAATATTGTAGATAAATATAACCTTAAATTTCACTTATATGCTGATGATACCCAGTTATATATTTCTTTTAGCCCCAAATATCCATCTTCTTTTAACCTATCTAAACAAAAACTTGAAGACTGTGTTAGTGAATTAAGACTATGAATGTCTAAGAATTTTCTTAAATTAAACGATGTTCAACAGAATTTCTTCTTTTGGGATCGAAATATCAATTAAATAAACATGTACATTCTAACTTATCCATTGTTATAGGTAATTGTGAGATTAACCCTACTGCTTTAAGTCGAAATATTGGTGCGATGTTTGATAATTTTATGAATATGGAGGCACAGGTTAATCATATATCTAAAGTTTGTTATTTTAATATTCGTAATATTGGTAAAATACGAAACTTTTTATCAAGAGATTATTTTTGTAAACAATATTTTTATTCATTAAATCTGAATTCGGATTGGGGAACAGGCTATGCCTATGTGTAACCCCTTTCTCTGATATAGATACATGTACATATTATAAATATTTACATACATACATACATATTTACATAAATATAGAGCATATATTATGATACATCATGAATAAAATAGAGACTTAGATAATTATACAGAGTGCAGGGCTTGGAATAACTTAATAGATGTTTATGGGGATTTAAATCTTTTTGAAAGGAAAATAAATTGTTGGACCTCGATGAGAACTGGTTGTTTTATGGTTGTGTTTGGGGTTGTCGATTTTCTGTTTTCTTGCATCTGAATGTAAGGGGCATATGAGTAAATAGTGTTCGGTATCTTCAAATTTGTGCAAACAGGGCTGTCATCGACGTGTCTGAGAAATTTGTGGCCTTGTAAGTTCGAGCAGCATAATCTTAGTTTACTGTGGATTATTTGTAATTTTCGTATCCCTTGATAGTAGTATGATGGGACGATGGTATCTAATTTATTAAGTGAGTTTCCAAAGAGATGCAACAAAATCTCTTATTAACTCCCTTGTGATGTTAAGACTCGACAATTTCAACCCTCTATTAGTTGGCTTACCCCTTAAACTTATTAACAAACTCCAACGAATACAAAATACTGCTGCTAGATTAATAACCTTGACGAATAAATATACAAGTATAACCCCCGTTCTCTTTCAGCTGCACTGGTTGCCCATTAAATATAGAATAGATTTTAAGATTTTACTTTTAACTTTCAAATGCCTTAATAATGTAGCACCAAAGTATTTATCTGAACTTTTAGAATTATATACCCCAGACCCTACGTTCATCTGATAAATTACTTTTAAAGTAAAAAATTGTAAACCTTTCTGGTTATGGTGCACGTTCTTTTAGTTATCAAGCGCCTGTTCTATGGAATCAATCAACTTTAAATATTCGAATTTCATCATGACTAGTTACTTTTAAAAAAATGACTAAAACTTTCTTATTTTTAAAGGCTTATAATTATAACAAATTGTAACACCTGTTTTAGAAATAATTGCTTATTTAATGTATTTCTAACACTGGTGTTATTTATGTTTTGAATGTATGTTTTTTGTTACACTGTAAAGTGCCCTTGAACACATCTGTGAAAGGGCCGCTATATAAATTTTGTAATAATAAAATTTACTGTATATTTACACGTGTGCTCTGATTTTATGTCCGTACATATTTTTGCCCCCGTCCATATTTCTGTTGTATTTAATACTTTGTATATTGTATGCCGTCCTCAAATGACGTTCTGGTGCAAAAAAACTGTTCTCCATATAACGGTGTGATCGTGTGATCAAATCTCAAAAATAATCAACTTTTTCTTCAATAATTCATCATTCAGATCTTACTTTTGTTTCATTCACGGCTTAATGTACTATAAATTGTTCTCAGTCTGGCTGGCTGGCTGACTGTCTGTCTGTCTGGCTGGCCGGTTGGCTCTCAGAACCATCCCGATTTGATCAAAGTCTCAAAAATAAAAGTTCGAGTACGTATGCACTTTAAGTGTCAAGATATAGTTTAATGGTGTATTTACCTTGTCTCAAAATTCCAGCTCAATATATTGAGTCGTTTGGATGAGAATGTCAAAACTGCTTCTCCGGACACGTAACCTTTTTTTTAAGATTTTGGGACACCGGTCTCCATTTCCAGATGAAGACCTACAGACTTTTAAAAGATGTCTGAAAACGTACCATATATATTGAGTTAGTTGCTCAGCTCTAATAGTAAATGCAGGAGGATTGCACTAGTCAATAAACAAAAAAATCTACAGCATACACCTGCAGACAAGACAGAAAATAGACATTGCAAAAACTTAACAATTATCAAATCAAGGAAGAGGATTTGGGGGGATTTTATCACAAAATTAGGCAGTTTTATTCTTCAAAATGTTATCGAGATTGGTCCTTTTATCTACAGGGTTTATTTGGAGTTTCAATATTAAATATAAATACATATATAGCTGGTTGACCAAGACATGAAATCGATTAAATATACTTTTGCGTGTAATATAATAGGACTGTACATTGTTAACGTTATTCCCGCCTAGAAAAATATAATGACGGTATTTGTATACCTTCTGACTCAATTATGTTTTCTTAAAAAATACAAATCAATGACACCGCCGTAGGGAGTTCAATAATATTCGACAATAGAAATAGAACGTGCAGCAGTCACTTGATCGCTCTCATGTATTTGTGAGCTGTTATTTTAACGGATCAATATAGAAATGTTCAGTCCTTTGGCTCGTGGATACGGTACATGGAATGGGGGAATATATTTGAAAACAGAAGTATCAAACGTAAGTAGATAAGATGTATCGTTCCTATAGATAAGTTGTACATTTTGTACATTCATATGTACAAGTTGCACTATATTATAGCTCTACAGTATAAATGTGCTTGGTTAAAAAGTTATCTGGTATTATTTTCATTATAATACTTAGCAATATATCACAACTGTTATGTTATTTATAACAATGCTGTATAAATCTTTTGATCTGGGTAAACTTATTCGTCTCGTGTTCAGTTGAAAAAAGTTATATAGTTTACAGTTTTTCCAATGCTGTTTCTATAGGACTTTTACATAAGCGTATAGTGCCAACTATCGTTTTTATACATTCATTTTGTTGTTCGTAACTGGGATCACGGTGGCTAAGTTGATAAGGCGCTGGTTCGCTAGCCTTGAGGTCGGGTGTTCGATCCCTGCATTGAACGAGAAAGTTCATCTCGATTTTCCGGCGTGATTTCCCCTTGTCAGTGATGTAGAATGAGGGCCTGACAAGGACAGCTGCCTAGTCGTTCGGATGGGACAAAAATCCGAGGTCTCCCGTGTACACATTGGAGTGCACTTAAAATATCCCTTGGCAGTTGGAATTCGATATAAGAGTAGGCCGTAGCGCCGCTGCCCGGGCGAAAATTTCCCCCATAGCACACTGTATGGCGTAAGTCCGTTTTCAATTAGCCTAAGTTAGGTGCATAATAGTAGGACGTTAAACCCCATTTCATTCATTCATTCATTGTTGTTCCGTTAATTTTAACTTCTCATGGACATTTGGTAAAAGGATATCAAACAAACATATAGTTATTTGTACTTAATTATAAAATCATTATTTTATAGAAAAATAAAATCAATCTTTATAGAATAATAAAATCAATCTTTATAGAATAATAATAAAAAAAAATCTTTAGAATATAAAAATCATCTTCATAGAATAATAAAAATCATCTTCATAGAATAATAAAAATCAATCTTTATAGAATAATAAAAAATCAATATTTATAGAATAATAAAATTCAATCTTTAAAGAATAATAAAAAAAAACATGCTTTGTGTTTAGTAGAGCAGTGGGTGAAAAGGGTTAATGTTTTACATCCATCTAGGCCTATTACTATTCTTAATTATACAGTAAAAAGACACAGTGATAATCTTGTTACTATTCCACTAATGTCTGAACAAATCGACAACAAAACAGCCGCTTTGAATTGTTATATATACGACAACAGCATTGATATGAATGTTCAAAGTAATTGGGATAAATCAAAGATATTTAAAAATTATCACCACCAACAGACCATGTGAACATTAAAACACTAATCCACTAAATATTAACATTAATCATAGCAATCTCATCCAGCTTACCCCAAACTCTATCAAAAATTACAAACAGGTCAAAAACTTTAGAACAAAACAGAAGATAAACAACAATCTTATACAAATTAGAAAGCCGGTCGAAAATGAAGCGTGTGTTTTAACAACTTCGTTTGGATTAATTAATGCCAATTCTGTAAGGAATAAAACAACAATTTTATCTGATTATATTATTGAAAATTCAATTGATATTTGTGGAATAACTGAAACGTGGATGTTCGGATTCATCAACAATCGCAGCTTTAGTACCTTATGGATATCCATTATATACAACATTGCCCTAAAGGTTTACTAGTACTTATATTCAAAGGAGCTAAATCGCTATTATTTGGGACCTAGAAATTGACACAAATGGGTCACAACGCATATAATAATGTAATATGAATGTATATAAACTGATTTACATTCAATCATTTCGGTTTTTAATCTAATTTCCAACCAGTCATGTTCGGCGAAATACGCTTGATGTCTCAATCAAAAGTAAATTTCAAGCGTCTGGTTATTCCAGTCTACATGTTCTATGTCTCCAGATAAGAATATGCGTAATCGTCTTGCGTCGTTCTTCAAGTCCCTCGTTAAAAATGGGCCTAAAACGCATTATGGTACACGATTCGTGTACCAATGGTATTTTTTTTTTATTTTGTCTTAAATATTGGATATCAGAAGTCCATCTTTTCCCGGTAAGATAACAACATCAATGTTATTTTGAATTGACAAATAATTCGTGTTTTCATTGTCAAAGATTTGGGATGATATTGAGTTACGGACATAGCTCATTTAAGTCATCTATTAGGTGTAAGAAAATCCGTCATGAACGTTTTGATTCTTTTAAAATTTAGGATTTTGCTCTACAGTTGTCTTTTAAGGATACTAGGATTATTACAATTTACCGCCTGCCCAATAGCAAATTGTGTCAAAAGTGTGTAGAAGAATTTGGATTACTTCTGGACCAGTTGATGGTGTTGCACTATTATTTGGGGGGATTTTAATTTTGATGTTGATGATTCAAACCACTCTACCGCAGTTGACTTTTGTGTAATGTTGAATAATCTCTGTCTCGGACAAATTAATATCTGATCATTTTCCGGCAAGTTTTAATCTTAAATGAGAAGACCGACAATTTTCAGCAAGGTTTCCATAAATCTTGAATATGTATATTGATAAATAATCCCATATGTAACACAAGCAAAAATGGTCGTCACTTGTACGCAATAGTGTAAAAAAAAAATATGGTATATCATGGTTGTCGACCCTGTGGAGGTCACAATTTTAACCTAAATTCATGTTTATAACCTAAAGATATTGGTTCCTGTTCATATTTGCGCATAGCAGAGCGTAACTTCCTGAATTATGGCCCCTGATTATACGAAAAATCGCCATTTTTAGCTTGTAGTCTCTCTGAAGTTCACAATTATTATCCGATTTACAAAACCGCTTGGTTATATCTTATATCACCGTTACACCGTAATGGGTGTTGAGTTCAAATTTTGTGAAAATCGGACCAAAATTGCCAGACAAAATGGCCGCCGCTTGTACTCGAATTGTGTCAAAATATGATATATCATAGTTGTGGGCCCTGTAGAGGTCACAATTTTAATCCGATTTTGATGTAACTTGAAATGCATGTTTATAACCCAAAGATCTTGGTTCTATTTGATAATATCGATTTATAACTTCATGAATTATGACCCTTGGTTGTAGGAAAAATTACATTCTTTTTAGCTTGTTCTCTATTCAACTCTTGTATGTGGGCGTATCCTGCCTGGCAGTCGCTGGTTTATTTTTTATTTCACTGTACAGCACAGTGGATGCTTACGGCTAGAACATAGATCCATTCACTTGAATTGAGATATTCAAATATTAGAGACAAAACACTAAGAATTAAATTTTTGGCTAGTACTTATCGTAATTAAACGAATCATCAGGCCATTTTAATGAGTTATAGGTCTTTAATTTGCACTGTGAAGGTAGCTCGATTTTCGTTTTTCGATATTGGTGTATGGATTCACACAAACACTGCTCTATTTCGTGTTTTTTGGTATTCAGACTTAAATTTTGAAATCTCACGGGCGTTCTTATCTGTTTAAATCTTCGCTATCCGTTGATCTAGTTTATAAGCCAAAACAGGGACCTGCAATAGCATTTTTTAACCAAATTAAATGTCAAACTAGCCAGGTAGACATACGCTAAAAGCAATATGTTGTGGAATGGGAAATAACTATTTATTACATAATCATATTATAGCAATCTTTCTTTTTGAGCTACCCGCTGCCACATGAATGTATTTTGCGGGGATAGATGAACAAACATACCAAAAAATTACCACAAACAGTCTGCAACGATGTAATCAATATTAGGAAATGTATCTAGTATTTTATTGTTACCTTTCTTTTGTTTAATAATTCAATAGGGTTATGAACTGATAGTGTGAATTTGGTTTATCTCTATTGTAGTTGGAACATGTAAGTGGAGATGGTAAAGAGATACATAGACATGGCGTGACCGTAACACCTCATGCATTTAGATCAAAAACCAACCTTTCTCTGCCTAGTCACAAGGCAGATGGAGAAGTGGTTCTACCAAAAACATACCTTACCAGGAAAGGTTCATTACTGTTATTCACTGCCCCACTTGGAGATATAGAAAAAACAAGGCACACCACGAAAGCATTTAAAGTTGAAAAGTTACTGGATTGCAGTTTAAAGCTAAATACACTAGAAAGACTTTATTTGTCAGCTTTACAATATGGTGATCTGGTAAGATTTATTTAATTCTACATAATTTATTATTGATAAAAGTAGCTGATTTTATGGCAACTGTATAATTTATCTAATTGGTCATTTTTAAACTCCTTGAATAATTAACTTTTATTGGAATTGTTTATGCTATTCTAGTCTATATTTATGATGAAAGATAAATATTCAAATTGTTTTCTTTTTCAGTCTGGTTATTCAAGAGACAAATGTAGCATCGGTGATCAAACAAATCAGTTGTTTCTAAAATTTCTTCACAGTATAGATAGTCACGATCAAGAAATTAACACACAACCTGGTGGAGATTTATGTACCTATCTTTGTGATCTTAAGATAAGAGCAAAGTAAGTAATATGGGTATGCCCGTCTCTCTGTCTGTCACTGTCATGCTACTTCCACTTCCTCTTATGTATATCAAATATTTCAATGTTATTTAAACAATAAATGTGCTAGAATTGTATTAGCGCTGGTCATATCTCAGTTGGGGGATCACGGTGGCTAAGTGGATAAGGCGCTGGTTCGCTAGCCTGGAGGTTGAGTGTTCGATCCCTGCATTGGCCGAGAAAGTTTATCTCGATTTTCCGGCGTGATTTCCCCTTGTCAGTGATGCAGAAGGAGGGCCTGACAAGGACAGCTGCCTAGTCGTTCGGATGGGACGAAAAACCGAGGTCCCGTGTACAGATTGGAGTGCACGTAAAAGATCCCTTGGCAGTTGAAATTCGATATAAGAGTAGGCCGTAGCGCCGCTGCCCGGGCAAAATTTCCCTCATTGCACACTGTGGCGTATGCCCGTCTTCAATTAGCCCAGGTACGGTGCTTAAGCGTAGGACATTTAGGAGATAAACACTTCATGTTTTGCATCTAGAGGGGTGTTATTGTCCAATAGACATGTCCTGAGATCATTAGGACCCAAGACGCGTAGCGTCGCGGGTTCTAATGTAAAATCTCAGGACATGTCTATTGGACAATAACACCCCTCTAAATGCAAAACATGAAGTGTTTATCGACATTGTAACATGCTATTTACGATTTTAAAAGAAAATACTAAAACAGAGGGGTGTTATTGTCCAATAGATGGTGTCTAATTGACCAATCAAAATGCGAGGTCCACTCTTAGCATGTTACAATAAACCCCATTTCATTTCATTCATTCATATCTCAGTTGGAGTATGGACATGGACTCTTGGCTGGCATTCAAGATTTCTCCCTCAACCGTCTTCAGGTTGTACACAATAATTGTGCTCTACTAGTTGCCAAGTCATATAGAGATCATGTATCAGAAACTCTTAAAAGTCTTCATTGGCTGCCTGTGAAAGCCCGGGTCGACATTAAAGTGCTATCAAATATGTATAAAGCTTTGTTTTCGGATACTGCTCCTTCTTACATGAAACAATTATTCACATTCTAAAAACAGGGAAGACCGAATCTTCGTTCGTCCACAGACACTACTTTAATATCTGTGCCTGCTTATAATAGACTCAAAAGAAAATTTGTGGATCAATTTGAGTGAGTTCAACTTTTGATGAATTTAAATCGGAGTTAAAAACACACTTGTTTAAGTATTATTACAAACTGTGATTTGACACATGTTAAGCGCTTAGAAATATCACCGGATATAACGAAGGGCTATAGGAGAAGGGTGATAATATCGTTTGTTGTGATGCTGTGGTAACTTTTCTGTTTGACCCCGGGTATCATTTTACCCTTAAAATGGTCAGTCTGTGCCTTACTTAGCCTAACAATCATTTGGAATAAATCGATGAATGTGAACTTCATTTCATTTTGTCATTTGTTTCTTCGTCAGTTTCAGTAGGTGACATTAATAACACTTAAAAATCAAATATCCCCTACTTTTTTTGAATAGTATAGTAAATAAAGATAGGTACAAATATAGCAGTAAATTTAAAATGGGGTTTAACGTCCTACCATTCTGCACTGACTTGGATAATGAAGATCAATGCAACTGGTCGTTTATAGAAATTGGTGGCTTAGCACAAACATTAAAATATACGAAAAGTATTGTTATTATCAAGAACAGATCTTAGTGTCTTATTCGAGTCTAAAGAGTCAACAAACACAATGGCGTGTGAAACGGGTAAACGTTTCTCATGACAGAAGCTAAACTACGGTAAAATAAAAAGTTATCGACTGATTCGGCAGAAATTTAATGCGAGGTCATTGCTAGTCGCATAAAGTGTGCGATGAGTAAAAGTTTTACATTGCTGAAAAAATATTGGCACTGTCTTATCAATTACGGTAGGTAGGAATTTGAATATCAAATATTTAAAAGATGCTCAAATTATAAAGATAAGTGTTGAATAAAGGTAGGTGTGAATTTAGATATTCAATTTCAAAATGTTGCCTAAACAAAGGTGAAATATGTTGTAAATAAAGGCAGATAAAAAATTACATATCAAGCATTTATATGTTGTTCGGTTGTTTAAGTGGATCTATCATTCGTGCACCGCCCTTCTTGTTTATCCACGATACTTTATTAATATGATATCGTTTTCACTTGGAGTGAAGCGTGAATATCGAATACAAGCTGGAGAACCGCACTACTCTGATGTAGCCCTCGATTCATCACAATCCGTCGATGATCCCTCTGTTTCCATATTATTTTCAACCAAATGTAAAGGTTTTAAAATCGGTCATTTAAATTTAAATACAATTTTCGCTAAAAATTGATGAAGTAAGGGATTTAATTTTGCAAGATAGTGAAAAGTTTTAATATCATGAGCTTCTCTGAACATTTTTACATTCTGAATGTTACGATAAATGTATTAATATCTTTGGTTATGATCCGATAAGGAAAGATTGAGCAAATTTGGCGGAGGCCTTATCTTATATGTAAATTCAGATCTAAATTATTCAAGAAAACCTGATTATGAATATCAAAATATTTAATCCATTTGGATGGAACTCCATCCAGAATATGGAAAATCATTTTTATTATGTCTTCTTCTTGTGCAGTTTGGTTTGACGATTTTGAAACTAGTTTAAATTCCATAAATACTGGTCAATTTATTCATGTAATAGGACGTTTTAATATAGATTATTCAACTACTGTTCCAAACCGATGTGAAAACATAATCAATATGCAGGGATTACATCAATCAATTTCTACCCCTACACGGTGTTTTAAAATTATTCTACTGTTGTTGACCATCTATGCACAAACACATCGGATAATATCGTATTAGTGATCATTTTCCGATTATATTTGTCATTGGATACTGCAAGCAACCATTCCCATGGGTTCACACATGACATCGGCAAGAGGAAATATGTCCACGGGTTTGTAATATCATGTTTTTTACATTAGAAAAACATTATGTCTGCAGATAAACGGAGCTACACCTTTCTGAGTTAGGTCCAAAAATTACTTACAAACGAGTTATTGTAGATGAACATTTACAACTAATTATGAATATCATATGTTAAACAAGATTAAACATGATCTCAACATGGGTGTGTTTTTTATATTGTATAGTTTTACAGAAAGTCATAATGTAGTCTGGCGAATACAGTGTATAAAGAAAAGTAGTTTGTTTGCATGTAGCTATAGACGATATATAATCGGCCTATCTATGGAAAAATACCCCCATTCGTCATAATAGATTACGATCATTAGGGGAGAGCGGCAAGAAAGCTAGACTGAGATTGTAAGCTAGGGTTTGTAATTTGGGTTTCACTCTGCGTAGCTTGTGTGAAACACTATTGTTTTTGTTAAATAGGCTTTCAGGAATCAGACAGGGAGTGTGTCATACGAAAGTCCATTTTTTGCATTTTTTTTTCAAATCATCGGCTATTTCTTCGACTACTTTCGGTTTTCGGATCGTTGTCGGGATTGTTTTATTAAAGGGGAAGACTAACGACTTTAAACAAGGTTTCCATAAATCTTAAATATATATTTATACATAATCCCCTCTGTAACACACAGCAAAAAAGGTTTTGTAAGTGAGAAATTAATTTTTATTTAAACCGGAAGTGACATAGTTGGTTCAACACGCTCACTGGGCTCTATAGGAAGCACATAGATTTGGCATTAGTTTACTACTGTATTGTGTCCACGCGTCGTCCTTTGGCCAAAAATCTGATCAAATGCCCATGTTTATAAGGATATTATAAACACGAATTTATGTTTTTTAAACGTTTAGTACTCAAAGCCGTCGCGCAAATTCACTCATACTGGACAGCACGCTGTGTCTCAATTCACGCCACATGGCTAATTAGTATTCATCACGTGGTTTGTTGAACACCCGGCAAGTGAGGGAAGTTTCGTCTGCTTAAAGGTTTTAGTCGTGAGCCTGCTGACAGTGTTTTTATTTATTTCAACGGGCTTGTGGCACGTATATATTAAAATAAATATATAATTTTCCAAAGTATGTCCACGTCAGACACCAACGTATTGAAATAGATAATATCTCCTCTACATGGATCTATAATGCGGTATAAACATTCGAGTCCAGCAATTCTCAAGAGAAAATGGAAGAAAAAAAGGAAAAGCCGTTTACATCGACAGTATTAGCCAAAATACACTATGTTATATGTCTCACGTGCCCATAATTTAGGTATGTTTATTGTAAAAACACTGTCAGCAAGCGGAAACACATCGAAGCAGACGAAAATAAGTCTCTTGCAAGCTGTCAATCAAACCACGTGATGTATACTAATTAGCCATGTGGGTTGAATTGAGACACAGCGTGCTGTTCAGTATGAGTGAATTTAAATGACTTCATGCCAAAGGCCACTAGAAGGACTCGCGATAGGCAAAGTTTAAGAAAAATCTGTGGCGCCGTTTTCGAGATACAGGTGTCCAAAAACGCGCCAAATCAGAAAATACTTGATTTTCAGCATCTCATAGTTTACTTCCTACTCATTGTATCCATAAGAATTGGGTATCATACAATAAAACAATGCCCATGCAACCCAACGATACCTAAATCATTTGAATCCGTTGCTATCGGACGCAGAAATAAGGTTTTTCCCCAAAACACCCATTTTTGACGTTTTTTTTTTCGAAGTATCGGACATTATTTCGACTACTTCCGGTTTACCGATTGTTGTTGTAATTGCTTTATCCATTGGTCTGACCATATGGCTTAATGTTCCAGTAGTTTAAGAAACATCGATTGAGGCTTTTAAAAAAATATAAGGGTTACAAAATTGGCAGAAAATTTTAAAAAATTCGAAAGATAAAGGGCAAAAACTCTGAATGTAACTTATATTTCTGGAATCGGATTGCCTTCAGGAATCCAAAAATGTAGGTCAAATTTGAACATTTTAAAAAGAAAATGAACATTTAAAAAAAAAAAAAAATGTCTCCTAAGCAACCCATTTTTATTTTTCGAACGCTAGAAGTCAGCGACGAATTTCGAAATATCGAAATATTCAACTGCTATCGTCCGAGAAAAGATTCAGGGTTTTCGAAAATGTCATTTGTACGAAAATAGGTACAGAATTGACGATTCTATGGCTTTTTTAAAATTCTTTGTCACCGCACTAAACCCGACTACTTCTGGTGTGCGCAGAAGTTTCAAATATAGTTATTAAGTTGCCACCACATGCTTTACCGATAGAAAATTAGGTCACAGATCGGTATCTGTTACAAGGACTAAGAAATAGGCTCCCCCGATTTTTTTTTAACTAGACCTGCAAGCAGCACTGACAGGCTTTCAGGAATCAGACAGAAAGTGCGTCATACAATAGCCCATTCATCGATCTACCAAACGATACTTTAGTTGTTTTGATTCAGTGACACCCAGCTGAGAAATCGCGATTTTTGCAAGAGTACTAATTTTTTACAGTATTTCCTCAAAATATCGAATATTTTTTCGACTACTTCCGGTTTTCGGATCATTGTCAGGATAGTTTTAACAAGTTGTTTGGATAAATAACTTTCTGTACCAGATGTGTCAGAAACATTTATCTATTCAGTAGTTTTTTTGTAAAATAGATTTATAAAAGAACATGTTCAATAATTTAAAGATTTCTCAACTTTTTCAAAGATTGAGGCCATTTTTGCACCACTTATATTATTTCAAACCTTTTCCTTTTGGATTCACGTCACAGAACAGCGATAGATTTGGGAAAAATCGTTGGTGTCGTTTACGAGAAAGGGCTTCTAAAAAAGGCTCCAAAAACGGAAAATACTAGATTGTCGGTGTACCTTTATTTATTTCCTAACTATCGAAATCGTACCATTGAGATGCCATATAATAGTCCATTAATAGGACTATCGAAAGACATCTTACTTCCTTTGGTCCGGTAATATCTGACCAAGAAATTTAGCTTTTCGCAAACGCGCAAATTATTTTAACCATTGTTTTTCATTTTTTAAATACTTCCGGTATGGTGATTATTGTTGAGAAAGTTTTAATAACCGATTTGTGCAATTAAATAGCTGCAGGGCTCTATATTATTACCCTGAGAAATCCTATGTTCAAAAGTGCCAAAAATGCAAAAATATCAAGATATCGAAAATTAAATTTCACTATTTTAATACATATTATATATCGTTAGAATCGGATTTAGGTCAGCTATCTGAATGTGTACCCATTTTTTGAAAATCGGTTAAAATAAACAAATAATAGAGCATTTAAAAAAAAAATACGATTTTATATTCTTTTCCAGACATTTCAAAGTCTTATTGAATGGCTTCATGCCAAAGACCACCGGAGGGACTCTCGATAGGGAAAATTTAAGAACAATCTGTGCCGCCGTTTTCGAGATACAGGCGTCCAAAAATGCTCCAAATAAGAAAATACTTGATTTTCAGCGTGCCATATTTTGCTTCCTGCTCAAGTGAATTGTGGGATATATTTCAACCCCGCTTTATAAAATCTAGCAAAAACGACCCGGCTTCATAAGATCTATCACTTACGAGGCTTTAGCCAAAAGAATCTAGCAAAATCGGCCAGGCTTCGGAAGATCTATCACTTACCGAGACTTTAGTCAATAGGGTCCATTGCCCATGCGTAACCGGGAGTTTTGTTTTTTATGGGGTAGATTATCCAGTAATTTTCGTCAAAATAGAGAACCGACCCAGACCCGTCGTACGTTGAAGACTAGGGGATTCTGGGTAACCGAGACTAAGTAATTATCGGATATCGTTGAAAATCAAAAGTCTTTTTTCGTCTCGTGACCCTAAACACCGCGCATAAATTTAAAGTCAAACGGATAATGAATTAAGTCGCTAGATCGTTCACAAGACTTTTCAAAGTGATCAAGGGCCATAACACTGGCAGTAATTATTTTATATCGTTGAAAATTAGGCTTCTTCGTCGCTCGAGCTTTAACACTGTGTATAAATTTCAAGGCAATCGGATAAGTAATCAAGGGACATAACTCTAGCAGTAACTATCGGATATCGATGAAAATCAATGGGCCTCTTCGTCTCGTGGCCTTAAGCACTGTTTATAAACTTAAAGTCAATCGGGTATTAACTTTACCTGCCAGAGCGTTCACAATACTTTTTGAGGTGATCAAGAGCCATAACTCTGGCAGTAATTATTGAAAATCAATGGGCTTCTTCGTCTTGTGACCTTAAACAGATAGCTGACTTAAATCCGATTCTAACGATATATAATATGTATTAAAATACTGAAGTTTAATTTTCGATATTTTGATATTTTTGCATTTTTGGCACTTTTGAACATAGGATTTCTCAGGGTAATAATATAGAGTCCTACAGCTATTTAATTGCACAAATCGGTTATTAAATTTATCTCAAAAATAATCACCATACCGGAAGTATTTAAAAAATGAAAAACAATGGTTAAAACAATTTGCGCGTTTGCGAAAAGCTAAATTTCTTGGTCAGATATTACCGGACCAAAGGAAGTAAGATGTCTTTCGATAGTCCTATTAATGGACTATTATATGGCACCTCAATGGTACGATTTCGATAGTGAGGAAATAAATAAAGGTACACCGACAATCTAGTATTTTCCGTTTTTGGAGCCTTTTTTAGAAGCCCTTTTCTCGTAAACGACACCAACGATTTTTCTCAAATCTATCGCTGTTCTGTGACGTGAATCCAAAAGGAAAAGGTTTGAAATAATATAAGTGGTGCAAAAATGGCCTCAATCTTTGAAAAAGTTGAGAAATCTTTAAATTATTGAACATGTTCTTTTATAAATCTATTTTACAAACAAAATACTGAATAGATAGATGTTTCTGACACATCTGGTACCGAAAGTTATTTATCCAAACAACTTGGTAAAACTATCCCGACAATTATCCGAAAACCGGAAGAAGTCGAAAAAACATTCGATATTTTGAGGGAAATACTGTAAAAAAATTAGTACTCTTGCAAAAATCGCGATTTCTCAGCCGGGTGTCACTGAATCAAAACAACTAAAGGATCGTTTGGTAGATCGATGAATGGGCTATTGTATGACGCACTTCCTGTCTGATTCCTGCTTGCAGGTCTAGTTAAAAAAAATTCGGGGGAGCCTATTTCTTGCACCGGGCAAAAGAATATTTATGGAAGCCTTATAAGGTGCCACGAACAAACGACTTGAACAAATGCAGGTATGGCCTTGAAAATTTTAGGGTTCCTAGGTACCAACGTTAAAGTTCCTCGCCAGAATTTGGCACCCATGGTACCGTTGGTTCTAGCGTAGCGCATGCACGAAGTCAAGCGACCTTGAGCCTTGCCAAGTACAAACGACTTGAACAAATGCAGATATCACCATGAAAATTCGAGGGTATCTAATACCAATGTGAAAAGTTCCTCGCCGGAATTTGTTGCTCATAGTACCTTTGGTTCTAGTGTAGCGCATGTGCGAAGTCACGACGCACGGCAGGTACTACGAACAAACGACTTGAACAACAAATACAGGTATCACCTTTTCAGGGTATCTAGGTACTAACGTGAAAAGTTCGAATAATTCGAATTTTTAAAATTTTCAAAAGCCAAACATTCGACCATGAGCCAGGCTATCCTGTAATGTATTATTTTCGTTAATAGACGATAGGTTCTCTAAGCCACTACAAATTTTGTATGTTTTTAAGCCCATAAATGTGGATTTTTCACTATTGTTTATTTTCAATTCAAAATGGCGTCCATCAATTGACCTAAATCAAAATTCTTTTCGCGAGCGTTTTTCGGCCTAAATTAAAGGATTCGGAAAATATATAATTCCTTAGGGTTTTTTCACCTTTCAAGATGTCGGCACTTCCGGGTTGTGCTACAAACTCCATTTTTTGTGTACGAATCAGTAGTGTCGTAGCTAGTACAATTTTTTTTTCGAGGCAATCTGACCTATATTTCGTCGATTTTTGGGATTTTTTTTATCCTTAATATCACCAAGGGGAGATAATTTTAAAAAACTTTAATGTCTTTTTTAAAGTCACATGAGTGAGGTTACAGCAATGTAGGTCAAATGCATTTGTTCGTCAAATTCGGTGATTTCGGATTCGAAAAAACGTTTTGAAAATATATTTAACCAACAGCCACCACCCATTTTTAATAATCTTAACAAAAACAATAAGCTTTCATATTAAAATATGAAAGCTTAATAATAATAGGAATAATAATCTTAACAAAAACAATAAGCTTTCATATTAAAATATGAAAGCTTAATAATTTTAGTAATCACAAGAAGCTTTCAGTCGAAAGTCTGAAAGCCTAGTTAGACCTGCAAGCAGCACCGAAACGGCTTTCAGGAATCAGACAGGAAGTACATGTATGTGATAAAATAGCCCAGCAGCAGTCAACAGTACGAAAATCCATTCACTGAACTATCCAACGATACTTTATCTCTTTTGATCTGCTAATGTCCAATGGAGAAATCGCGCTTTTTGCAAAAATCTTCATTTTTTTAAAAACATCTGATATATTGTTCTACTACTTCCGGTTTCTGGACCGACTGACTAATGTACTAAGCCCGAAGCGTAATCAAAATATGCCTCTGTCATCCCTTACATTACTGACATAGAGGCGAAGTGACAGGTACACACAAGTCTTTGAGTTTTTTCAACCCTTTTCAATTTTGCAGACCCTCGCAAATGAAGAAAAGTCATGCGGTTTCAATGCAGTTTTCAATATTATAATAATAATGAGAGGGATATTCGTTCTCCCGTCCGATCAGGCAGGTTTCCCCCGAGTTCTTCGGTTTCTTCCTGCAGTAATGATCGAAATCATTCGCACGATCTGTGCCAAATTTAAAACAGGCCTCAGACCTAATTCGCTACCCTTGTAAAATGACGAGATTATAAACCAATTTCAAACATATACCGTCGATCAAATATGCTACAAATACGCTTTACCATGTTTCACACAGCCGATTATTACTCCGTGGCACTGGAAGGACCCCTCCCCGATCCACAGCACATTATGTAGATATTGTTTTGGGTGTCCTCGAACGGAATCTTATTCCCCATACAAACTCATGGATTAGCATCCCCTCCCCGGTGAATGGTATTATCAGTCTCATAATATACCCAAATCAACGTTTTTTTCCCCTATTCTACATAACGTTCAACACAGCCAATTTCCAGCCCAAAAACCAAGCTCCTGTAACCGATATGCAAAATTTAATAAACTACAAATGAATATAGATACGTTGTTTAATACTATATCCAGCTTTGAATTAAAAGAACATTTCACCACTTTATTTTGAAAAACAAAACTGACTCTATATCAGTTTTTATTGTTGTACACATTATAAATATATAATTTTCATCATCTATTATTATTCATTCACCAAATATCACCCATACTTTTTTTTAAAACAAATACTTTCAAATTTCCATCCTTTGGATATTTTAAGTATAAACCCGCTTCATCAAAAAGTGTCGCTATACCTTTTTTTAAAAAAAACACGGTTCAATGACTGTTGTTACCCTGAAACAATCATGGCGTCTACACGTCTCCTACATCGAGGAATGCCGCTAAAGTTTGTTAACACTGTGATGTTACATAACAACATCAAAGAATACCGCTAAACTTTGTGAAAATCAACCTATTTTCACGTGTTCAGTACACAACTATTACATCAAACAATGCCGCTAAAGTCTGATATAATTCATAATTGTCTCTTGCTTGACCAATATAAAAAATATCTTTAATACATATCGTTAAGTTTTAATACTTTAAAAATATATTTATTCAAATAGATCAATGAATCTTGATAATGATTATGCTTTTTGTAACCCGTCTATAATCCTTACGTATGATTAAATTTACCAGATTTTAAATAGACTTTTATAGCCTCCCATAAATTGTCAAGATATGTTATATTATAAGGTCAAATTTTCGGTCAAATGTGGCAATTTCAAATTAAAGTGCTGAAAAGGGTAATAGTTTCTGTAATATCTCACGATATCACCACTGTTAGAAGTGGACGTAACACTCCAAGAACGAATCACGTCATTTATTTCTTTTTAATTCGAGTACTTAAAAGTCCCATTTTTACATTTCACGTATATATGACTTGAAGACTATATTGTTATAATATTTTGAAGGGTCTTGTCTTATTTAAATGGAATGACCCTAAAATCTTCATTATAATAAGAATTTATTTACTTCATTACTTCATCATTCTAAGATTATAATACTGAAATGTATTCTATACTGCCCTTTCAAACCGTACGTTCAACTCTTCCATGCAGCAAAAACAGGCACAATATTTGTTATAAAGGAATTTAACAACAATTTTGACCGAAGAATGAAAGTACACAATCTCTAAGAATTCATCTTATTTATTTAACCACACTATTAACATAACATAATCATGTCGCTAATTACATTAACCTATGTATATTTAGCGTTTGTACATTTACAGAAAGTGAGAATAAATATCTTTGGCTTTTGTTATTAAAAATGTATGTAAATCGTGATTATAATTATATACATTGACTTATATGTCTGTAAAAATGTATTACGGGAAATGGATTTATATAAGCTCTGGCTTGTTAGCAGATCACACAATCAAATATTGTATCTTTACATTATGTAAATATTGACTGACTAAATAATTTCAGGAAAAATAATCTTATATAGATAAAGCAGGTGTAAAACTCAATGTAATCTCCAAATATTTGTGAAAACAAAATTGTACTCGGCTTGGAATTTTCATCTTTGATTTTAAAGAAAACAAGCTTCAATGAACAATGAATAATCATTGCTTTAATTGCCTATTCTCCAATCCTATATTAAATGAGATAAAATATTGTTTACAAAAAAACCCCGGTGGAACAGTTCATTACTGATTAGATAAGGGTCAAACGAGTAATAAATTTTGTAATCGAAACAGTGTGTAATCAAAATGGAACGTGGTCTTTGGCTATTGCCTGATTAGCAAATATACAATCCTTAACACTATGTCACTAATCACGTTTCAACACCATTCATATAATGTATATATATATATATATATATATATATATCTACTCCCACTTATATCTTTAACAAGCAATAGCAATGGATTCGTTGTCCAGAGCAGAGGAGATGCTAATCTTTACAGAGAGGCAGTTTAGAAAATCTACTGAACAATATAGTTTGCTAAATTCCACACTAAAGGAATGTACAGTTAGATTACAACGCGCTATAATCACGATCAACATGGATTTAGATACCCAATACAATTGAAGATATTAGTGAAGCAACAGCTTCAATATGTATATTACAAATACGCCAAAATGAAGCGTGAAATGATACTAAATTTGAGAGCCGAAATGAGAAGACTTGTGAACCAATAAAACCTTGATCTAGATGTTTAAAACGGCCCTTTTAAGGGCCAAGCAAATTTAAAAAAGATTTCCTTTTCATATTCTAATAATATTAAAAGATATTTGTTATATCAGTATTCCACATATTCATGTTGTACCGTTTAAACGAATGTTACAGGTCGTGTCAAAGAGAGAAAGATTTAAAGATAGGGTTTAACACCCATTCGGGACTAACATATGGTTTAATTTTGGAACCCTTACCTTCTATTTTTTGACCGCAACCTTTATTATTCGCAAACGGGTTCATTTCTCGACATATCTCACACAATTATAAAAATAAAAATCTCTTTTCAAGTAAAATTTATCACTTCAGTGAACATGCGGACTGTGCATTTCAGTCTAATAATAATTGTGTATGATTTTGATTTCAAAATTCTACATGGAAATAGTGTTGAATTATTATAAATGTGTGTTAGCGGTGCCACTAAATGATTCCTTTGGGAAACAAATAAGAATCACTGTGAAAAATAGTCAATATGGGGAACCCACGAGGATCGGAATTTTCATACTTCAGCTATAAAGAAAGCGATAGAAACTGTCAGCGGACTTCGTTCGATTACAGTCAGTTCAAGAAGAAACTACATGTATAAAAGAACGTCATTTTGGTAACTCGATGAATGGACTATTGGGAGACAGGACGTCAGTCATACGAAAGTACATTCACTGTACTATCCAACGATATTTTAGCCCTTTTGATCTGATAATATCCAACGGAGAAATCGCGCTTTTATAAAAATCCTAATTTTTTTGCATTTTATAAAAATCTTAATTTTTTGGCATTTTATAAAACATCGGACATTTGTTCGACTAATGCCGGGTTTCGGATCATTGTCGGGATAGTTTTAACAAGATGTTTGGTTACCTAACCTTCTGTACTAGAAGTTTCAGAAAAAATCCATTGGGTAGATTTCGTAAAACATCGGACATTTGTTCGACTACTTCCGGGTTTCGGATCATTGTCGGGATAGTTTTAACAAGATGTTTGGTTACCTAACCTTCCGTACTAGAAGTTTCAGAAAAATCCATTGAATAGATTTCGTAAAAAAGAAAATAAGGCGCCTCAGAATGTACCAAAACGAGAAATGCTAGATTTTCCGCTTACCATAATTTATATCCTAACCATCGAATTTGAATCATTTAGATGTCATAAGATAGTCTACTCGTGGGACTATTCGATGACATTTTAATTGCTTTAGTCTGATAATATCTGACGAAGAATTTGAGTTTTAGCAAGAGCGACATTTTATTTACCCTTTTTTGAACTGTTTGCGGCAAATAGGATTAACATCCGTTTTTTTTAAAACTTATATGGGAACAGGCCTTTTAATGATATACTACATTATCCGATCAGATAAAACCCCCCTGAGAAATCATATGTTCAAAGTGTCAAAAATGCTAAAATGTCAAAATATCAAAAATTAAATTTCAACAATTCACTATATATTATACAAGGGGTTGTATACCAAGTGAACGGCACATGTGACTTATCATATATTGGAGAAACTAAGCGACCACTCGACAAGCGAATATCAGAACACCGATCCAAAGCAGCTACCAACAACTCGGCTATAGCGGAGCATCTACAGAACCACCCGCAGCACAGAGTTGACTGGAACGAGGTGCAGATACTAACAGCCAACCAACTGAATAGAAAAACGAGGAAAATACTAGAAGCAATTAACATTAGAAGATATTCACCTGAACTCAATAGGGACACGGGGCTTCACATTTCAAGGGCATACGACGAGGTCATCAGAATAAACAACACAATTTAAAAGTTACTATCCATTACAGCCTTATAAACTGTCTTTATTACTTAACTATCCCTATGCTGTTACACATCAACTATATCGACTTTATTGTTATGTTGTTCATCTATTTATTTATGTTTTCCGAAAATGGGCTTATTATTAGGTTTTTGAATATATATGTAAGGAATATATTGGTCAATTTCACTCTTTCTGGCACTGCATAATTAGTGACTATAATAATGTTTTGGTGGTTATATTTTTTTAATCTTTAACCTATATTCTGATTGTCATAACTAATCTACTCACACCCGTGTTTTACATATTCAACACCTATCTTGTTTATTCAGTCATCTGTGATGGGGCAATGTAGCTGCTTACAATAGTTATTGGTAAATGGTCTCATCTTTATTATGTTGACGGCTCCCTTTGAAGAGCTTCCTAGTTAGTTAAGTCTATCTCCTTGTTTGGACTGCTTAATCTATAAGTGTTTACAACTGGTTTTGTTTTCTGTTTTTTTCTGCTTAATTGTTTTGTTTAATCTTTTACCCTTATTGTTTTGTTATTTAATCTATGTAAATGGCTTCACCATGCAACTCCTATATATTTGTCCAAAGTTTACTAAATGTCATTGTGCTTGATAACGATAAGAGCATACTTGTCGAAACGTCGTGCTTTGTGAATAAACCAGTGATTGATTCCCATAAAAACTGTGTTCTGTTAATGTGTTTCCCAATCGCTAAATGCCACTTAAAGATTATATTATACATAGTTAGAACCGTTATTAGGTCGGTGTTTTCAATAGCTAGAAAACGATACTTTAATTGTTTTGATTTAGTGACACCCGGCTGAGAAATAGCGACTTTTGCAAGAGTATCAATTTTTTTTACTGTACATGTATTTGCTTTTTTGTGTGTGTTTTTCCCAAATATCTGATATTTTTTCGACTACTTTTAGATTTTGGATCGTTGCCGGGATAGTTTTAACAAGTTGTTTTGATAGATATCTTTCTGTACTAGAAGTGTCAGAAACATTCATTCGGTAGTTGTTTGTAAAAATGATAAATAAAAGAATATTTTCAATAATTTAACGATTTTTCAACTTTGGGGCCATTTTTCGACCTCTTATATTATTTCAAACCTTTTCCTTTTGGATTCACGCCACATACCACCGATAGGACTCTGCGTTAAAAACGTTTCAGAAAAATCGTAGGTGTAGTTTTCGAGAAAAAGGCTTTTAAAAAGGCCCCAAAAACGGAAAATATTAGATTTTTGGCGTACCATAATTTATTTTCTAACCATCGATTCAGATGCCATATAATAGTCTATTAAAAGGGCTATCCAAAGACATTTTACTTCTTTTGGGCCGGTAATATCCGACCGAGAAATTCAGCTTTTTGCAAGAGCGCATTTTTTTTAACCTTTTGTTTTGCATTTTTTGACTACTTTCGGTATGGTGATTATTTTCGAGATAGTTCTAATACCGATTTGGGCAATTGAATAGCTACAGGGCTCCGTAAGAATATATTACATTATCTAATCCTATAACATACACCTGCGAAATCCTATGTTCAAAAGTGCCAATAATGCAAAAATATCAAAATATCGAAAATTAAATTTCAGTATTTTAATACATATTATACATCGTTAGAATCGGATTTTTAAAGTCGGCTACCTGAATGTGTAACCATTTTTTGAAAATCTGTTAAAATAAACAAATAATTGAGCATTTCCAAAATTTGACGATTTTTCGACTTTTTTCGGTTTTCAGTTCTCTTTTTATCGTATTCCAGACATTTCAAAGTCTTATTGGATGGCATAATTCACAAGACTCTAGCATGGACTGTCGATAAAAAAAAAATTGTAGGTTCAGTTTTCGAGATACAGGCGTCCAAAAACGCTCAAAATCAGAAATATCGGACATTATTTCGACTACTTCCGGTTTACCGATTGTTGTTGAAATTGCTTTATCCGATGGTCTGACCATATGGCTTTATGTCAAAAGAATTTCAAAAACATCGATTGGGGCTTTCAAAATATAAAAGGGTTACAAAACGCTCAAAATCAGAAAAAACTTCATTTTCAGCGTGATTGTTGTTGAAATTGCTTTATCCGATGGTCTGACCATATGGCTTTATGTCAAAAGAATTTCAAAAACATCGATTGGGGCTTTCAAAATATATAAGGGTCACAAAACGCTCAAAATCAGAAAAAACTTCATTTTCAGCGTGCATGCTTCCTGCTCATCGTATCCGTATAAATTGGGTATCATACGATACTGCAATTCTCACGCAACCCAACGATACCTAATTATGTTACTACATCCATTGATATTGGACGCAGAAATAACGTTTATCCAAAAACCACCCATTTTTATAAGCCCACATTTTCATGTGGACGTATTATGTCGTCGCCCCTGTCCGTCCGTCCGGACGTCCGTCCACAATTGTTTGTGGACTCTCTACAGGTTACAATTCTTACCCGATTTCGACGAAACTTGAAATATAGGTTTATCCCCCAAAGATCTCGGCTGCTTTCGATATTGGCATGTATCGGATCAAAACTTCATGGATTATGCCCCCTGATTGTACGAAAAATCACGTTTTTAGCTTGTGGACCCTATAGAGGTCACAATTTTGAACCGATTTTGATGAAACTTGACATGCATGTTTATATCCCAAAGATCTTGGTTCCTTTTTATTTGCGCCTATCGGAACGTAATTTCCTGAATTGTCCGAAAAATCACCTATTTTAGCTCGTGGTACCTCTGGAGGTCACAATTAATATCCGATTTGGAAAACCGTTCGATTATATCACCGTTACACCCTAAGGGCGGTTGAGTTCAAATTTCGGAAAAATCGGACCAAAATTACCATACAAAATGGCCGCCGTTCGTACGCGAATACTGTTAAAAAATGGTATATTCAGGTTGTGGACCCTGTAGGGATCACAATTTTAATTTCATTTTGATGAAACTTGAAATGCATGGTTATAACCCAAAGATCTTGGTTCCTTTCAATATTTGCGCATATCAGATCGTAACTTCCTGAATTATGGCCCCTAATTATACGCAAAATCGTCTTTAATTAGCTTGTGGTCCCTCTGGAGGTTACAATAATTATCCGATTTAAAAAATCGTTTGATTATATCACCGTTACACCCTAAAAAAGGTTGAGTTCAAATTTCGGTAAAATTGGACCAAAATTGCCATACAAAATGGCCGCCATTCGTACGCGAATACTGTTAAAATATGGTATATCAAGGTTGTGGACCCTGTAGAGGTCACAATTTTAATTCGATTTTGATGAAACTTGAAATGCATGGTTATAACCCAAGGATCTTGGTTCCTTTCGATATTTGGGCATATCGGATTGTAACTTCCTGAATTATGGCCCCTGATTATACGCAAAATCGTCTTTGTTTAGCTTGTGGTCCCTCTGGAGGTCACAATTATTATCCGATTTAAAAAATCGTTTGATTATATCACCGTTACACCCTAAGGATGGTTGAGTTTGAATTTCGGAAAAATTTGGAACAAATTGCCATACAAAATGGCCGCCAAATGTACGCGAATACTGTTATAAAAAGGTATATCAAGGTTGTGGACTCAGTATAGGTCACAATTTTGATTCAATTTTGATAAAACTTAAAATGCATGGTTATAACCCAAAGATCTTGGTCCCTTTCGTTATTTGCGCATATCATATCGTAGCCTTCTGAATTATGGCCCCTGATTGCCCGAAAAATCGCCTATGGTCCCTCTGGGAGTTATGATTATTATCCGATTGAAAAAAAGCTTGACTCTATCACCGTTACACCATACCGAAGGTTGAGTTTGAATTTCAGGGAAATCGGACCGCCGTTTGTACTCTAATAGTGTTAAAATCGCCTATGGTCCCTCTGGGGGTCACGATTATTATCCGATTTAAAAAACCTGACTCTATCACTGTTACACCATACGGAAGGTTGAGTTTGAATTTCAGGGAAATCGGACCATAATTGCCAGACAAAATGGCCACCGTTTGTACGCGAATAGTGTTAAAATATGGTATATCAAGGTTGTGGACCCAGTATAGGTCACAATTTTAATTCGATTTTGATGAAACTTGAAATGCGTGTTTATAACCTAAAGATCTTGATTCTTTTCGATATTTGCGCATATCAAATTGTAATTTAATGAATTATAGCCTTTGATTGTAGGAAAAATCACTTTCGGTTTTGCTTGTTCTCTAACCATCTCTCGAAAATGTGGGCGTATCCTGCCTGGCAGTGCCAGCTTACTATCTTTGACGTTTTTTTTCGAAATATCGGACATTATTTCGACTACTTCCGGTTTACCGATTGTTGTTGAAATTGCTTTATCCGATGGTCTGACCATATGGCTTTATGTCAAAAGAATTTCTAAAACATCGATTGGGGCTTTCAAAATATATAAGGGTTACAAAATTGGCAGAAAATTCGAAAAAAAATCGAAAAATAAAGGGCAGTAACTCCGAATGAAACTTATATTTCTGGAATCGGATTGCCTTCAGCTATCCAAAAATATAGGTCAAATTTGAAAATTATGAAAAATAACAAAAAGTAAGATACTTTCATTTTTCGAAAGCTAGAAATCCGCAACGAATTTTCGAAATTTCGAAATTTTCAACTGCTATCAACGAAAAAAGATTAGGTGTTTCCGATAATGTCATTTGTACGACAATAGGTACATAATTGACGAATCTACGGCCGTTTTCTAATATTTTACATTCGGCCACTTCTGGTCTGCGCAGAAGTTTCAAATATAGTTCATGACGTGGCCACCCCATGCTTCACCTTAGAAAATTAGGTCCCGGATCGGTATTTGTTACAGGGACTAAGAAACAGGCTCCCCCGAAAAAAAAGAGGCTTTCAGTTGAAAGTCTGAAAACCTAACTAGACCTGCAAGCAGCACTGAAACGGCTTTCAGGAATCAGACAGGAAGTACATGTATGTGATAAAATAGCCCAGCAGTAGTCACCAGTACGTGTGTCATACGAAAATCGATTCACTGGACTATCCAACGATACTTTATCTCTTTTGATCTGCTAATATCCAATGGAGAAATCGCGCTTTTTGCAAAAATCTTCATTTTTTAAAAACATCTGATATATTATTCTACTACTTCCGGTATCTGGACCGACTGACTAATGTACTTAGCCCGAAGCGTAATCAAAATATGCCTCTGTCATCCCTTACATTACTGACATAGAGGCGAAGTGACAGGTACACAAGTCTTTGAGTTTTTTCAACCCTTTTCAATTTTGCAGACCCTCGCAAATGAATAAAAGTCATGCGGTTTCAATGCAGTTTTCAATATTATAATCATGATGAGAGGGATATTCGTTCTCCCGTCCGATCAGGCAGGTTTCCCCCGAGTTCTTCGGTTTCTTCCTGCAGTAATGATCGAAATCATTCGCACGATCTGTGCCAAGGGCCAAATTTGAAACAGGCCTCATGCCTAATTCGCTACCCTTGTAAAATGACGAGATTATAAACCAATTTCAAACATATACCGTTGATCAAATATGCCACAAATAAGCTTTACCATGTTTCACACAGCCGATTATTACTCCGTGGCACTGGAAGGACCCCTCCCCGATCCACAGCATATTATGTAGATATTGTTTTGGGGGTCCTTGAATTATTATTATTCTAATGCATTTCTTCTTAAGAATATATTATCTATTTCCACTGCAACATACAGTCAGGATTGCAAGACAATGGTGCCCGACTGACTTATGTGCTAAGCCCGAAGCGTAATCAAAATATGCCTCTGTCATCCCTTACATTACTGACATAGAGGCGAAATGACAGGTACGTGTGTCATACGAAAATCTATTCACTGGACCATCTAACGATACTTTATCTCTTTTGATCTGCTAATATCCAATGGAGAAATCGCGCTTTTTGCAAAAATCTTCATTTTTTAAAAACATCTGATATATTATTCTACTACTTCCGGTATCTGGACCGACTGACTAATGTACTTAGCCCGAAGCGTAATCAAAAGATGTCATCCCTTACATTACTGACATAGAGGCGAAGTGACAGGTACACAAGTCTTTGAGTTTTTTCAAACCTTTTCAATTTTGCAGACCCTCGCAAATGAATAAAAGTCATGCGGTTTCAATGCAGTTTTCAATATTATAATCACGATGAGAGGGATATTCGTTCTCCCGTCCGATCGGGCAGGTTTCCCCCCGAGTTCTTCGGTTTCTTCCTGCAGTAATGATCGAAATCATTCGCACGATCTGTGCCAAGGGCCAAATTTGAAACAGGCCTCATGCCTAATTCGCTACCTTTGTAAAATGACGAGATTATAAACCAATTTCAAACATATACCGTTGATCAAATATGCCACAAATAAGCTTTACCATGTTTCACACAGCCGATTATTACTCCTTGGCACTGGAAGGACCCCTCCCCGATCCACAGCATATTATGTAGATATTGTTTTGGGGGTCCTTGAATTATTATTATTCTAATGCATTTCTTCTTAAGAATATATTATCTATTTCCACTGCAACATACAGTCAGGATTGCAAGACAATGGTGCCCGACTGACTAATGTGCTAAGCCCGAAGCGTAATCAAAATATGCCTCTGTCATCCCTTACATTACTGACATAGAGGCGAAATGACAGGTACACAAGTCTTTGAGTTTTTTCAACCCTTTTCAATTTTGCAGACCCTCGCGAATGAAGAAATGTCATGCGGTTTCAATGCAGTTTCCAATATTATAATCATAATGAGAGGGATATTCGTTCTCCCGTCCGATCAGACAGGTTTCCCCGGAGTTCTTCGGTTTCTTCCTGCAGTAATTATTACATATTATTATTACAAACATTTGTTATAGCCCCTCTTTCACATACACGTGTTCAGAGGTGCTTTACAATTGTACAGATATAAGTAATGATCGAAATCATTCGCACGATCTGCGCCAAGGGCCAAATTGGAAACAGGCCTCAGGCCTAATTTGCTACCCTTGTAAAATGACGAGATTATAAACCAATTTCAAACATATACCGTCGATCAAATATGCTACAATGAATGAATGAATGAAATGGGGTTTAACGTCCTACGCTTAAGCACCGTACCTGGGCTAATTGAAGACGGGCATACGCCACAGTGTGCAATGAGGGAAATTTTGCCCGGGCAGCGGCGCTACGGCCTACTCTTATATCGAATTCCAACTGCCAAGGGATCTTTTACGTGCACTCCAATTTGTACACGGGACCTCGGTTTTTCGTCCCATCCGAACGACTAGGCAGCTGTCCTTGTCAGGCCCTCCTTCTGCATCACTGACAAGGGGAAATCACGCCGGAAAATCGAGATGAACTTTCTCGGCCAATGCAGGGATCGAACACTCAACCTCCAGGCTAGCGAACCAGCGCCTTATCCACTTAGCCACCGTGATCCCCCAAAAAATATGCTACAAATAGGCTTTACCATGTTTCACACAGCCGATTATTACTCCGTGGCACTGGAAGGACCCCTCCCCGATCCACAGCACATTATGTAGATATTGTTTTGGGGGTCCTCGAACGGAATCTTATTCCCCATACAAACTCATGGATTAGCACCCCCTCCCCCATGAATGATATTATCAGTCTCATAATATACCCAAATCAACGGTTTTTTTTTTTGCCCTATTCTACATAACGTTAAACTCTGCCAATTTCCTGCCCAAAAACCAAGCTCTTGTAACCGATATTCAAAATTTAATAAACTACAAATGTATATAGATACGTTGTTTAATACTATAATTATGAACTATATCCAGCTTTGAATTAAAAGAACATTTCGTCACTTTATTTTGAAAAACAAAACTGACTCTATATCAGTTTTTATTGTTATACAGATTATAAATACATAATTTTCAACATCTATTATTATTCATTCACTAAATACCACCCATACTTTTTTTCAAAACAAATACTTTTAAATTTCCATCCTTTGGATATTTTAACAAGTATAAACCCGCTTCATCAAAGAGTGTCGCTATACTTTTTTTTAACACGGTTCAATGACTGTCGTTACCCTGAAACAATCATGGCGTCTACGTGTCTCGTACATCAAGGAATGCCGCTAGAGTTTGGAAAGTCGACCGCGGCACTCTTGGATGGGTTAAGAACGGATTAAAGGCGTTAATGAGGTAGGGACCAGTCATTATTAATATAGTTCACTTAAATTCACTAACTATAGTTTTCTTAATCTATAGTTTACTTTACTTTGTACAGATTATAAATATAGTTCACTTAAATTCAAGCCACTTATTAATTAATAAAATAATATACGACAGTTCAACAAGAAGCTGGCAAGTGATCGAAAATCAGTTCATTGTGATTGTTTCTCAAAATAATTATAAATATGTAAATACTCCCAAGACATTTCATATACATTTATTTCTACGATGGCTAATGTATAGTTATAATCTAAGTTTCTTCCTACATGTGTTGCTGGGTAAATATAGCTATATTGTAAATTATCTATATTGTAAATATAGATAATTTATATGTATATGTCCTTTATTTGCTAATTGATGACGCATGGATCCAAATAATCGCCGAGGTACCAGATAATGAGAAATTTCAACAACTGGCCAACTATGTGGTTACCCAATGGTTAGACGGTCAATTTACTCAAGTACAATGGAACCACAACCAAACCACACGAAGAACCAACAATTATATAGAGGGGTGGCACGGTCGTCTAGAAAAAATAATTGGAAAAGCTCATCCGAATATTTTTGATGGCATTTTGGAAAGAAGAGCAAATGACGAAAGGGATTCAGTTGTTGCAGTATTCGAGTGGCCAGCGACAACCACCTAAAAGGAAAACAATACACAGATATCAACAGAAAGATCGAAGATGCAAGACATAGATATGAAGAAGGAGGATTGAATTTGTTAGAATATTTTGACGATGTAGGACATTTTATGCGTGCCAAAAGTTAAAATTATTTGTAATGTCTTAAAGGTTGTTATACATTTTTAAAAAAATAAATGCTCCCAAAATCATCGGCTTAATTAGTTTTATCCCCCAGCTTACGTCTATTGTTCTTGGCCAGTCGACCCCTCAACACTGACCAAAATTCTCCCCCTAAAACTCGACGAGTCGGCGTTATGGGAATAAACCTGTTAACACTGTGATGTTACATAACGAAGGGTTTCGAAGAACGAGCAACAAGGCTAGACATATTCCACAAGTCACGTTAAGCGGTGACAACATATTTTTTTTCGGGAGAGTATGCACAATAAATACTTTTATTTTAGACTGGAATTTGGAAAAACCAGACGCCTAACATGATTGTCATTCGATTGTCATTCAATGGAGACTTATGACATATTTTTCCAAACATAATTGATTTGAAGTTTGAGGAAAGAAGAAAACGATTGAATGTAAATGAGTTACATTATTATATTCGTTGTGAACCACTTGTGTCAATGTTTAAGTCCCAAATATTAGCAATTTACCTCCTTTAAAACAACACGGCCACCAATTTATGTGTAGATTATATTGTCCAAGTCTGTAAAATAAGAAGAGAAAAATTACAAGGTATAATAATGAAAGAGTGATCAACTTAAATTCACTAAGTTACACTTCAGCAACAATTTATAATTTATGCAACATAATCTTACTGATATGTGTCAAAGGGCATGACATATAATATGATACACATTCAGCCAATTTATAAAACTGAGCCAAAAAATACTTTAACGCGGAGTAATTCCGATAGAAGGTGAAGGTTATTGGGACTACGTTCGAAATTATGGAACGTAAAGAATGGGTGATCGGGAGCTGAATTCAATTGTTTGAGCTTTAAAAATTATATGGGAATGTAAATCATTGATTTCCCACGATTTTTTATCCATCAGGAGATTCGATCTTACTGTCGATTTAACGTGCTCTTGTGATATGCCAACAGAGGGTCTGTCACGAAAAAACAAAATGGCTAAAACATATTGGAGAGTATACCAGAAGTAATTAAACTGGTATTACATTAATAGAGAATGATAAATAGAAACAGCGAGTCTCGACTGTTGGGTGTAACGGTGATATAATCAAACGATTTTTTAAATCGGATAATAATTGTGACGTCTAGAGGAACCACAAGCTAAACAAAGGCGATTTTGCGTATAATCAGGGGCCATAATTCAGGACGTTACGATCCGATATGCGCAAATATCGAACGGAACCAAGATCTTTGGGTTATATCCATGCATTTCAAGTTTCATTAAAAACAAATTAAAATTGTGACCTCTACAGGGTCCACAACATTGATATACCATTTTAAACAATATTCGCGTACGATCGGCGGCCATTTTGTATTGCAATTTTGGTCCGATTTTTCCGAAATTCAAACTCAACCTTCTTTAGGGTGTAACGGTGATATAATCAAACGATTTTTTAAATCAGATAATAATTGTGACCTCCAGAGCTACTACAAGCTAAACAAAGGCGATTTTGCGTATAATCAGGGGCCATAATTCAGGAAGTTACAATCCGATATGCGCAAATATCAAAAGGAACCAAGATCTATGGGTTATAACCATGCATTTCAGGTTTCATCAAAATTGAATTAAAATTGTGACCTGTACAGGGTCCGGAAACCTTGATATACCATATTTTAACAGTATTCGCGTACGAACGACGGCCATTTTGTATGGTAATTTTGGCCCAATTTTTCCAAAATTTGAACTCGACCTATCTGAGGGTGTAACGGTGATATATTCGAACGTTTTTGTAAATCGGATAATAATTGTCAATTTTCGGACTATCAGGGGCAATTATTCAGGAAATTACGTTCCGATAGGCGCAAATATCGAAAGGAACCAAGATCTTAGGGTTATAAACATGAATGTAAAGTTTCATCAAAATCGGTTCAAAATTGTGACCTCTATAGAGTCCACAAGCTAAAACATGATTTTTTGCACAATCAGGGGCCATAATCCATGAAGTTTTGATCCGATACATGCCAATATCGAAAGCAGCCGAGATCTTTGGGGGATAAACCTATATTCAAGTTTCGTCAAAATCAGGTAAGAATTGTGACCTTGTAGAGAGTCCACAAACAATTGTGGACGTCCGGACGGACAGACGGACAGGGACGACGACATAATACGTCCACATGAAAATGTGTCAAAAATATATAAAATTGCCATTTAAAACCATCATAATACATGTCCACTATCCTGACTAGTTTCGTCAAATAAATTTTAACATTTCCAAATGAACAGTTCAACAGAAACAGGAAACAAATTTGAATAATGATGAGGTCATATGTTGATGACATCACTGTAATGGTTGCCCTGTCGTTGGTAACAAGTAATTCTTCATTTTCTAAAAAGGTGATCTATCACATGAAAATATGATGATACTATTAACAGAGGTGCCTATACACAAGTTGAAAATCCACAAATTATACACAGTAGGCATCCTCAAACCAATCTTCCAACGAATTTCTGATGGGATCACAATTACTAGGTAACTGGATACAAAAACAGCATAAAGTGTAGTGTCAAAAATATATAAAATTGGCATTTAAAACCATCATAATACATGTCCACTATCCTGACTAGTTTCGTCAAATAAATTTTAACATTTTCAAAGGAACAGTTCAACAGAAACAGGAATCAAATTTAAATAATGATGAGATCATATGTTGATGACATCACTGTAATGGTTGCCCTGTCGTTGGTAACAAGTAATTCTTAATTTTTTAAAAAGGTGATCTATCACATGAAAATATGATGATACTATTAACAGAGGTGCCTATACACAAGTTGAAAATCCACAAATTATACACAGTAGGCATCCTCAAACCAATCTTCCAACGAATTTCTGATGGGATCACAATTACTAGGTAACTGGATACAAAAACAGCATAAAGTGTAGTGTCAAAAATATATAAAATTGCCATTTAAAACCATTATAATACATGTCCACTATCCTGACTAGTTTCGTCAAATAAATTTTAACTATGATATCAACCGCTGATGACGTCGTGATATTTCATATCAACCGCTAATGACGTCATCTCAGGTCGATGTATCGACTCATATCAACCGCTGATGATCGAAATAATACAAAAAAACACAGAAATAAATTTTTATTATTTTGACAATTAAAAATTATAATGGAACAGTTTGAAACATTCAAGACAGAAATAGACGACGTACTTATCAGCATTTTTAAATCGGTTATCCATATCTTTCAGAATCTTCTTTCCGTCCACACACTCCTAGACTTGAAAGTATTTATCGCCCAAGATTTCCATTATAAACTATTTTTGGGTACAGTCCATGCACTTAAATAAAACAGTCGGCCAAATCCTTCTGTCTATAAAACATAGCAAAAACCTTCAATCGTAGTTCACTGTCAGAATTATCGGGAAAGAATGTCTTTTGATCCAAATTTTCTTTAGGCTTTAGATAGATCCACACCGATAGTTGCATTCACGCCAATTCCATCGTCAGTATGTTGGCTAAAAGGGATTGATTATTCGTCTGACTTCGTATAACTATTCATTTTGTTTTTGTATGAAATTCAATTCTTCAAAATGGCGCTATGTTTACAAAAATACCATCTCGTAATTGCACGTGATTAATTCGGTAATCTTCGTTATTTGACGGAAACTACCCAGCTGTTATCCATTGTTGAATATTAATGGAAAAGTCCATTTAAATTTAAGAGTGGGCGTTGTATATGTCAGATATAAACCTATCATACCTCAGCTGCTATATAATATAGCAACCTCGGGTAGGTTAATATCCTATACATAAAACACTTGTAAATTGCTAGATGTAAGTAATTTGATGCGACTGAACATTGTTATATTCTAGATTCACGTGTAAATGTACTGTTAGCCCTAGTCTTCTTGTCTAACTGATCTTCTGTCGACGTTGCTAAGACAGAAGTTCCATCCCCATCATCCATCCCCATCTCTTTATACCTATGTCTATCACGCTATTTTACCGAGTTTTCGCTTAATAGATTGGATGCAGCTATGGCAGGTGTGGCGCGCCAGGCAGGGTAAGCTTACTCTTCCTAGGACACCTGTTACCACTGTTCGTCGTGTATTTTGTACACGGTGACAAGTCCATATGCTGATTACACTATTTTGCGTTTTTACACATTTTTGCCTATACTGTTTTTAGGACTTCGAATTTTGTCTAATGGTTTGGATTGTTCGTACTTGGTTTTATTTTATCTTAATCTTCTATTCTTTGCCAGTTCCTCCACGGTCTTAACGTTATGTTTTATACTGTTCGTCTGAGTCTTATATCACAGTCTCGAGTGTTTATCGTACTTGACGTTGAACCACGCACTGTTGACACTAGTACCCAGATCTCCTTTAGCTTCATATCATTTTTCGTTTATCATGGCTATATCATTATCACTAGGGTATTTCACTTCAATATTATCATTCACTTCATTACCAACATTCGAGTGTATATCTTCATCACTTTGTTTTAAATTTGTATTATCGATTGAGTTCAAATCTTCATTATTTTCCTACATATTAATGTCTACTTGATTTACATCCAATAATCGCACTGAACTTCGGTGGTTGGATATTCACAACATTGTTTAATCGGTGTGAATTCTATTTAGGCGTTTGTGTCAAGATTGTCTGTAATATTCTTGGCTGATTGTACATCTGTCGTCTTTCCACTTTCGTCATTGTTCAATGAGCACTCACGTTTATATTCAAATAAGTCTCAGATTTTACATACTTTTTTAACACAGTTTTTCTGGTTATGACCCTGTCTATCACATCTAAAACAAATAAATTCTGGGCAGTTTCGGATTTCATGGTCACTTTTGAGGCATTTATATTAGACTTTGGATTGATCATAATGTTTAACAATGAAAGATCTTCCATCAAATTTTGTATCGTAAGGGAGACTATCTACTCCAGGTGGGAATTTAACGCGAACATATCGTGTTCCGTCTGGTATCTGTCGTTCACCGTGTGAGAAATATTGTTTCTATATTTCACCTAACGCTTCGAATTGCCATATGGAGAGTTTTTCTAGAATTTCATCGTCAGAAATATATGCAGGGATATTCATAAAAGAAACAACCATAATCTTGCTACCTACCGTAGATCCGTAAACACGTTTATGTTCAAACATAATTCCTTCTTTTGCGATAATCTTACAGTAATCCACATTGCTAACACTCCGTTCATAGGCACAGTCTCCACAGTATTGTATCCAACAGTTTCTTCTATTGCTTCTATTAAATTATTCAAATTAATCCTCCCATCGAAACTAAATTTCACCGTACCTTTCTTGACATTCTTACAATACTCCTCCGACATTTTACTACACATTTTAAAGGCTGTACCAGACAGAACTTATTTAGAACGAGGCGGTTGTGAAAGGTTGTGTGTGTTCATCTCGCTGAAGAAAAGTTGAAAATTCCCACTGTATGTAATAATAAGGACTGAAAAGGTGTTTTAATGACTTTACCAGGCAATCCTTTACATTTTAACTTGGCTGAAGAATTCGTAAACGTAGTAATGGCGGCTCCCTGTCAGCAGTTGACAACAGTTGAAGATGTACACCAACAAAGTCCAATAGAAGATGCCACCTGTGTACCTATGTGCCAATCTTCACCGAATTTATGCATGATAGTACTGACGATGATGACTTGAACTTTGCAAAGGCGACATGACAGATTCAGGGGCGGATCCAGAGTGGGGAGGGGGGGTGCCCCCCCCCCCCTCCCCTGCTCAGCCACAAAAAAATTTAACAAAATTCAACACTTTTTATTAGAAAAAATTCACGGCCGCTCAGGCTTGAAAATATGAAGGGTGCGAGTTTGTATACATTGAGTTGATTCATGACTTTCATTCCATTGTGGACAAAAACAAATAGTCACATACAGCTCTGGGGTTGCTCAAAACTAAGTTATTTTAACGATCCGCTAAACTCTAACGGACCTATATCTTGGTAACGGGTTGTTTGTTAAATTTATTACAGAAAACACTATAGAATAATTTATTTTTTTCTTTAAAAATATTAGCATAAACCTGTACGAAAAATTTATTGAGGCCTTTATTTCCAGCAACAATCTTTCTCTCTGTTAAAGTTAACGGATCGTTAAAGGATAGCGGAGCTTTGAACAACCCCCCCGGGCAATTACCCAAAATCGTCGACAGCATAAATTGCCGTCGGGACCAATTGACCCCACGGCGAAACGCCTATTGACGACGGCAATTTTTTTAATACCGTAGCGTAGAAAATATAAGTTTATTGAAATTTAAAGAGTTTTATTAGCCTAGTTGTCGAATTCACTTCCTTTCGTTTCTCCTTTTTCTCGCACACCAAGTAACGCACCAAGTTTGGAATAAAACACATAATGACGTCAGTAGGGTAAATCCGATCATTGATTTTTGCTCTTCATATGGTATCTGGAGATATTTTGGGAGTATTCCCCATCAATATTTTATGGACATTTTATGCGATGTTTTTGTCGATTTTTAGACCTGTAGTCTTGGAATTTAGCTACCGGAAATACGTCAGAATGCACCAAATTGAATCTAGTTTACCAAATTTTTCTGGGGGAGGACCCCCAAACCCCCTAGTACAACGTTTAGCGCCTTTGGCAATTAGTTAAGCAGTTATCCAACCTACCCCCCCCCCCCTGCACAAAATCCTGGATCCGCCCCTGCTGACTTGGCTGATAATCAGTCACAGTTGGATCGTGTACTCCAAGTTGTGTCTAATCTAAGTGATCAAATGTTACAATCACATGAACAAATGACCGACAAAATGAATAAACTTCAAAAGACTGTAGCAAATAATCTGATTAAAAAATGGAAAGCTTGATAGACTCTCGATTAAATTCAGAAATTTTAAGGATTGAAAACAGTTTAAAAGAGAATATTGGCCAAAAAGTCAAAAGCCTGGTTGATTCTGAAATAAGCACTGCGACTGTTGATTTGAATAACAAACTGAAAACAATTGAAAAGTCGTGTGCTGAATATGTAACGCAGGTCAAACAAAATAAATCATGGCAAGTAGCAAGTAATAATAACACCCGACGCATGTGATTTGTTGTAAAGAGCTTAACGAAACACTCCGACGAAATTCATGACCCAAATGTTTTTATAAACAGTGTTAACCGTTTGATTAGAGAAGGACTCAAACTCACTTCGGTAAAGATAGCTAAAGCTAAACGCCGCCCACCAGTAGTTAAACGACAGACACAACACACTCCTTTAATAGAGGTAACTGTGGAATCTGAGAGTATGAAGTCAGATATTATGAAATCAAAACTTTCTTGAAAAACTCGAGATGTTTACATTGAAAATGATAAAACACCAGAAGAGCGAAAGCAAAAATCTAATTTACGGACAATGGTAAGAGAAATGAAATGAAATGAACCGGGCCATATTGCGCCAAACATAATGAAATTATCGAGACAAATTAAAGTAATATCACAGCGATGTATTTATATATGTAAATAAAAACAAATATCACAGAAAATATATTTAAAAATAAACCAATTCCCTTACATATATAAATATTTAAAACACAATATATGATAAATATATACAATTTAAATTTAAAATAAAAGTTTGTCTCTTTTAAAAAAGCCCGTCTTCAATTAGCCCAGGTACGGTGCTTAAGCGTAGGACGTTAAACCCCATTTCATTCATTCATTCTTTTAAAAAAGCTAACAATTTAGCATAAAGCTCCGGTTGAGCAAACAGCTGACGTGCTGACTGATAACGGTAGTATTTAGATCTAATATTCTTAAGATGATTGCACTCAATCAAGATGTGTTTTACATGACAGTGAACACATTCTGGTTGAGGCTCTCGCTTCAAAATGAAAATATGAGTTAAAAAAGTATGACCAATGCGAGAGCGACACAAAACAACTTCCTCCTCCTGTTGGTTCTATGGGAGCTTGGCCAGTCTCCGAAGAGTGGCTTGATGTGATGAAGTTTATTTGTGCCTGCAAGATCCCAAGACCGTTGCCAGCGGTCAAATATAAATTTATTTATGGATGATTTAAAATCCGTAAATGGAGTTAAAAATTCGGATATGGGAAGATCTAAAGCAGACTTGGCAGCCGAGTCTGCTCGATCATTCCCCTTGATATCCATATGAATGGGGAGCCAGCAAAGGACAGTGTCCTTACTGATGAACTCGTTTGACAGTAGCAGACCATAAATGTCTGCTACTAATGGGTGATCAAGCTGTTTATTGTTAATTGCTTGAAGTGAGGACAGATAATCAGTAAAGATGATATGGGTTGAAGATGTGGACGATTTGATGAACTCCAGGGCCTGAAGAATGGCCTTGAGTTCGGCTGTAAATATTGAAGCAGCAGGTGGAAGACACATAGAAATGGTCTCAGATGGCGTCATGGTAGCCGAAGCTACCCGATCACCATCTTTAGAACCATCTGTGTAAATAGGAGCATAATCACCATACTTAGACCTTCACTCTCTAAAGAGAGATTGGAACGCCATAGAGCTGGTAGTGACTTTCTAAATTTAAACATATAACGTAACAAAAGAAAGGAAGCATGTACACTATTTACAATATAATACATAAATATAACTATATTTAATCAATCGGTCAAATGCACCTGCATTCAAAATGGGCTAATAATATTGGTATTTAAAATATATGGTATATAAATAATATCAATAATAATTATGTATACATACACATATATAAGGACGGTCCCAAGCCCGGCTGGAAAAGGAGGAGGGTTGTGCATTGGGCCAGCAACCCCATCATGTAAAAAAAAACATGCTACGTAAACCAAAGCAACAGATACCCTATCAAACGACCAAACAAACGAATTACGGAAACGACCAAAAGGAGAACGTATGAAGCGGAAACACCCGCCGATGAAACTTTTCTCCCTTAAGACAGTCTCAAGAATTGCGAGTTGGAACGCGCGGACACTATATGAGACAGGAAAAGCAGCCCAGGCTGCAAGAGAGATGGACATATATAATCTGGACCTGTTAGGGCTCAGCGAAGTAAGATGGACGTCATCAGGGGCAGTTACCTTGTCTACAGGTCACACTCTGTTGTACTATGGACCACCAAACGTTGACGACAACCATCGCAATGGTGTAGGTATTTTATTAAACAGAAAAGCCAAATCATCACTTATTGAATGGGACCCTGTGAGTGAAAGAATCATTGTTGCAAGATTCATGTCCAAGGTTTAAAAAGTTACAGTCATTCAGTGTTACGCTCCAACAAATGTAGCAAATGAGGACACAAAAGAGGAGTTCTACAACCAGCTCCAATCTACCATAGAACAAACAACAGCAAAGGACATCTTGATTCTTATGGGTGACATGAATGCCAAAGTTGGAAAAGATAACACTGGAAGAGAGCTCATCATGGGAAAGGAAGGAATTGGTGACATCAACGAAAATGGGGAACTGTTTGCAGACTTTTGTTCCCACAACGACCTTGTCATAGGAGGTACAACATTCCCACACAAAGACATCCGCAAGACCATCTGGGTATCCCCAGACATGAGAACAAAAAAACAGATCGACCACATAACTATATCAAGAAGATGGAGAAAAAGCATGTTAGATGTCAGAGCCTATCGTGGTGCTGATATAGCATCCGACCACCAACTCGTTGTGGCCAAACTACAGATCAAGATAGCCAGGGCAACTAGACAGGACCAGACAATGAACAAGAGGTTCAACATTGAGAAGCTCAAGGACCCAAACATAAACAGAGAATTTAACGTCAAGCTGTTTAACCGATTTCAAGCTCTAGCAGATGATAATGAAGGCTCAGTTAAACAGAAATGGGAAACAGTAAAATCTTCCTTTACCACCACATGTAAAGAAAAGCTAGGTTTTAAAAAGAAAGAGAACAAACTTTGGCTATCAGACGAAACAATAAAATCAATAGAAAAACGTAGATCTACAAAAATACAATTGGAACAGCTGGCGAAGGAGCACACCAATCTAAAGAAAGAAGTGAAACGAAAAGCAAGACAGGATAAGAGAAACTACATCAACCAGCTAGCCTCAGAAGCAGAAGAAGCAATGGCCAGAAATGACACCAAGACCATGTACAACATCACTCGGCAACTGGCTGGAAGAAGAACAAATACATCAAAACCAGTGAATGACAAAGATGGCAATATCATCAAAAGACTAGACCAACAACTTATGAAATGGACAGAGCACTTTGTTGACCTCTTCAATGGAAAACAATTACCAGAAACTCCAAACCTACCACCAAGAGAAGACCTTGACATTAAAACAGGACCAATAAAAAAGAACGAAATCCTAAAGGCTCTACGGAAAATCAGGAATGGAAAAGCCCCAGGACCAGACAAAATACCACCTGAGGTCTTGAAGATAAACCCAGAACTAACATTTGAAATCCTGCACGGTCTGTTTGATAAAATCTGGGAAATCGAGGAGACTCCTGAGGAATGGAGCCTAGGACACATAATTATACTTCCAAAGAAAGGGGACTTGGACATCTGCCAAAATTGGAGAGGAATACAACTGCTCTCACTGCCAAGCAAAGTTCTAGCAAGAGTTATCCTAGAACGCATCAGAGAAGCAATTGACGCGAACTTCCGGGATGAACAAGCAGGGTTTCGACGCGGCCGATCTTGCACAGACCAAATTGCCACGCTGCGTATCATCATCGAACAGTCTATAGAATGGCAATCACCTCTATTTATTAATTTCGTGGACTTTAAGAAGGCGTTCGATATGCTCGATAGAGAGACGCTCTGGAAATTACTCCGGCACTACGGCATTCCGGACAAAATAGTTAAGGTAATACAAGGGCTCTACAAGAACAACAAATGCCAGGTCATCCACAGCTCTACACTCTCACCAGCCTTTAGCGTATATACAGGAGTACGCCAAGGTTGTCTACTGTCACCCCTAATCTTTTCAATTGCTATCGACTGGATTATGAAAACCTCAATGACACCACCTAGAGGCATCCAATGGTCACTCACTACCAAGCTAGAAGACCTTGATTTTGCTGATGATGTGAGCCTACTATCCCACCAATTTCAGCAAATCCAACAGAAAACAAGAGCACTGCATCAAACAGCGAAAACAACTGGCCTAGAAATAAACACCAATAAAACCAAGTCCCTGAGACTGAACACCCAAAACCACTCTGCCATCGTGCTTGATGACAATTCCATTGAAGACGTCAGTAGTTTCTCCTATTTAGGAAGCACAGTCTCCAAGAATGGGGGCTCTGTTGAAGACATCAAGGCGAGACTGGGGAAGGCCAGACATGCCTCTGTAACTCTCAAATGCATCTGGAAGAGTAAAAACATCAGGCTAAAAACGAAACTGAGAATCTTTGAGTCTAACGCCAAATCCGTTCTACTGTGTGGATCAGAGACATGGAAACAAACTAAGAAAACAGAACATGATTTACAGGTCTTCATTAACAAATGCTTACGACAGATCCTACAGATAAGATGGCCAGAAAAAATCACAAATACAGAACTATGGGAAAGAACTGGCCAGACAGCACTATCAATCACCATTAAGAATCGCAAATGGCATTGGCTAGGCCACATCCTAAGACGCACCCAAAATAATATCACAAGACAGGCTCTAGACTTGAACCCCGAAGGCAAGAGAAAGAGAGGGCGCCCAACCACCACATGGCGACGAACTATAGATGCTGAACTAAAGGCTTGTCATATATCATGGGGAGAAGCAAAGAAAACAGCAAAAGATCGAGACAAATGGAGAATTGTTGTAGAGGCCCTATGCCCCTCCAGGGGATAACAGGAATTGATAATGATGATGACACATATATATATACGTACATATACATGAATATACATACACACATCTACATGTACGCACACATACTAGTATATACATATAAATAATACTAAATCTATTAAAATTAAAATCGTTTTGTAATTTCTATGAAATTATGGACTATTTTGAATATGGAGTAGTTAGTAGCATTGGCAAGTTCGGAAGATCCAGAAAGTAGTAGTTTTATGTTTCTCTGCTGTGTTGGGAGAGTCCCAATTGTTATCCGTCGTTCATCCAAATACAAGGGACAAACACTAGTAGGTAAGATAGCTGTCTTCGAATTGATGTCCACGGTTACAAGAAGGATTTTGATGAATATGTCTGAGAAATTTGTGACCGTTTAAATCGCTTATATTAAGGCGAATATTAAGAGTTTTGAATGAATTATTTTATGTTTTCTAGTGCCATAATCAAAATAGTTCGGAGGTAAAGTATCAGATTTAAAACTATGTCTTTTTAAAATATCCAATCTGCTTGTAATAAAGGACTTGACATTGAGGAGACTATTATACATCACAACACTGATATGCTTGTCTTGACTGAAACCTGGCTCAAACCGCAAGGTGATGAATCAAAAATTGCTACCTTGACACCGAATGGTTACAAATTTGAACACAAACCCCGCATGTCTAAAGGCGGTGGAATAGCCGTAATTTTCCGAGAAAATCTTTCACTGAAATTCTATCCTCCAAAACTCATAGATGTTAAATCATTCGAATATTTAGAATGTTTACTGACATGTGCACAAACTGCAACAAGAATAATTGTTGTATATCGGCCTCCAATATCAAAGAAAAATCAATTAAAGACGGCAATGTTTCATGATGAATTTTCCAATTTACTTGAATATGTTCTTTCTTCAAAAGCCAGACAAATTATTCTTGGGTATTTCAATTTTCATTTTGACGTACGCAAAACAATCCTGATACAGCCAAGTTACAGACTCAGTTACTCACAAACAATCTTATTCAACATGTTAGTTCTCCAACCCACAAGAAAGGTAATATTCTGGATTGGGTGATTTCAAATGTTGCTGACAGTACTGTGGAAGATGTCGCTGTGTTAGATCTACAAATCTCGGACCACTTTCTGGTGTCATGCCTTCTTAATATCCAACCACCTCCCAAACCGTTGACAGAAATCAAATTCAGAAATCTGAGACGAATGAACAGTGAGGCTTTCCGTCATGATTTAATGACATCAAACCTTTTTCTTCATCCACCGTCCACACTTTATGAATTTGCTCTCAACTATAATAGTACATTGAGGGTTCTCTTGGATAAGCATGCTCCAGTAAAAATCAAGACGATTCCATTCAGACCTGATACGCCATGGGTGTACACTGATGATGTGCGTTTACTTAAATCTGAAAGGCATAGAGCTGAACGAAGATGAAGAAAATCCTCTCTGGAGGTTCATCGTCAAGCATATCCAGACGCCCGAACCTGTGTTGTCAAGGAAATCAGAACAGCTAAACAAAGTTACATGAATACCAAGATAGCTGAATCACTGAAGGAGTCCAATGCTCTCTATAAATTGATGTTTAGGCTTATGGGTAAGAAAGACAAAGATACAACTCTTCCTGATCTTGATGGACATCAAGCGATAGCAGAAGCCTTTTCAAATTTTTTTAAAGAGAAGATACTTAGTATCAGAAGACAACTTGACGACATGGAGTTTGTATCATCAAGTACTACCTCCGCTCCCCCCCCCCCTTAGTTGAATTTGCAACTCTCACTGGGACTGATGTACTGCCCATTCTAAAAAGGTCAAAACCAACAACCTGTAAGCTTGATCCTGTGCCAACAACACTGATTTTTGATCATCTCGACCTCTTTTTACCAGTCATTACACAATTAGTTAACCTGAGTATTACTGAAGCGAGAATGCCTACAATATTCAAAACAGCTCTCGTTAAACCCTTGCTGAAAAAAACAGGTCTTAATTCTGAGGAGTTGAAGAACTACCGCCCGGTATCAAACCTTCCATTTATTTCCAAAGTGATAGAACGTGCAGTTTGTCTTCGTCTTTCGGAACATCTATCACTACATAAACTGTTCGAGCCTTATCAGTCTGCCTATCGCCCATTCCATTCTACAGAATCTGCTCTTCTTCGTGTGTCCAATGATATACGTACTGGTATTGACAGTGGCAATGCTGCTCCATTGGAACTACTTGATTTGAGCGCAGCATTTGATACAATCAACCACAATAACCCACTTTCGAGGCTGAAAGAGGACTATGGACTCTCTGGTAATGCACTAAATTCGTTTGGGTCATATCTAACAGACAGACGTCAAAGTGTTGCAGTTCACGTTTGTATCTCCACTCCTGTTGATCTAACCTGTGGAGTTCCCCAATGATCTGTATTGGGCCCGGTACTGTTTACCCTGTACAGTAAAGACTTGGGTTCACTTATTAGTGACCGAAAACTCCTAGACATTTTTACGCTGATGACTCTCAAATATTGTCTATATTCAAGCCTACCCCGATGTCAGCTGCATCAACCATATCACAACTTTCAAAGTGTTATGAACAAATAATGTTGTGGATGACAGCAAATAAACTAAAAATTAATGATGAGAAAACTGAAGCTTTACTTCTTGGTCCTGGATCTAGACGTGATCTTTGCGGTATAACCCATGTCCATGTTGGCAACCTTTCTATTCCAATTTCAAATAGTATAAGAAATCTTGGAGTGATATATCTAAAGTGTGCTATCTCATTCTACGGAACATAGGGTGCATCAGGAAGTATCTTAATGCTGATTCGACGAAGATACTGGTGTCCTCGTTTATTCTGTAATAGTTTACTGGCTGGTTCTCCTACGTCTCTTGTTTCGCGACTCCAAAAGATCAAGAACACAGCAGCTTAAAAAAATATCTCTGGCTCCTCGCTACAGTCATATAACTCCAATTCTTAAAGAACTCCATTTTCTTCCTGTTAGTTACCGAATCAAATTTAAAATTCTGTGTTTAACATTCCGATGTTTAAATGGTACTGCCCAAAAATACCTGAGTGATCTCTTACAATTATATACTCCTGCAAGGACCTTAAGATCTGAAGATAAGAAACTGCTTGTAGTGCCTTAGCCTAAAACGGTCCGTTTTGAACAAAGGACTTTTTCCTACTCCGCCCCAACTGAGTGGAATGATCTGCCACTGGAAATAAAGAACTCTCCAAATATTGCTGTGTTTAGATCCAGACTTAAAACCTTTTTGTTTAAGAAAGCATTCACTTTATGACAGTTGTGATCATTTTTGGCTGCGCTTTGAGCATGCTCATGCATGGATATTGCGCAATATAAATAGACTATTATTATTATTATTTAGAGAGATGTGTTTTGAAAGAACTAAGGGAGGGTAAATGTTTGACCGTATCAGGTAGAGAGTTCCAGAGTCTGACTGCAGATGGAAAGAACGAGTTTTAGTTTAGAGAAGTTCGGCAATAAATTCAGGGATATTGTTATTACGAAAGTTATATGAAATAGATCTAGATGGAATAAGAGCAGAGAGATAGTCTGGGGTTAAATTATTTAAAATTGTATACATTAAAATACGCTTATGTCGCCTGCGTCTCTCTCGAAGTGTAATGAAACCGGTTTCACTATATAGATCGGAATGGCTGGTTCCTTTTACAGTCCCACAGAAAGTCCGGATTGCATCAATTTGCAGGTGTTCAAGCTGATTGGACAAGTGATGTGTGCAACCGTCCCATATAATATCCCCATAATCAAAATGTGGTAATATAAAAGAGGTATAGATAGTTTTGAGTAATTTTCTGTTTAACCGGTATTTCAATGAGCGAAAATAGTTAATGAGTTTAAACACTTTTTGACTGATTGAATTTACATGCGAATCCCATTTGCCGTTAGACTGTAATTTGCACCGACCCCATAAAAAGGTGAGGTAAATTGTGCTGTGTCTTAACCGAAGTCGTTTGATAAACTGAAACCCTGAAAAAGCGTTCGGTGCGGATGAAATCCCAGCAGAAGGGCTCAAGAATGACGTGTCCGTACTCCTTCTCCATAAAATATTTAACATCTGTTTCGAGACTGTTACCGTCCCAAAAGAATGGACAAGTAGCGTTATATACTCAATCGCGAAGCCCGGAATGACAGATAACAGAGACCCACTAGAATATCGTGGAATATCTCGGCTGTCCGTACCCAGTAAAGTATACTGCCATATTCTGAACTCTAGGTTTGGAGACTGGTTAGAAAAGAACAATTTATTGAGTGACAGCCAGAATGGTTTTAGAAAAAGACGCAGTTGTACCGAACATATTTTCAGTCTCAATAGTCTAATCAATGACAGAAAGCTCAAGAGACAATCAACTTTTGTGGGTTTTATAGACATGCGTAAAGCGTTCGATTCTCTTTCCAGATTAAAACTATGGAATAAACTGGAAAACATAGGCGTTTCGACACATTTCAATAAAGGGCTCCAATCGCCGTATAATAACGCCCAGTGTGCGGTAAAGATCAATGATACTCTTAATTCTTGGTTTAATGTCCAATCAGGGGTCAAACAGGGTTGTCTTATTTCGCCAAATCTTTTTGCGCTTTATATCAATGACCTTTGTAACGACCTTGACAAATTAAATTCTTGGTTAAAGTGTATGGATGTGCATGTTTCTCTGCTCCTTTATGGAGACGATGAAACGTCTTTAAACCGCATGTTACAAGTGCTAGACAGTTGGTGTAAAAACTGGGACCTAGAAATAAACCCCAAAAAGACTAAAGTCATACACTGTAGACCCCCCCCCCCACTCAAAACCACGCTCTGACTATATTTTCAGATATTTAAGAAACACGATCATACTCTAGCATAAACTCCGTACAAAATAATGCCATCAAATTCTATTTTGGCCTTGGAAAACACACATCAAATCTAGCAACAGAAAATAGAATGCGTTCGATTCATGTCTAAGCTGACCCGAATTGAAAGTAAAGATCGAATCGTGCATCAAGCTTTAAGCTCTCCAAACGAAATAAACGAGGATAGTATTATTCGGTTACTAATCCTCTGCATGATACAGATATGTTGGTTATTGATGATTGTGGAATCTCTTAAAAATCTGCTCTAAATAGGGTCTCTACGGAGCTAATTGAGACCGACTCAGTTGAATTTGCAAAACAGATATTTGATGATCGTAAAAATGAAATGAACGGAAATAAACTCCGTACTTATAGGAGCTTTAAACAAACGCCCCGCACTGAACATTATGTGACACACCCCTACATCCCTCGATACCACAAACGCCTTATTAGCCAACTTCGCTGTGGCTCTCTCCCCATAACCATCGAAACCGGCAGGTATTCAAGACCCCCTTTACCGTTATGCGACAGAAAATGTGTTTTCTGTAACTTAAATGAAAATAGAAAATGAAAAACACACTCTTTTAGTGTGTCCGACATATAGTGACATTAGATATGATCTAATATCGGAAATCAAAAAATTAAATCATACTTTCAATAAAATGAAGTTTGATGAAAAATTTAAGTTCATAATGAATTGTGACTCTATTCAACAAAGCCTGGGATATTACTTGTCTAAGATGATGAACCGAAGGCAGTCTCTAAAAAAAAAATTGTGTAATCCAAACAAGCCAAATGTTAGCATATAAAATGCCTTAAAGTTTGAGTTTCAAGTGAAAAGTATATTTTATTAAACTAAGAGAATTAAATATGTTTTATGAAGTCGTGTCTCGTAGGTCCATTATGGCCGGAAATCATTCTAATTTTATTTGTACGTTTTTTTTAAACATAATATTGTGTTTGTAGCTGTATAGAATGATTTGTGACACTTTAATAAATAAATTATTATTATTATATAAGAGTCAGTGAAGTGTGACTTCACCGACCACACATCTCGAAAACACGTCTGCTCACCTCGGTGACAAGACGCAACTTGGTCACGTCCGCAATATTCGTACCTCTCTGCACGATACTACTGCAACCTCAAATTGGACGTGCTTATAAAAGTGCGAGCCGTCGATTTCTGTACGGTTATAAGATAGTTTTTACAAAGAAACAACAATATTAACTCAAAGACTTATTATTACACACAGCAATAACTATTTCTGGTACGGGGTCATTCAACCCATATTTAGGAAAGAAGTAATCACTCAAAGTTGAAATAATTTTAATTCAAATATTAGTACTCTGAAAGAAAAAAGAACTCTTGAATAGACCATACACGTTGGTTATACATACACAAAACTAGTTGAAAAATTGGCGATATTTCATTGAATATTCAATTAATTTTTGAACCAGTTATATTATATTTGAGTGTTTTACTGCTAACCAATAACTGGTACCGGTGCTTCTAGAGTGAAAAAAATTCCTATTAGTAAATAACAGTTACTCCTGAAAATAATATCCTAGGTTTTTTATCTACGTGACGTCATCACTTTTTACCAGTTAAAATAAAGCTCCCTAATGCACCTATTTATAAGGAAGTCGCACCATTGCATCTGCGATATCACTTTGGGGAAAGCGGACGTTAAATAAAGCTATTTCACACACACCCACTACATCATTATGGGGGCTTACCCCAAGACCCAACGGACGGAATCAATAAGTGATGATCCCTAAGGACATCCGGAGACCGACCGCCCAAAGTGAAGGGATGTCTTACACCATGGGGTCGTTTTGTTCTGCTGGCTGAAAGATCATTTATTTGCTGCTGACAACTTAGACCGGGCCGGCAGAGTCCTCCAATACGCTATGAACCCACAAACCCGAACAACGATTGGTCGGGAGGCGAGCCCAAGGGCCCGGATAGCAGACACGCGCCGGGCCCTTTGGCCCCGCGGACAGTCAAGCCCACCCACCTGAGAACCCTAGCATTATGGCAAAGCGGGAAAGACCAACGCTCGCTCGCCACCCCACTTTTCCTTTTCTTAAACCCGGACGCCTCCCTTAGGATAATACCTACATTGGGTGCTCCCCACAGAGACACTATGTCTCACCAAATTACGCCGGACAAGGTCTTCCTTGGCTAGCACTGGCATGTTTCCTTGAAAACAATTGTCTACGATATCACCCTGGGTGGAAGTGGACGTTAAACCCCAGATACGAACGAACGAACTTCTTTATTAAGGAAAGTTTAATGCTAATAAGTGTTGTTTAGGTTTTTGATTGTAATCTGACACTAAAACGGCTGGATTTTTTTTGTCCCGCTTAACTCCGTTTACAATTCGTGTAGATCTCCGAAAGTATAACAGATAGAGATCTGAATAATGATTTTTTTGATGTTTGGAACAGTTAGTACTTACTGCGAAAGTTCTGAAGAGACTTGAAGTGGTTTAAATCTTTAACGTGCACGAATATTGAAAACATGCCCTAATTATGTCAATTCCCTACCGATTTTTGAAAAGCGATATTTTTGTACAGCTGAGGATATCGCGGATGCCATAACGACCGAATTAGTACCGGAGGTAGTGTAAATCTTTAACGTGCACGAACATTGAAAACCGGCCCTAAGTATGTCAAATACCATATCGTTTACGTTTTTTCTTCAAAATTTTAAAATTTATCAGAATTGTTATTTCTTGGAATTTTGAGTTTTCGATTACATATTTGGATTATCGGCGTCTGTTCGATTCTATTGATCTAGGATTATCATGATGTGGGTTGTTAAACACTATTTTTAAATTCCCTTCTATGGTAATGCGCATGCAAACAATATGTCAATATCTGAGTTATGCAGGTGTGTCGGGTATTTTTTTGTAGTCTTTTGTCGTTTATCTAGCGATCGCGTGCTGTCTTGGCTAGGGTGAAAGCCTGTTATTTCTTGGAATTTTGAGTTTTCGATTACATATTTGGATTATCGGCTGTCTTGGCTAGGGTGAAAGCCTTCAGTCTTGCAGGCAAGTCTAGTTATATTTTTTTCATTGGGGGAGCTATATCTCAGCAACTATAAAAGATAGAGGTTTGAAATTTAATTTTTTTTGTCGGAAAAATAGTGTACAGCTACTGCTTAAAACTATTTCTAAATTTGTGCGCATAGCGGAAATGCGTGAAATCTTTAACGTGCACGAATATTGAAAATCGGACATTATCCTGTTAATTCTCCACCGATATTTCAGATAGTTACATTTTTAGATAGCCTGGGAAATTTTTGAGCGTAGAGCAGTTCTAAAACGTCCAGTTCAGACACTTTGTCGCTCTCATTTTTTCGGTGAAAATTGGAATATTTTGAGATTCGACTTATATTTTTAGATAGCTGGCATCAGCGCACACGCTGTCGATCGCCATTTCCGCCAATTGCGATAAAAATATAATTTTGGCGATAACATTTCCTGTATGGCGATTCTTTTTAAACCGTGACGATAAAATTCTTTTGCCAAAATGCTTTGATTTTCTTACGAACTCGAGCAATTTTAAACGAATGTTTCGCGAAAACGCCGCCTACGGTTTTCTTTAAACTTTCTAAGTCGAGAGAATTGGTGGTGTATTGTGTGAACTCATTGTACAGTAATCGAAAAACCAGATTGAAAATCCAAAACGTCGTATTTTTATAATCAATGAAAAAGGACATATTCTGTGCGTACATTAAATGCGATAGGTTTTTAGTATCTCTGGGTACAATGTTTTCTAATGCCCCTTCCCTTGTTTGAAACCAAATCGAGAGATACTACATGTTTTCATTAGTGTGGGCATTTCCTTGACTATTTAAGATAACCCTGTCGAAATTCGAGGGCACCTTTTCGGAAGAGGGGGCACATACCCCCCTCCCCTTATACCCTGGTAGGAAATTACATTATGCTAGTATTAAATGCGCAAGTAATTAATAAGTGTCATCTATTTAGGGACTCTCAAATACAACTAGAATACTGCCTGGTTGGCATTTGTCCAAATAATAGGTACTGTTGCGAGGTCTACTGGTTACTGTTGTACCAGAGGTCACCGATTATATCTGTTGTAATGAATGAATGAATGAAATGGGGTTTAACGTCCTACGCTTAAGCACCTAACCTGGGCCAATTGAAGACGGTATATCTGTTGTAATGGACCGTCTGCTAATCGTGTCTACAGACAGTGTATTGTAAAACACAACAGTGCGCAAAATTGAATTTTGGCACCACAGACCGCCAAAACCTTGATACAGGATCCTCCACTTCAGTAGCATTACAAGATTGAGCAATAACGGTGGCCTGTTCATTATCAAATGGATCACTGGATATCTGACAACTGTATCCATCTGTGTCTCAACATTTGAATCATTTTGTGAAATAAATATCAAAAGGCACGACCAGTTTCCGCAGTGATCTTGGAGTGGCCTGGGTCGACATACCCCTACGCCGCTACAGCAGCAAGCTGGGAGACATTTCAAATGAAATTTAGTTCATACTGGATGAATGAAATTGTATCAGGTCTAAGGTATTAGTATCATGAATCTCCGATCTCGATAAGAAATATAAATCCCTAATTATTGAATTTTTATATATTGACACAGGGAATCACAAAAATGGATCCAGCTACCTCCAAAATGTATATTTTGGCACCAAACTTGACCCTTAAGCAAAATTCGCCACCTTGAATAACACCCGATATTGACTCAGTGGTAACATCTATCATAAACATGTGTATGGAAATGGATGCAGTTATCCCAAAAACGTATATTTTGATACCAAACTCGATCATATTATGATAATTCGGTGAAAATCGGAATTTACAGGCCAAAACCGGCGGCCATTTTGGATTTTGGCCAATTTGACCTATTTTGGCACGGATTTTGGACTGGGACTTTTTTGGGGTGATAATATATGTCTAGACCAACCATAAACCTTGGTCGGCATTTCTTTTGCAGCAACTGTCCGCACTTACGCTATATTGCCTGGACTATATCCAAAAGGAAAAGGAAATCAAGACAAAATTTTGATAAATATGGCGGCCATCTTAGATATGACGTCATAGTGACGTCCCAGGGGCATAATTACATCATTTTTGGAATAATTAGGGTCGATTTCCTATATGTCTGGAATACATTTATAGGCCCAAAAGTTGAAAGTTACCGAGATATCTGACTATCAAAGACGTAACAAAAAAATGCGACCGATCTAGTCCGTGGTTATCTCTTCAATGGCGATAGTCAGCCAGTTGACGTAAGGTGTTAGAACGTCAAACAATTTTAACAATAAGGGCGATAATCCGGACAGAAACTCGGAACCCCAAAAAAAAATAATAAATGTAGTGAACAAACAGGAGCAAAGCCCGACAACGAGAACATTCTGCAGTGCGGAGGGCTAAAACTCTACTCTAATAGTAAATGCAGGAGGACTGCACTACACGCAAATTAAACAAAAAAAAAATCTACAAGATAAACCCGCGGACAAGACAGAAAATAGACATTGCAAACACTAAACAATTATCAAATCAAGTGAATGGATCCGGAGGCCAGCCGTAAGCGTCCACTGCGCTGTACAGTCCCGGGCCTGTTTTGATACAGGCTTTACTAAAATGGTTTACAAAAAAGACGTAACAAAAAAATACGACCGATCTTGTCTGTGGTCGTCTCTTCAATGGCGATAGTCAGCCAGTTGACGTCAGGTGTTAGAACGTCAAATAAATTTTAGCAATAAGGGCGATAATCCGTACAGAAACTCGGAAAACGCTAAAATAATAAATGTAGTGAGCAAACAGGAGCAAAGCCCGACAACGAGAACATTCTGCAGTACGAAGGGCTAAAACTCTACTCTAATAGTAAATGCAGGGGGACTGCACTACACGCAAAACCAAAAAAGTATACAAGATAAACCTGCGGACAAGACATAAAATAGACATTGACAAAACTAAACAATTATCAAATCAAGTGAATGGATCCGGGGGCCAGCCGTAAGCGTCCACTGCGCTGTACAGTCCCGGTGTTGCGTCTCGGCTATTTATTAGAGACTTTTTAAGGGTTCGTTCCAGTCTAGCACTTCAATCGGAAGAACTAACAAACTCGGGTGAAGATAAAAAAACATCTTTATTTGGATCAATTTATAATTGAAATACATCGCATTAAAGGTAAATAAATACATTTGCCCTGTTAGGCCGGTGGATATGATGGAAACAGATCTAGGCCTTAATTTGGATAAAACCAATAAAGTCAACCTATGAGCCTTTAAATTAAAACCATTAATTATGGATAACATTTCCACAGCCAAAGCTAGGATATTAATTCATTTACCATGTATGTTTATCCATCCTTGATGGCAGATGATTGAACCAAAATAGCTGCCAGTTTTGATAGGAGCTTAAGGCCTAGTGAGTGTACCGATTGAACACTGAGGATTTCCCCGGCGTCTACTTCTATTTATAAGGGGAATCCGATGACGTCAGTTGCCGACCAATGAATGCGAGCGTTACTAGCAATGACGTTATAACCTTGACCGCGCCAAAGTGTCATGGCTGCCAGCTATTTGATGTCGCTGGTTTCGCTAACTGTATGTCAATCCATCGGCCTAACAATCAAGAATATAATAAATATAATTATGTAAAAGGGACAAGTTGGATATCGGGCATTATATTGTGATACATGGTAATATAAAAGTCATCGTTATATAAATGTGTTTCGGGCGTGAACTCTACAGGGGAGCTAGGTCAGTCGGGATCGACGAGCGAAGGACTGGTATCGCCCAGACCGTAACATTGCCCCCTTCCTCCGAGAAGTTCGTCCCGAACGCTAAAACGATTATCCATCACACACTGACTCTGAAGTGGTTAACCTTGCGGTTGCCAATGTTATCTTCCATTTGATGACTGGAATTAATAAGTAATGACACTTCACGGGCCAGTGGTAAACGTGGATATATCAAATATCATATTATTATTGCCACAAGATTTTTTTAATACAGGTGAGTGGCTCAATATATAACATTATATTATCAACATTAATATTAATATACAGGGTACAAAAATATGATATATACATTTTCATATGTTAAGTTTAACCAGTTGAAATTTACATTAAGTTAATTACATTAATTAAATTACAATAAGTTTAGATAGTTAATTCATTCATTGAATTATTATTAACTTCTATCAAATGACCAGGAAGGATGTCCGAATCCAATGCAGGAGATTGATTAGTGTCTAGGCCTATTTCATTAATAGGAATATTACTTTTCATTTCTGAGACCAGTTGAACTGTGTCAATATAGGCAATAATTGTGTTTCTACGGACTCTATTTCTGTGTTAGTAGCGTTCATTACTAAACGTACAGGCGCAGCACCCGAGCTAGGGTGAACTACACTTTTTGCTATTAACAGTTCTGTCTTTTCCAGAAATTTTTCAGTAGGTTCCACATTTGCGACACTACTCCTAGGTATTGGATCCATTAAAACTCCGAAGATAAAAGTCTCACTATTAGCGGGTAGGCCTATAGTAATATCTTCATTCATGCAAATCTGACTACAATTTTGCTTAATGGAACTTTGAAATCTGTAGCATGGTAAATCATCTCCTTTAATATTCAGACAATTCCTGTCCAAAATATATTTATTGAATTGGAAGTAAGTAGGTCAATGCCAATAATTCCTTGCTGTGTAATATCAGAAATTAAAAACTCATGTTTTATCCTATGAATACCAAGGATTATATCGATCCAGCATTTACCATGAAAATGCTTCTTTTCACCAATACAGTGGCAGTTACCAAGTTAAGATTAACAGGCTTTATATTTAATTCGTCCAAAGCCCCTAGTGTTTTTATAAATTGAATACCGTACTAAGTATAGACACATTAGCTCCAGTGTCTACAAGTAAAGATATAACTTTTCCCATTATATCTGCATTAATAAAAAAATCCATGTTTATCATCATTAATATCACTTATTGTTATATTATTGGGTCCTTTGCTATTTTCAATGTCTGCTGAATTCTGACCCTCGAGTTCAGCAACGTTTAGTTTCCCTGGTTTTGGAGATCCCTTTCCTTCTGTAAATAAGGGTTAGTGGTTGTCTCCTTTGACTCCTGATCAGGGTTTGAATGATTAGGTTGATTCCATTTATATGGTTGACGAGACCATCCATTTCTTGTATTTATCATTTGTTGAGGCCTATCTATTCTCCTACTGGAGTTATATTGATAACTGTCATAATTATTATTAGAGTTTGTATTATGGTTTAGATCTATGGAGTGAACTGAACGTCCTCTTTGTTTATCTGCCAGTCTGTGGGCTTCGAGTCTAATGGAATGTATCTCAGCCTCATTGATATCTTTGGGTCTTAGTTCCCTAATTCGTAATCTCATTTCTGTGTCGGGTATGGAGTCTATAAAATGTTCCAAGGCTAAGATATTAGTAAGAGATGCATCTGCCGTGGGGTAGGCCCGTCTTGTTAATTTGCGAATAGATTGAGCCAACTCAGATAAGGATTCGTCCCTTCCTCTAATACGAGTTTGCAATTTCGCTCTATATATTTCAGATTTCTCCGTTGATCCAAAACGTATACTTAAGAGGGTTGTGAGGGTATGAAAATCCGTCCTCTGGATAGTATTTAATTCTGACAAGATTGTCCTGGCGTTTCCAGACGAACTACTGGCTAAGTAAAGGGATTTTTCTTCATAGCTCCACTTGTTCAATGTGGCTATTATATCAAATTGGGAGATATATTCCTCAAAATCTTCACTTCCATCATATGATTGTGGTTTGATTTTGAGAGAGTTATTAATTCTAGGGCTGGTGGGAACATGTGCTTGGTTTGAGGGATGATTAGAATTTTGATTACGACTTGGTGGGCTTCCCTTTTGAGCGTCTCCATTTCCACTTGAATAAAATGTGGCAGGGTTTGGGTCATTTACTTTTTCATCCAATCTATTGACATGGTCTTTTAGTAATCTGACATCTTCCTTTAATTCTTTTAAATTGTCTAAAAAATCACTTTGAACCTGGGCATTTTCCAGGAAGAATTGGTTAAATGGGCGGCTAATTTCCTTAAGGATTCCATCGTCACCCATATTCTGATTTTCTATTTCAGTTCTGGAGACATCGCCATCAACTGATTCTACCAAGGGCGGCGAGGCCATATCCGGATCAGTGTCTGGGATAATTTCGAACTCTCGGGAAAAGGATTTAGTGGCCATTTTATAATTGTATTATTTACTATTATTAATATTAATAAAGGAACCTAATTTATTTATTTACGGAGTTTGTGTTTTTTTTAGAACTTCCGATTCACTAGACACTGGAATAAGTTTCAATGAAATCAATTGAATTTCGAATCCCACTTCTGACACCAATGTTGCGTCTCGGCTATTTATTAGAGACTTTTTAAGGGTTCGTTTCAGCCTAGCACTTCAATCGGAAGAACTAACAAACTCGGGTGAAGATAAATAAAACATCTTTATTTGGATCAATTTATAATTGAAATACATCGCATTAAAGGTAAATAAATACATTTGCCCTGTTAGGCCGGTGGATATGATGGAAACAGATCTAGGCCTTAATTTGGATAAAACCAATCAAAGTCAACCTATGAGCCTTTAAATTAAAACCATTAATTATGGATAACATTTCCACAGCCAAAGCTAGGATATTAATTCATTTCCCATGTATGGTTATCCATCCTTGATGGCAGATTATTGAACCAAAATAGCTGCCAGTTTTGATAGGAGCTTAAGGCCTAGTGAGTGTACCGATTGAACACTGAGGATTTCCCCGGCGTCTACTTCTATTTATAAGGGGATTCCGATGACGTAAGTTGCCGACCAATGAATGCGAGCGTTACTAGCAATGCCGTTATAACCTTGACCGCGTCAAAGTGTCGTTATATAAATGTGTTTCGGGCGTGAACTCTACAAGGGAGCTAGGTCAGTCGGGATCGACGAGCGAAGGACTGGTATCGCCTAGACCGTAACACCGGGCCTGTTGGGGCACAGGCTTCACAAAAATGATTTACAAAAAAGACGTAACAAAAAAATGCGACCGATCTAGTCAGTGGTCGTCTCTTCAATGGCGATAGTCAGCCAGTGGACGTCAGGTGTTAGAACGTCAAACAATTTTAACAAAAAGGGCGATAATCCGGACAGAAACTCGGAACACGCTAAAAAAATAATAAATGTAGTGAGCAAACAGGAGCAAAGCCCGACAACGAGAACATTCTGCAGTACGAAGGGCTAAAACTCTACTCTAATAGTAAATGCAGGAGGACCTCACTACACGCAAATCAAACAAAAAAAATCTACAAGATAAACCTGCGGACAAGACAGAAAATAGACATTGCAAACACTAAACAATTATCAAATCAAGTGAATGGATCCGGGGGCCAGCCGTAAGCGTCCACTGCGCTGACATTGTTGGAGCCACAGGGTCATTATTATCTGTTGGAAAGTCACACAAAAAGCACAGAGATTTATCAGAATTATTTAAACTTCTTCTCAATGTATTTTTCACCGGAGTTGTTGATAGTTGCTCATTTTCCTCAAACTTAAGGGCCCCTTTTTTTGCTCTTTCAACCTCTCTATCCCCACATTTGTCAAAACAGTGCTTGTGCCATTTAGCATTATTTTTTCCAAAGTAGTCCCGATTCCATTGCCATCATCTAATCTAGACAGTTCAATATTAAGTGGTAATGCATCCTATTCTGAAAGTTTAGTCAATTTGATTTCTAGCTTTTTTGAGCTAGCACCTTTCATGTTTTTCCTTTTGACATTGAATGTATCGACCAATTTGCTGTCATCTCCCATTCGACATAATGCATAAATTGACCGATTCGTTTGTAACATGTAAGTACTTGAGGAATTATTTGTTTGTAGGTTTGTATTGGAGGCCATGACTTCAAAATGGCATAAAATCACATTAATCACTCCAATTTCTCACAAAAATCTACATAAATCTTCATTGAAATGACATGCTGTCAAAACAAAAGGGAGATAACTCTCCTTCTATTACTATACAAAGTCTTAAAGGGAGAGAATTTACATGTAAAGGGGAAAAGTTTAAAGGTTATAAATTTCGAAAAATTCATTTGCCTGTAAAATTTTCACTAAATGAAATCAGGCCTGCCTCCTGATAATTTTAGGTTTAGGATACTATAGGCCTTATATGTACAAAATGTGAGCCTTTCTGCCACCAAGTATCAATTCTGAAAAAAAATGGTACCAAGCCGCCCCACTAAAATTGAAAATTTATATTTATACAAAAAAAATCGTTATTAATGAATATTTCATTTTTTTGTTACCGTTAAAAGTTCCTATCGGCAACGGGAGTTACATAATTTTACCAAAAACTACAATTATGACAGTTCGGTACCGCTTTTTGAAAGGAAATATTATTTTTTCAAATTTTGATATTACCAAAAGGATGCGTCATGCAAAAGGCGCACAAATCATCGGACTCAGGTTTTTTTTACTTTGTTCAGAAAAGGGCCGAAAATCATTGATAACAGCAATGAGACAATTATAATACAGTAATATAATAATAACAATGAGCAGAGATGATACCTGCTTACCCGTGACATCATCGGGGTCATGATTCATGATATGTGTTGGGATGTCATTACGGTTGGGTAAATAATAACGTTATTTTAGTTACTCAATAAAAACGTGTGGTTTCTATGGCCATTTTGGACGGTGAACACGAATCCGTCGGAATTTGTGATCTAGGATAACCTTTGACCCTGGATAATTCAATTTATTCAAAATGGCGGCCAAACTTCATGGGTTTGGACAAATATATCATAAAAACACACTCAAATATCTCTATACATAGGTTTCAGAGGCGGGAAAGAACGAAAAACAACATTTCAGAATAAAATTCATCGATACTTTTGACCTAGGATGGCCTTTGACCCTGGAAAATGCAATTTATGCAAAACTGCGACCAAATTTCACACTTTTTTCATGTTTTTGGTCAAATATATACTTAACATACGGCCTAATCCCTCTGCATATAGGATTAGGAGGAAGGAAAGCAAGATAATAAAAAAATTTAAATCTCTTAGTTTAAAAAGATATATTGGTTTTAAAAGTAATAAATGCAGTTTTTGGCAAGATGGCGTTACTTCCGGTATCAATTTTAAATTGTAATCAATCTGATATGATGTATAATTGTTTTTTGAATGAAATCATGTCATTGTTATGAAAATCCAATAATAATTGACTATTACATAGGCAAAAAAATGAAAACAGTGACTATTACAAAATTGCCCATTTCTAGGAAACTGCTTATATAACAAACTAATTTTAACATAAAAAAAATGTAAAAATTTAAATTTGGTGCCATATATCTGCGAAGATTTGCTGAAAATCGAAAATACAAAGTAGCGTAGCCCCCAAAATGTAGTTATGTCCCTTTTCGTGAGCCAGATATAATTGAGCATGTTGACAATATGGTGATATGTGAAAATCTAATCTAAACTATCTGTGATTTGCATAGGATTAGTTATTATTACACTGGACATTGTGCTGCGATAACTTTTTAGGTGATTTACATATATTATGTGCCCGATATTTACAAGAAGACGTGGCAATAATAGTATTTTAGGTTGGTGAAGGAAATTTTTTTGCATCTTTTGTGAGTAAAACTTATGCTATAATTGCAGTAGACGCAGTTCATATAATTATTTACAGGCTTAACTGATCAGACATTTTGTAATCTTCAATAATTTGGTATAAAAATAGAGCAATAGGTGAAGCGTGTGTAAAGAAAAAAAACCGGATGTGTACAGCTGGCCGACATGAAACAAACTGGATGTGAGATCAGCCAACCTTTCCACTTCATACGCCTCCATGTCCGCCATATTTAATTCAATAACTGGAAACAAGTATGGTGGCTGGGGTCGTTAATTATTTATTTTTATTTAATTATTTTGGTATTTTTGTAACCGGAGTTCAGCTTTAAGCTCGAGACCTTTAAACGACATAAATTACAGACACTCCACATGTGCATTTACAGTGAAGTACGTCATGCCAGTCTAATATTTTACAAGTTACGTTTTACAAGTTGCCCGTACGATTATTTGAAATAATGGCACGCCAACACCAAAGGGTGACGTCACATCAAAATTTTAAATGTGGTTATGCCACTGCTTATCTGTATTAAGGACTTCAAAACATCTGACGATTATAATTGTCATAACATTTACTTTATATAGAACTTGAACTTCATTTCGACATCTGCTTTATATGAAAATAGTTAACGCTTTATTTTACAGTAGTCGATTGTATGGTTCTAAAGACAGTACATCTAGAGAACAAAGATCAGAACAATTAAAAGGTTTATTACAAGAAGTAGATGGTTTATGGAGGAGTAAAACACAAATTTCTCTTAAACAAGAAACTCCTTTTGTATCACGGAGGTTAGATATTATCCCATTTATCTAATTTAGTCTATTTTAAATAAACAAAAATGTAAAGTTCAATAAGTTCTTTAAAAACTAGATACGGTCATGAAAAGATATGACCAATTAATGTTGATTTAATTACCCCTTTCTTTAAATGGTAATTAAATTAAATTTCTCAATTTTAATGCTTCATGATTGTTTATAAATATTAATGGTCCCTTTGTATTAAAAAAGCATTTTAATTGTTTAAATTAAATTAATGCAAAAAGTAAAAGGTTAAACCCCATTCCTTTTTATGCTAATTCAGATGATCGAGACAAACTGTGTAGGCTACATCTTGGATTGGATGTTCATGGGTAGTAAAGAATTAGTCAGCAAACAATGTTAGGAGAAAGTAATGTGAACTTATGACAGACATAACTTCTGTCAGAATTGATTCATTAATATAATTTATATGCCAATATCCTTTTTGTCAGGTCTTACTTTTATTGTGTATGGACTAAATGTCTTTTTTCCCCTTTAAGCTGGTATAGTAAGCATTTAATAAATTATTAATAAATTGCTTGACATTCAGCAATTGTTCTTATAGAGCGCATAATATGACCATGTGCATAAACTAGACTGCAGATGGATGCATTCGTTAATGTTTGACTGATTTCTCAATCAGAATATACTCGAGTAAACCCGCAATACACCTACAATAATAGTCTCCCGGTTATTATAATAAGATGGATGTGAAATTGTTATCAACACCACTAGTTGTAACATAAATAAAGCCATCATAAATAATGTCGGCATTTATGAAATTATGTAGTTTATGAATAAAAGGGGGGGGGTAATTGTTCGTAAATTTAGCGTGTGCAATTTAGAGCGTAAGTTCTGTCAATTCGTCAGGTGGCATGGTTTCTATCCCCGCCACCTAGTGCAAGCGAATTATTAAAATAGAATTAAACAATATGTTAGTCCCAAGATGGCATAGTTTGTGTCGAGTGGATGTTTAACCCCATTTCCACAATTAATAATAAATTAATGTGCACATGACTTTTGAAGGTCATCAAATAAACCGCCAGAACCAAAACTGTGTTCTGTCTTTTTCGTCACACGATTGAATTAAAACAAGGTTTATATGAATATAACTTGCAAAAACTTAAATGAAGTTCTACTGCAGATTATAACAATGGCTGGCTTATCAATGTTGGAACAGTAGCATGCCAATCAGGATTTGAATTATTTACATACCCAATCCCAAAATTCATCATTTGGAAATTGATTTGCTGTATGTGCCGATACTTGGATTACCTACATCTGAGCTACTTAACGTTGTTTTAATTAATTGCAGTATAACAAATACCCCAGTCCCTGAACACCTTAACATCACGCTTAATGATATTGATTATCTGCGTGAACACTTTCCAGATCAATTCGACAGAGTTGGAAGTTTATCAGGTGTCGCTCATTTATATTCTCAGCGGGATACAGTTCCATTTATTGATCCTTCATGCAAATATTCTATACACATCAAGGATAAACTTAGAACTCAACTTTACAGTATGGAACAACAAGGTGTCATCCAGAAAGTCACTGGACACTCTGATTGGTGTAATAAATTAACAACAAGTACCATAAAGGGGAAATCAATGCTCGACCAACATACTAGGATAGTTTTCTGTTATATCAGCAAGGCTTTTGACAAGGTTTGACAGGTGTATTCTGCGGGGATTCGAGGAGAACTACTACTCTGGTTTATAGGTTATTTAACAAATAGACAACAGTGTGTAGCCATAAATGGCACCTCCTCGGACCACAGAAGCATCCCCGCTGGTGTACCCCAGGGATATGTACTAGAGGCTCTTTTATTTTTAATATATATTAATGAAATTGTAAACTATATAATTCAAACATCAGATTATTTGCTGACGATACCTCTTAATTGAAGACCCAGGGGTAAGCGCCGCTACTATCAACGATGAATTAAATCGAATTAAAGATTTGACTGAGGCATGGCTAGTTATCATTAACCCCCTAAAAATAGAGACATTGACTATTACTACTAAACCCCACACAGCTAAACCACCGTTATTTATGAACCAGGTACAAATCAAAGAAGTAAACGAACATAAACATTTAGGTCTAATCTTTCAACAAACTGTAAATGGAATAATCATATAGATAGCGTTGTAAGCAAAGTATCAAAACTAGTAAATCGCCTTCGTTCTCTAAAATATCGATTAAAAAGAAAAATCTTTAAATATAACATACTCTTCTTTTATCCTTTCACACTTTGATTATGCCGATATTATCTGGGATGGGTGAAGCGATTACGTAACTAACAAACTAGAATCCCTTCAATTAGATGCACTACGCGCTATCTGTGGGGCAGTTAGAGGTACTAGTCATGCCTTACTCACAAAGAGACAGGGTTTGTTCCACTGTCGGAAAGACGCCGTCGTCATAAATTAAAATTAATGTATAAAATTATTAACAACCTCGTGCCACCATATATCTCTGACTTATTAAATCTTTCCACTTATCCTGATAGTTATTCTCTTGGGAACAAAGATAAATTAAAGGAAATCAGGTACAGAACCGAAATTTTCGCTAAGTCCTTTATCCCTTCAAGTATACGAGCATGGAACAAACACAACATTAAAATTAGAAACTCCCGATCCCTTGCTATCTTTGGAATTTCACTAACGAATTCGATACCACCGTGCCTCCATATTACTATCTAGGGATAAGAACTCTACAAATAACCCACTGTCTGTTGTATGGGTCGACAAAACTTAGTCCTGAGATAAACACACTTATTGTCAAAGAAGTTCAACAATTTATTCCTTAATCAAAACGATTTAAATCTCCATAAAACAACGCGTAAGTTATTTCCAGCCCTCCACATCGTAAATTCGTCCAATATCTATCTCAACTGGTTACATAGAAACCAATAAATTCAGCACCAGCTAGGCTGCAAGCCATGTTATTAGCTATATAAGGTTATCTTTACACAGTCAAGTAAAGTATTCCCTGGAAAGGACATCGGTTTAGCTGACACACTTAGCAGATTCCCTAGCAACGAAGATAGCAACGTTGAAATTTACATTTAATGCAGCAAAACCAATCTTCAAAACATTGTATCGGAAACCAACAATGATGAAACACCCAACAAGTTAAAAGAAGTCATACACTCTGGGTGACCTGAGAAGATGACAGACTTAGCACCCGATATTGGTCATATCGGTATGAACTTGGTATATCAGATGACCTTGTCAATAAAGGAGAGGGGGTATTTATTCCAACAAGTTTACATTCCGGAATATCATCTTATCTACACATCGGACATCATGGAATCACTAAGACTCAATTGTGAGCACAAAACGGTGTCTACTGGCCTAAAATTAACACAGACATTGAGAAACTGATCAAATCCTGTCCAGTTTGCCAGGAACATCAGTCAAAACAAACTTTTGAACCTCTGCAACCTCTACAGGGTGTTAAAGGCACATGCCTGTTCAAGATTGGTCCAACAACTGTTTGATCATCGCTGACTATTATAAATAAAGTACCAGTAGTTGATAAGCTACCCTCACCAGTAACGTCAACTGTTGTGGCCAATGTAACCAAGCGATATTTTCTATTATGGGTATTCCAGACGTTATATGTTAAGATAACGGTCCACACTTTCTCGGTCACAGCGTCAAAAGTTTTATTGCAACATGGGATATAGAACACATCACATCTTCGCCAAGATATCCCAAATCAAAAGTTGTAAATCTATCATCAAAAATGCAACGCAATTGCATGACGATGTTGAATAAGCACTACTAAGATGGCGACAGTAAAATAGACAGCCCTTCTCAGCTTCTCTTCCAAACACGGATAAATGATACACTGTCATGCAAGCTGTATAACAAATCACCCGATCGTCATGGAATCAAACAATGGCAGGATGATCAGAAATATTACCATGATCAATATAGTAAAGGCCTACCTCCCTTGTATGCAGGAAAAAGAGTAACTGTTCACGATACAGAAACCAGGAAGTGGTATACAGCGGTCGTTATTGAGAAATGTACAGAGCCACGCAGTTACCGCATACCAACTTCAAATGGTTCGGTGTTACGACGTAACAGAGTTCAAAAATGTAAAGCACCAACTGCATAATACAGAACACAACAATAACAACAAAATCCGTTATGTTTAACGTCTCACCCACATACATAATGATATACACACCAGAAAGGCCAGCAAACCAGATTCAACCAAACGCACCATTAGTCAGTTCTAATAATTTTACTGTTACTAATATAAGCCCTTCAACAACGAGAGAATCATCTACTGCTCAGCTAATTCAATCATCATCACCGCCGCAGTAATCACGAGAACATAATCTTCCAGATAAATCAAAACTACCTAAAATACTACAAACCCAACCAACTAGTAATCTTGCCTACAAGACGAGATCGAGAAAAACGGTGCAGAAACCAACTCGTTGCCAACCATAATTTAAAATATACAATCATTTTAAAACCTATAAGCATGTGTTTATTGTCAATCTGTAAGCGCCTCAGTGGCCGCCTGTGGTTCATGTGCTATGTACAGTTTGTGTTGTAACATGTGTAAATCTTCATGGGTACTTGTATATTTCTACATACAGGAAACCCTAAGTGTTTGTGATATTTCTGTGGAAAAAGTTTTCAAAAATAGTTTTTAGTTTTGGAGATATTTATGATGGAAATTGTGGCTGTGAACATATAATATTTTGATTATCTAATTGGAGAAACATGAACTATCACCAAAGTGTTAATCCTCATTGTTTCATTCCGTACCTGGACTATAACTACAATCAAAACACTCATTGTTTAAGAAGAGAAGTGTTAATTAGGAGTCGTGGCCATCGTGGAGGGAAACAATAAGACAAGCATATAAAACCCTTAATTACAACTCGCTCATCTTAACCAAGACAAGAGAATTATGTGAACTTTAACAACATTATAATTGTCAATTCCAAACAAAATAGCAGACCATTGGATTTAAACAAATCAACAACCAATCTTGAATCATCAAAGGCGGATACCAAATGTTTACTTGTCAATTCGCGCTCCATTCGAAACAAGACTATAGCGCTACGAGAATATATTAGTGAAAATGATCTTGACTATCATCTTAATCACCGAAACCTGGCTTTATGGCGATGTTAGCGATAAACCATCATAGATGGAAGTTACACCACCAGAATTTTCCCCGCACTTCAAAAAAGGAGGTGGTATTGCAATTGTGTACAAACACTTTCAAACATTTGAGTGGCGGGAAATCCCAATAGACAACAGGTATGGCCGATTAAAACGCATTCTAGTTGATCGCCCACCGCCCAGTAAATCTAACAAGTTTACTTTTAATGGTTTTATGTCTGATTTAACCGACCTATTGGACATTTATGTATGTGAAACAGCCCCATTTGCAATTATTGGCGACATAAATGTCAACAAGCCGAATGATTCTGAAATCATCCGATATCTCAACCTACTATCTACTCATAGCTTGGTACAGGTGGTTGACAAGCCAACATATCGATCCGGTAATACATTTGATTATGTCATAATGTCGCATTGCAGACATCAAGATATTTCTGCCATCTCTGAACATTATCCTGTCTTCTTCAATTTGGACATAAAGCGCGAATCCTATCCGAAACGCAAACTCATCAAATTCCGCAATTACCAGAATTTTGATCCCGTTGTCTTCACTTGCGATCTTCAGACAAACGTCAACACAACTGATCTTGTTGAGGTAAACGACAAAATTCGCAGCTTCAATGAGAGTGTGAAACAGACATTTGATGCGCATGTACCTATCAAAGAAAAATCTGAGCCTATTCGTATCCCTGATCCATGCAATACGGCCGGCATTTCTCGTGCGCGCGCTGAAAAAAGACAAGCTGAACGCATGTGGCGAATAACTGGAATACAAATTCATCGTGATATTTACCAAAATAAACGCACTGAAGTGAATAAAATGATAGACACCGCTAAAACGCAGCATCTCACAGAACGAATCAGTGATTGTAACGGCGACCAGGAAAAAACTGTTTGCCATAGTTCATGGTCTGCTCGGTACAAAAGCAGGTATTAATGTACTCCCCGTTCATAGTGATAAAAGCGAACTTGTGGCACATTCTTTAGTGAGAAAATTGCAAAAATTAATCAAAAACTATCTAGATCGTTTCAGTGATTTATTCATGTTAAGTTCATCATGTAAATTGGCGTCGTTTAAACCGTCGACTGAGCAAGAAATTTTGAAATTTATTAAAGATGCGTCTTCAGCTTCCTGTGATCTTGATCCATTACCTACTAGATTTCTTAAAGATGATAACATTTTAACATCTGTTATAGCATCAATTACTGACATCATAAATGCATCATTATCATTGGGTACTGTGCCTAGTGAGATGAAATCGGCTATTATTAAACCCCTTCTGAAAAAAATTAATTTAGACTGTGACGAGATGAAAAACTATCGCCCTATTTCAAATTTGTCATTTATCTCGAAATTACTCGAGCGTGTCATTGCAGTTGGAATTCGATATAAGAGTAGGCCGTAGCGCCGCTGCCCGGGCAAAAATTTCCCTCATAGCACACTGTATGGCGTATGCCCGTCTTCAATTGGCCCAGGTACGGTGCTTAAGCGTAGGACGTTAAACCCCATTTCATTCATTCATTCATTCATTCATTTCATTCATTCATTCATTCATGCATCTAGAATAAAAGAGCACCTTGAGCAGCATTCTTTGTACGAGCCTCTCCAGTCTGCGTACCGCTCAAGTCACAGCACTGAGATTGCTCTTCTTCGAGTTTCCAACGATATGTTGTGTTCCATTGATAATTCTAAAAAATCAGTGTTACTTTTACTCTTAGACCTCTCGGCTGCATTTGATACGGTAAATCACCATGTTCTTCTGGAAAGATTGAAATTATCTTTTGGCATTGACGGAACTGCACTTCAATGGTTTAAATCCTATTTAACTGATCGTACTCATTCTGTTAAAATCGATGATTTTCGCTCAGAGCGACTACCGCTAAAAACTGGAGTGCCACAGGGATCCGTGCTTGGCCCACTGTTATTTTCGCTGTACATGCGACCTCTTGGTGATTTAATATCAACTCATGGTGTAAAGTATCATCTCCACGCAGACGATACCCAACTTTACATTACAGTGTCAAATGATAAGCCTGAGTGTGCCCAGCGCTCCATCGAGAAGTGTATAGAAGATGTCAGGGAATGGATGGCCTGTAATTTCTTCAAAAAGGTTTGAAATTAATAGAATCGTTGTACCTATTGTTAGTGCGGGAGACACCACTGTGACTGCCCAACCATTCGGTCGGAATTTAGGGGCACTTTTTGATTTCCAAATGTCCATGGAAAAACACATAATATTTGTAGATCAGCCTATATGTATATTCGTAACATTAGTAAAATTCGAAAATATTTATCCCGCCCTGATGCTGAGAAACTCATGCACGCATTTATTTACATCCCGTTTGGACTCTTGCAACTCGCTACTTGCTGGGCTACCAGTATCTACGCTCGAGCCACTTCGACGAGTGCAGAATGCATCTGCCAGAGTTGTGGCTAGAATAAAGAAATATGATCACGTCACACCTGTTCTGATAGACCTACATTGGTTATCCATACCACAATGAATAGAATTTAAAATGATGCTTTTAACTTTTAAATGCTTGAACAGTCTAGCACCTAACTATCTCTGTGGATGAGTGTCTTGGTATGTTCCAGCACGCAGTCTAAGATCTGAATTTTTTTTTACTATGTTAGAAAAGTTCGTACCTGGGAGCAAAGTTCGTTTCAGAGACAGATCATTTCAGCATTTTGCACCCGTCTTCTGGAATAAGTTACCATTTGATGTTAGCTCTAGTCCCACATTATCTTGTTTTAAATCTAAATTAAAGACGCATCTTTTTGCTAAAGCATTTAACTAATTTACATTTACTGTACTTTTATTAATAATGTTTTTATTATTAATTATGTTTTATTATTAATTATGTTTTATTATTAATTATGTAAATTTATTATCAATTATGATTTATATGTTTCATTTTTTTATTATTACTATGTGCTTTTATTATTATCAATTATGATTTATATGTTTCATTTTTTATTATGTACTCGCGCCTTTGAGCACTTATGTGGATATTGTGCGCTATATCAAATACAATGATTGATTGATTGATTTTATATAGACAATCAGTGAAAGTGAACATTACCCGGCAATGCATGTCTTTCAGTTCTATGGACAATTTTCTTTCTCTCATTCCATTATACAAAAGGGGGTTTCATATTATAAACATAACCCCTGTGACCTTTAACTTACGACCGATATGACTCGCTCACTAAAGGCAAATGTATTACGTCACTCTTATAAAGCTGCCATCATGGCACACGTGTTGATGTTACACCAGGTCCTGAACTTTTTTTTATTGAATTGCTCCTTATATTCAGATACGCGTAACAATACAATAAATAACTTATCGACTATTCATCGAAATACTACTGTTTTAATGCACGGAACTGACGACGTGGAACACTCAATATTTTTAAAATCGTCCACTTGTTCTTCGAAATCACTAGACGGTTCACGGACAACTATAACCACTCATTATAAATATATTTTCACTATAATTTTACTTGCACGTGTACATTGAATATTATTTTAATTATTGTCTTAATTATTTTTCTTTTTATTAAAATGTAAATACATGTATCTATATCTGACAGGGAGAGGGGTTTAATATAGGCTATGCCTGTTCACCAATCATTATTATTAATAATAATAATAATGTTGTTTTTTTTTATAAGCAATATTTTTATTCAGATTTGTATCTGAACAGGGATTGGGGAACAGGCATAGCCTATATTAAACACCTTTCCCTGTCAGATATAGATACATGTATTTACATTTTAGTAAATAATCAAAATTATTTTCATAATAATCAAAATTATTTTCATAATAATCAAAATTATTTTCATAATAATCAAAATTATTTTCATAATAATCAAAATTATTTTCATAATAATCAAAATTATTTTCATAATAATCAAAATTATTTTCATAATAATCAAAATTATTTTCATAATAATCAAAATTATTTTCATAATAATCAAAATTATTTTCATAATAATCAAAATTATTTTCATAATAATCAAAATTATTTTCATAATAATCAAAATTATTTTCATAATAATCAAAATTATTTTCATAATAATCAAAATTATTTTCATAATAATCAAAATTATTTTCATAATAATCAAAATTATTTTCATAATAATCAAAATAATTAAAAATAATTTTCAATGTACACGTGCAAGTGTGATTATAGTGAAACTATATTTATAATGAAGGGTTATAGTTGTCCCTGAAACCGTCTGGGGATTTCGAAGTACGAGTGGACGGTTTTTAAAATATTTAGTGCTTCATCCACGTCGTCAGTTCCGTGCAATAAAACTGTAGTATATCGATGAGTTATTTATTGTATTGTTACGCGTATCTGAATATAAGGAGCAATTCAATAAAAATGTTCAGTGTCTTCGAATAAATGTCCACATTTACAGGATGGGCTGTCAGAAATATGACGTAAAAGTTTATGTCCATTTAGATTGCTGCAAGAGAGACGCAGTTTAGAATGAATAATTTGGTTTGTGCGGGATTCAAATGAAAAGATATTTCGTGGTATTAAATCTTGGGCCATAAGTTTCGAATTGAAAATATTTAGAGATAACGAATTTTTTTGTGTCTGCATTTAATTTCTCCCATTCTCTAATTGATGATGGTATGAAAGAATTTTAGAAAAAAAATTGTTTTACATTTATATTCAGCTAGGCATGTGTTTCGGAGATTATAATGAGTGCTTTTTGTCAAGATTAAATCATGAAGATAAGATGGAGAAAGGCCGTTAATAATTTTATAAATGTGTATAGTACTAATACCTATCACACATGGAAGAGGCGATAAAATCTCTTTGCATTTGCAATTTCAAAATTAATTAAAACCAATATTTAATTCCGAAAATCGATATTTTTTGCTAAAACTCTTTTTTATTTAATCGGATTAAAATGGGGTACGGTGCAGAGTCCGGGGTTGTAATGGGCGTATTGTGTCAAAATTTCATGGTTTCCGGACAATCGGTGTCGGTTTCGCGGCGAAATTCCACTTTTTTACCTTATGTAAGCCGTAAATTGACTTAGAATAAAAACGACGAACGACAGGTGCCAAGAACAAACGACTGGCATACGCCATCCAGTGTGCTGTGAGAGAAATGATGTTTAACGTCCCCTCCACACAAACTAATAAAAAAATTTATTAAAATTAGCCAAAAACTCGCGAAGTTACAGGTCTAAATATAGTTAGAAACCTTGCAGCCGGGCAAACATTTTTTTTATGGAAGCCTTGTATATTGATTTAGAAAAAAACCCACGAACAGCAGGCGCCACGAACAAACGACTTGAACAAATGCAGGTATCGCCTTGAAAATTTCAGGGTACCTAGGTACCAACGTAAAAAGTTCCTTGGTAATCATGGTACCTGTGGTTCTAGCGTAGCGCATGCGCGAAGTCAACCAACCTTGAGCTGTGCCACGTACAAACGACTTGAACAAATGCAGATATCACTAGGTTATCTAGGTTCCAATGGGAAAAGTTTCTCGCCTGAGTTTGGTGTTCATGGTACCTTTGGTTCTAGTGAAGCGCATGCGCGAAGTCACAACGCACGGCAGGTACTACGAACACACGACTTGAACAAATACAGGTATCACCTTAAAAGTTTTCAGGGTACCTTGGTATAAACGTGAAAAGTTCCTCACCGGAATTTGGTGCTCATGGTACTTTTGGTTCTAGCGTAGCGAATGCGCGAAGTCAAAACCATTTGGTCCGATTACCTTCAAAGGTGCACAGATTGTTCTTTGGGACTCTAGCTATCACATATTAAATGCGCAAAGTCACGACGCACGATAGGTGCCACGAACAAACAACTTGAACAAATGCAGATATCACCTTAAAAATTTCAGGGTACCTAGGTACTAACGTAAAAAGTTCCTCGCGGGAATGTTGTACTCATGGTACCTTTGGTTCAAGCATAGTCCGATTACCTTCAAAGGTGCACAGATTGTAATTTGGGACTCTAGCTATCACATATTAAAAACAGAAGAGTTTGAGATTCAAAGAACGTTAAAAATAAATTCAAAACCCAACCACTTCCAATCCAAACGACTAGACACATATCCTTGCTAGGCCTTCCATAGTTCACCAATGACAACAGGGAACCACATTGATCTCGGGTTTTCGTAACCATCCGAACGACTAGACTCTAATCCTTGCTCCACGGACCAGGGGGTCGGAGTTTTTCGTCGCAGTCAAACGATTAGACACAGATCCTTGCCGGGCCTTCCGTCCTTCACCACTGACAACGGGGAACCACAGTGACCTCGGTTTTTCGTACTATCCGAACGACTGGACATTCTTCCTTAAAAGGCCTTCCGTTCTGCACAAATGAGCAACGCTGGCCTTGTTTTGGCACTGTTTTAACACACGATAAGAAAACTGTACTAATTTCTATATATCAATAAAATATGCCTCAGGACTATTGTATCATATACAATACACTAAATTTCGACATTGATTTTCTGAAAAAATGGTGTTTTTTTTAAAACTTGAATTAGACTAGTAAAAACAAAATATTTTCTGGCAATAGACAGTTTGGAGTTGGATCGCAGGAAGGCCTACTTGAGGCCAATTTCTTTGAAGTTCTATAGCTGCACCCGGTGACCGATTTTTATTTAACGGGGGAATAAGTGATATTTGATATTATAGCAGTAAATAATTAAAATATTTCATAGGGATTATGATAATAATGTATATCACGTATGTGTCGAGGTCATAAAACGTCCGCTCATAGTATCGTCAAGGCAACGTTCCAGTGGGCCGATTGCCTTCAAATTTACACAGATTGTACCTTGATATCCTAGCTATCACATATAAAAAATAGAAATGAGTGAGATTCCGAGAATAATGAAAATAAATTCCAAACCCACCCCCATCCATCAAAGTTTTTTTTGCTTAAAAAATTGCAATATTTTATCGATTTTTTTGGTTCTTGATATCTGAATATTTTCTTCTTTTAATATGTGATTAATATCATCGCGGCGGAGCCAACCGCTAGAAATTCCAGAGATTTGGACTACTGGAACGATGCCTCAGCAGTCAAAAAAAGGTCAAAAAAGGCGATTTCGGTTTCTAGTGTCGAAACATCGTTCCGATCATTTAAAAAAATTATCTTTTAAGGATAATGTGTATAGTACTAATACCTATCACATACAGAAGAGCGATAAAATCTTTTTGCATTTGCAATTTCAAAATTAATTAAAACCAATATTAAATTCCGAAAATCGATATTTTTTGCTAAAACTCTTTTTTTTAATGGGGATAAAGAACAGAGTCTGTGATGGTAATGGGCGTATTGTGTCCAAATTTCATGGTTTTCGGACAATCGGTGCCGGTGCCGCGGCGGAATTCCCCTATTTCCCCCTTATATAAGCCGTAAAAAAACGACAGAACGCCGTGCCAAGAATAAACGACTTGAACGAATGCAGGTTTTACCTTGAAAATTTCAGGCCAGGGTATCTAGGTACCAGCGTGAAATGTTCCTCGCCAGAATTTGGTGCTCATGGTAAATTTGGTTTTAGCGTAGTGCATGCGCAAAGTCAAGACGCACGGTAGATGCCACGTACAAACGACTTGAACAAATGCAGGTATCACCTTGAAAATTTCAGGGTATCTAGGTACCAACGTGAAAAGTTACTCGCCGGAATTTGGTACTCATGGTACCTTTGGTTCTAGCATAGCGCATGCGCAAATTCACGACGCACGGTAGGTGCCACGAACAAACTACTTGAACAAATGCAAATACCTATCACATACAGAAGAGTCGATAAAATCAAATTTAATTAAAACCAATATTAAATTCCGAAAATCGATTTTTTCCTAAAACTCTTTTTTTTAATGGGATCGAAATGGGGGTAAATCACGTGATGGTAATGAGCGTATTGTGTCCAAATTTCATGGATTTCGGACAATCGGTGCCGGTGTTGCGTCGAAATTCACCGTTTTCCTCCTATATAAGCCGTAAAACCCCTGACAGAACGCCATGCCAAGAACAAACGACTTGAACGAATGCAAGTATCACCTTGAAAATTTCAGGGTATCTAGGTACCAGCGTGAAAAGTTACTCGCCGGAATTTAGTGCTCATGGCACCTTTGGTTCTAGCATAGCGCATGCGCAAATTCACGACGCACGGTAGGTGCCACGAACAAACGACTTGAACAAATGCAAATATCACCTTGAAAATTTCAGGGTACCTAGGTACCAACGTAAATGCTTTCTCGCCGGAATTTGGTGCTCATTGTTACTTTGGTTCTAGCGTAGCGCATGCGCGAAGTCAAAACCGCTAACCTCGAAAACAACCTTGTCGGCACGGAAAACATCGAAGGGGTAGTTCGAATTTTTAAAATATTCAAATGTCAAACATTCGAACATAAGCCAGGCTACCCTGTAATGTATTATTTTCCTTAATAGAAGATAGATTCCCTAAGCCACGACCAATTTTGTATGTTTTCAAGCCCATTAATGTAGATTTTTCACTATTTTTCATTTTCAATACAAAATGGCGTCCATGATTTGCCAAAAATCAAAATTCTACCTTCTACGTTTTATCGGCCACACTCATGGGATAGATAATTTAGAAAATTTCTAAAGTTTTTTTCACGTCGCATTAGTAAGATCTACTTGCATACTAAATTTCATAAAAATCGTAAATCTATTAAAGAAGTTGTCAAGTTGGTCTCAACTTACAGTTCAAAATCACATCGACAAGTTTTAGAAATTCGAAAATCTGAAATTGCAGATTTTAATTAAATGTTTTAATGTACACAAAGAAAAAAGAATGAGTAAAATAGGTCAAATATTCACAAAGTTACAGTCTAGTCGTCGGATGGTTACGAAAACCCGAGATCAATGTTGTTCCCCGTTGTCATTGGTGAACTATTGAAGGCCTAGCAAGGATATGTGTCTAGTCGTTTGGATTGGAAGGGGGTGGGTTTTGAATTTATTTTCAACGTTCTTTGAATCTCAAACTCTTCTGTTTTTAATATGTGATAGCTAGAGTCCCAAAGTACAATATGTGCACCTTTGAAGGTAATCGGACGAAATGGTTTTGACCTCGCGCATGCGCTACGCTGGAACCAAAGGTACCATGAGTACCAAATTCCGGCGAGGAACTTTTTACATTAGTACATAGGTACGAGAACAATGAAAATAAATTCCAAACCCACCCCCATCCATCAAAGTTTTTTTGTTTAAAAAATTGACATATTTTATCGATTTTTTGGGTTCTTGATATCTGAATATTTTCTTCTTTTAATATGTGATAATTATCATCACGGCGGAGCCAACCGCTAGAAATTCCAGAGATTTGGACCACTGGAACGATGCCTCAGCAGTCAAAAAAAGGTCAAAAAAGGCGATTTCGGTTTCTAGTGTTGAAACATCGTTCCGATCATTTAAAAAAATTATCTTTTAAGGATAATGTGTATAGTACTAATACCTATCACATACAGAAGAGCGATATTTCAAAATTAATTAAAACCAATATTAAATTCCGAAAATCGATATTTTTTGCTAAAACTCTTTTTTTAATGGGATCAAAATGGGGATAAAGAACAGAGTCCGTGATGGTAATGGGCGTATTGTGTCCAAATTTCATGGTTTTCGGACAATCGGTGCCGGTGCCGCGGCGGAATTCCCCTATTTCCCCCTTATATAAGCCGTAAAAAAAACGACAGAACGCCGTGCCAAGAATAAACGACTTGAACGAATGCAGGTATAACCTTGAAAATTTCAGGCCACGGTATCTAGGTACCAGCGTGAAATGTTCCTCGCCAGAATTTGGTGCTCATGGTAAATTTGGTTTTAGCGTAGTGCATGCGCAAAGTCAAGACGCACGGGAGGTGCCACGTACAAACGACTTGAACAAATGCAGGTATCACCTTGAAAATTTCAGGGTATCTAGGTGCCAACGTGAAAAGTTACTCGCCGGAATTTGGTGCTCATGGTACCTTTGGTTCTAGCATAGCGCATGCGCAAATTCACGACGCACGGTAGGTGCCACGAACAAACTACTTGAACAAATGCAAATACCTATCACATACAGAATAGTCGATAAAATCAAAATTAATTAAAACCAATATTAAATTCCGAAAATCGTTTTTTTCCTAAAACTCTTTTTTTTTATGGGATCGAAATGGGGGTAAAGCACGTGATGGTAATGAGCGTATTTCGGACAATCGGTGCCGGTGTTGCGTCGAAATTAGCCTTTTTCCTCCTATATAAGCCGTAAAACCCCTGACAGAACGCAATGCCGAGAACAAACGACTTGAACGAATGCAAGTATCACCTTGAAAATTTCAGGGTATCTAGGTACCAGCGTGAAAAGTTACTCGCCGGATTTTATTGCTCATGGCACCTTTGGTTCTAGCATAGCGCATGCGCTAATTCACGACGCACGGTAGGTGCCACGAACAAACGACTTGAACAAATGCAAATATCACCTTGAAAATTTCAGGGTACCTAGGTACCAACGTAAATGCTTTCTCGCCGGAATTTGGTGCTCATTTTTACTTTGGTTCTAGCGTAGCGCATGCGCGAAGTCAAAACCGCTAACCTCGAAAACAACCTTGTCGGCACGGAAAACATCAAAGGGGTAGTTCGAATTTTTAAAATAATCAAATGTCAAACAATCGAACATGAGCCAGGCTACCCTGTAATGTATTATTTTCCTTAATAGAAGATAGATTCCCTAAGCCACGACCAATTTTGTATGTTTTCAAGCCCATTAATGTAGATTTTTCACTATTTTTCATTTTCAATACAAAATGGCGTCCATGATTTGCCAAAAATCAAAATTCTACCTTCTACGTTTTATCGGCAAAACTCATGGGATAGTAAAAGGTTTGAAATAATATAACGGGTCGAAAAATGGCCTCAATCTTTGAAAAAAGTTTTAAAATCGTTAAATTATTGAAAATGTTCTTTTATTTATCTTTTTCACAAACAACTACTGAATAGATGTTTCTGACACTTCTGGTACAGAAAGTTGTCTATCCAAACAACTTGTTAAAACTATCCCGACAATGATCCAAAATCCAAAAGTAGTCAAATAAATATCAGATAAAAACACCCAAAAAAATTTAAAAAAAGAAAATACAGTAAAACAATTGGTACTCTTGCAAAAATTGACATTTCTCAGCCAGGTGTCGCTGAATCAAAACAATAAAAGTATTGTTTTGTAGCTCCATGAAAAGACTATTTTATGACATGCTTCCTGTCTGATTCCTGAAAGCCGATTCAGTGCTGCTTGCAGGTCTAGTTATTCTTATTATTATTATTATTGTGTGTGTTTTATCCACAAAGCGGATTTCTCAGAATCTTCCCATAGGATCTTTCTGAAACTTTTACCTCCCCCCCCCCCAAAAGAAAATGGGTAGTGGCTGTTGGGTAAAAGTATTTTCAAAACGTTTTTCGCATCCGAAATCACCGAATTTTACGAACAAATGCATTTGACCTACTACGCTGTAACTTTGTGACTATTTGGCCTAGTTTACTAATTCTTTTTCCTTTTTGTACCTTGAATCATTTACTTCAAATGTGCAATTTCGGATTTTTTAATTTCGAAAATTCGTCGCTGTGATTTCGAACCGGAAGTTAAAATCAAAATGACAACTTCTTATGAAATTTAGTATGTAAGTAGATGTTACCCATGCGACTTTAAAAATGCCACTAGAAAATTTCTAAATTATCTCCCCTTGGTGAAATTAAGGATCAAAGTTTACAAAAAAATCGACGAAATATAGGTCAGATTATTTTTTTGTACTAGCTACGACACTACTGATTAGTACACAAAATATGGAGTTTGTAGCACAAACCGAAAATGCCACCATCTTGAAATGTGAAAAAAACCCTAAGGCTTATTTGATATTTTATTTACAGACAAGGCAATTATATTTTCCGAATCCTTAAAGGAAATCCGAAGAACGCTCGGGAAAAGAATTTTGATTTAGGTCAACTGATGGACGCCATTTTGAATTGAAAATGAACAATAGTGAGACTAACTTGACAACTTCTTTAATAGTTTCACGATTTTCATGAAATTTAGTATGTACATAGCTGACAATGTTCCTGGACCGATGCAAGTTGATCAGCCGACCTCCGCTTCCCCGCCTTCCTTCGCTGCCCCCCCCCCCCCAAGTCAAGATGAGGTTAGTTTTAGCGATGAACCAACATGTCCCATAATTCGCCTAATAGATTTGATGCAGCTATGGCGGGTGTGGCGCGCCAGGCAGGGTAAGCTTACTCTTCCTAGGACACCTGTTACCACTGTTCGTCGTGTATTTTGTACACGGTGAACAGTCCATATGCTGATTACACTATTTTGCGTTTTTACACATTTTTGCCTATACCGTTTTTAGGACTTCGAATTTTGTCTAATGGTTTGGATTGTTCGTACTTGGTTTTATTTTATATTATATATTTCTCTTTGTTCACAATGAGATAGTTATATATTTTGTTCAAAAAACAATTTAGAAGTTTATTGATGACAAAATAAATTTTGTTTGTAAGTCTTTGTGCGAAAAAAAAAATTCTCGAAAAATCTGTCTTTAATTAGTTATCACACAATTTTTTTCTAAATTTTAGATGTTATCCCCCTTTTTTGGTGGTAAAATATTGGAAACATGTTAGGCCCCATATTCTATACAATTGGCACTATTTTTATATATATTTTATAGCCTACAGTACTTGATTATCTTGAAAATATGATTTTTTTCGAAAAGTTGCGGCCATCTTTGATAACCTGGTTACCATGGCAACTTGGTAGAAGTAGGCCAAGTACAACCTGAGATAGTGATAAGCAGTCCTTGAAAATTTGAAAGTTCTATATTCATTAGTTACTTAGCTTGACTAATTTTAATAATGCATACAGTATTTGGCACATTTTGCCTGTTTATATTGCGCTACCTCAGTGAATATTTATGCTCTAAGGAAAAAGGTTTCAGAAAAATCGTAGGCGTCGTTTTCGAGAAAAGGCTTCTAAAAAGGCTCCGAAAACGGACAATTGTAGATTTTCGGCGTACCATAATTTATTTCCTAACTATCGAAATCGTACCATTGAGATGCCATATAATAGTCTATTTATAGGGCTATCTAAAGACGTTTTACTTCGTTTGGTCCGGTAATATCTGACCGAAAAATTCAGTTTTTTGCAAGAGCGCATTTTTTAAAACATTTTTTTAAATACTTCCGGTATGGTGATTATTTTCGAGATAGTTCCAATAACCGGTTTGGACAATTAAATAGCCACAGCGCTCTGTAAGGATATGTTACATTATCTAATCAGATAAAATACACCTGAGAAATCCTATGTTTAAAAGTGCGAAAAATGCAAAAATATCAAAATATTGGAAATTAAATTTCAGTATTTTAATACATGTTATACATCGTTATAATCGGATTTAGGTCAGCTATCTGAATGAGTAACCATTTTTTGAAAATCTGTTAAAAATAACAAATAATTGAGCATTTTCCAAAACTTGACGATATTTCGACTTTCTCGATTTTCAGTCCATCTATTGTCGTATTCCAGACATTCCAAAGTCTTATTGGATGGCATAATTCATAAAACTATTGTATGGACTCTCAATAGAAAAAGTTAAAAAAAAAATTGTACGTTAAGTTTTCGAGATACAGGCGTCCAAAAACGCTAAAAAACAGAAAATACTTGATTTTCAGCGTGCCATATTTTGCTTCCCGCTCATCGCATCCGTACGAATTGGATATTGTACGATATTCAAATCTCAGGCAACCGAACGATAGCTTAATCGTTTTAATCCGTTGATATCGGACTGAGAAATTATGTTTTCCCCAAAAGCATTAATTTTTTGTGTTTTTTTCAAAATATCGGACATTATTTCGACTACTTCCGGTTTACGGATTGTTGTTGAGTTTGCTTTATCCGTTGGTCTGACCATATGGCTTTATGTTCCAGTAGTTCCAGAAACATCGATTGAGGCTTTCAAAAAAATATAAGGGTTACAAATTTGGCAGAAAATTCGAAAAAATCGAAAAATAAAGGGCAATAACTCTGAATGAAACTTATATTTCTGGAATCGGATTGCCTTCAGGTATCCAAAAATGTAGGTTAAATTTGAAAATTTAGAAAAAAAACAAAAATTGTCTCTTAAATTGTTTTTTCATTTTTCGAACGCATGAAGTCAGCGACGAAATTTCGAAATTTCGAAATTTTCAACTGCTATCGTCCGAGAAAAGATAGGGGGTCTCCGAAAATGTCATTTGTACGAAAATAGGAACAGAATTAACGAATCTATGGCCGTTTATTAATTTCTTGATACCGCACGAAATTCGGCCACTTCCGGTCTGCGCAGAATTTTCAAATATTGTCTAAGGAGTGGCAACCACATGGTTACATGATAGAAAATAAGTCCCAGGTCGGTATCTGGTACAGGCACTGAGAAATAGACTCCCCCAAAACATAAAATAATATAATAAATAATAATAATAATTTTAGTAATCACAATAGGCTTTCAGACGAAAGTCGGAAAGCCTAAATAATAATTTTAGTAATCACAATCTGCTTTCAGACGAAAGTCGGAAAGCCTAACTGTATCTGCAACTGTCCCATGCAGATATGAAAGCTTTCATATTCATCGGAAAATAACAAAAACAAAAAAAATTATTAAAATTGGTCAAAAATTAATACCCGACTGACTTTAAATTTATGCACAGTGTTTAAGGTCATAAGAAAAAGAAGCATATGGATTTTCAAGGATATCCGATAGTTACTGCCAGAGTTATTACCCTTGATCTCAAAGTTTTTTGAAGAGATCAAGGGTAATAAGTATACGAAAATTATATTAGCTTTGACAGTAATTAAAACCCTTTTTCGTCACGTGACCTTAAAAATTTAAAGTCAAACGGATAATAACTTTAGTGGCAAGAGCGTTCACAAGACTTTTAAAAATGATCAAGGACCATAACCCTGGCAGTAATTTTTTGAGATCGCTGAAAATTATCAGGCTTCTTCGTCGTGTAAGCTTTAACACTGTGTATAAATTCCAAGTCAATCGGATATTAACTTTAGACGCTAGAGTGTTGACAAGATTTTTCAAAGTGATCAAGGGACATAACTATATCGGATATCGATGAAAATCAATTGGCCGTTTACAAGATTTTTCAAAGTGATCAAGGGACATAACTATATCGGATATCGATGAAAATCAATTAGCCTCTTCGTCTCGTGGCCTTAAACACTGTTTATAAATTTAAAGTCAATCGGATATTAACTTTAGCCAAAAGAGCGTTCACAATATTTTTTGAGGTGATCAAGGGCCATAACCCTGGCAGTAATTACTGAAAATCAATGGGCTTCTTCGTCTCGTGACCTTAAACACTGTGTTTAAATTTAAAGTCAATCGGATATTTACTTTAGCCACTAAAGCGTTCACAAGGTTTTTTGAGGAGATCAATTGTAATAACTCTGGCAGTAACTGTCGGATATCCTTGAAAATCCATATGCGTCTTAAACACTGTGCATAAATTTAAAGTCATTCGGGTATTTACTTTAGCCTCTAGAGAGTTTACAAGACGGCCGGTCGCGCGACGGCAATATACGACCACATTTCCTTATGCTTCTTCGTCTCATGACCTTAAACACTGTGCCTTGAAGAGATCAAGTGTAATAACTCTGGCAGTAACTATCGGATATCCTTATGCGTCTTTGTTTCATGACCTCAAACACTGTGCATAAATTTAAAGTCAATTGGGTATTAACTTTAGCCTCTAGAGCGGTCACAAGAAATTGTGGACGACGAACGGACCGACCGACGGACGGCCGGTCGGGGGCGACGGCAATATACGACCACATTTTCATATTGGCCGTATAATTAAAATATACGAAAATCGTTTTTTTTAATTATAAACTGCAGCGTTAAGCACGAAGCGCCGAGTGTTGGAGTTCGTTTCAGTGTCTGGTTATTCGATTTAGCTGAAATTGGGTGTGAGGTCATTGCTAGCCCATTTCCTATCCCACTGAAAATTTCAAGTCTTTACGGCTTGCGTTACTGAAATAGAACCGATTTTTCACTATTGTTCATTTTCAATTTAAAATGGCGTCCAGCAGTTGACCTAAATCAAGAATCTATTCCCAAAAGTTTTTCGGCTTTCCTAAAAGGATTCGGAAAATATAATTGCCTTGTCTGTAAGTAAAATATCAACAAAGGAGTATCGATTTTCACATTTCAAGATGGTGGCACTTCCGGTTTGTGCTACAAACTCCATTTTTTGTGTACGAATCAGTAGTGTCGTAGCTAGTAAAAAAAAATTCACGGCAATTTGACCTATATTTCATCGATTTTTTTCAAAACTTTGATCCTTAATATCAGCAAGGGGAATTAATTTAGAATTTTTTTAAAGTCATTTTTTAAGGCGCATGAGTGAGATCTACTTAAATACTAAATTTCATAAATGATTAAAGGTACACAAAGAAAAAAGAATTAGTAAAATAGGTCAAATAGTCACAGAGTTACAGCTAAGTAGGTCAAGTGCATTTGTTTGTAAAATTCGGTGATTTCGGGTGCGAAAAACGTTTTGAAAATATATTTACTCAACAGCCACCACCCTTTTTTTTTTTTTGGGGGGGGGGGAGGGTCAGAAAGATTCTACGGGTAGATTCTGAGAAATCCGATTTGTGGATAAAACACCCAAAAAATGTAATAAGAACTAGATCTGCTAAGCAGATATGAAAGCTTTCCTATTCACAATCACTTATCAAGGGTTATATAAAGAATCTCAACAAGATAAAAATATATCATTGAAATCTCATAATTGGATAGATTTTTAGGTATTCTTTCAAGGATTCTGAAAATATAACTCCCATGTCTGAAGGTAAAATACTGCAAAAGCCTTATAGATTTTTCATTTTTCAAGATGGTGGCACTTCCGGTTCAATCGACAGACTTCATATTTTGCGTACACATGAGTACTATCTTAGTTAGTACAGAAAATAAATTCAAAGCAATCTGACCTATATTTCGTTGATTTTTTTGGAAAATTTTATCCTTAATTTCATCAATGGGATATAATTTAGAAAATTTCTAATGACATTTTTAAAGTCACATGAGCGAGATCTACTTACATACTAAATGTCATGAAAACCGTGCAACAATTAAAGAAGTTGTTAAGTTGGTCTCAACTGCCAGTTTTGAAATAACATCGACGAAAATTCGAAATTCGGAAATCCAAATTGCATTTTTGAAGTAAACGTTTCAAGGTATTCAAAGAAAACAAATTAGTAAATTAGGTCATATAGTCACAAAGGTACAGCGATGTAGGTCAAATGCATTCGAGTTTTCTCATTTTCATTTGAAAATGGTGTCCATCATTTGACCTGAATCAAAATTCTAATCCGATAGTTTTTGAGGCATTCCTAAAAGGATTTAGAAAATGTAAATTTCATGTCTGTAAGTAAAATATTGTGAAAGCCTTTTGGATGTTTAACGTTTCAAGATGATGGCACTTCTGGTTCGATCGGTAGACTTCATATTTTGGGTACTCATGTGTAATATTTAACTAGTACAGAAAACAAAATTCGTGGCGGTTTGACGTATATTTCGTCGATTTTTTTAAAAATTTGTTTCCTTAATTTCTCCAAGGGGAGATAATTTAGAAAATTTCTAAAGTCATTTTTTATGTCGCATAAGTGAGATCTGTTAACATATTAAATTTAATGAAAATCGTGCAACTATTAAAGAAGTTGTGAAATTGATCCCCACCCCCGGTTCAAAATCACAGTGGTGAATTTTCGAAATTCGAAAATTTGGAAGTGCAGATTTGTGGTTTTCGTATGAGTTTGCTGAAATATTGTCTACAAGAAAACAGCGTCATTTTTTTTAATGGGCGCTTCGTGTATTGCTAAATGGATGTTAATTCCTGTTGTCAATATAAGGCCAACCCAATTTTGTTTGTTTTAGCTGTCACGTATCATAATGTGCTTTTTGGTAGGTAGGAAAGGGGGTTAACGTCCAATTCCACGTAGGGTAGTGCTGGAACTAGGGGAGGCAAAGTGGGACAAATGTCCCGGGCACCCCACATTTTGGGGCCCCCGATAATTCTGGCTCATGCTAATATTTTATCCTGGGCTGAGGGGCGAGGATTGGGGACCTAGGCAGTAAGGGATATTGTGGGCCAGAGATCTGTACGCATGCGCGAATGTCACATGGGCCTGAATTTTAATATCATGCCACGTGCACGGAAAATGGGCGAGGGCCGCCAACTTTTTATACGATGAAGAGAGTTGTCAGGGCTATCGATTCCGCCAAAACATCTGGGCTTGAACCTACAGTTGCCGAGATATAGGGCCTCCAACACGGCCCTTTGTTTTGGGAAGCCATGTTTGGCACCCTGCCACGTGCCCGATTTGAGAGAGAGCCCCCAACTGATACACTGGAGGGAGTTTTCTGGGCTATCAATCCCGCCCAAAACATCTAGACTCGAGTCCCTAGTTACCGAGATATAGGGCCTCGTTGATCGAAGAATTTTGGGCGGTGCAGTGTCCAAAAAACTCTTGTTTGCCCTTACGGAGTGCGTAAAAAAACTTAGAATAAAAACGGCGAAAAAGCCGTATTCTCACATGTAAGCGACTTGAAGGAATGGAGGTATCGAGCTGAAAATGTCATGACACCTAGGTACAAACGTAATGTTGCACTTGGTTCCAGCTGTGCGCATGCTCAAATGTCAAATGGGCCTGAATTTGAATATGATGCCAACTTTTAATACGACGAAGAGAGTTGTCAGGGCTATCGATCCCGCCAAAAACATATGGGCTCGAACCCATAGTTACTGAGATATGAATTGAAGTAAATGTTTCAAGGTATCCAAAGACAAAAGTATAAGTATTCGAAGAAAAAAGAATTAGTAAAATAGGTCAAATAGTCACAAAGTTAAAGCAATGTAGACCTGAAATAGACCTGAAATTTTAGATATGGATGTGAGTGAGAATTCTGGGGAGAATACTATCCAGGGAAACGGATCATCGACATCCAGAAAACGGTCAAAATGTGAAATTCTGTCACTCAGTTACATGCCAAGAGGAGTAGAAGGGCCTGTAAAGTACCAAATTTCCAGTTCGTTAGTGTAATGTGGGTCAAATGCATTGGTTCGTAAGATTCGGTGATTTTGGATCCGAAAAACGTTTCGAAAATATATTTAATCAACAGCCACCACCCATTTTTGGCAGGATAGGTAAAGGTTTCAAAAAGATCCTATGGTTAGATTGTGAGAAATCCGATTTTCTGTCTCACCCTCTCCTTCTCTCTCCCAATCTCGCTCTATCTCGCTCTCTCTCTCTATTCAAGTCAATGTCTCTGGCTCTTACTCCCTCTCTTTCTCGTTTTATCTCTATCGAAGTCAAAATCTCTCACTCTCTCGCTCTGTCTTAGCATCTATCCCTTCTCTCTCTCTATCTCTCCCTCTCTCTCACACACACACTTTCTTAATCTGGAACTGCTCTTAGTGTCTTCGAGTCTTAAAAGTCAACAAAAAAATTACTGGAGAAGTTACCCTTATGCTTATATCTATTCAGAGAGTGTTCCATATGCATTAAAGATAAGTCGAAAACACGCGTAAATCTACACGCTATTAAACATGTCATTAACAATAAACATGGTGTAACCGTTCATCTATTGTGGCAACGAGAAGTCAAATATGTCACAGTACACAGGTAGACTGTGTTTATATGGTAACTATGGTGACTGTTAGCGGCCATTCTACATCGTCGACTTGTCGGGTTGTGAAGGCGACAAGTCGCGGCACGACAAAGCGAAATAATTGAATTTCGTCGACTTGTCGCTTTGTCGCTTTGTCGGGTTGTGAAGGCGACAAAGCGACAAGACGACAAAATCAACCCGACAACGCGACAAACTAACCCGACAATCGTCGCCCTCATTTTGTTGACTTGTCGGGTCAATTTTGTCGACTTGTCGCTTTGTCGCCTTCGACTTATTCACAACCCGACAAAGCGACAAGTCGACAAGTCGACAAAATATAATTATTTCGCTTTGTCGCTTTGTCTGAAAATATTAAATTACACTGCAATAAACACGAGTTAAATACTTCAGGGCCGACGTAAGCAATTCTTGATTGGCGAAGGGGTGGGGGCTACCATCCTAGAACTTCAGGCGAGACTCCAACTAATAAAATTACTCAGCAATAAAACTGGTAACGTTATCCTTCCATAGTTGACAAATACATGCATAATAAGTCCAAGGTTAGGGACACTCTAGAGGTTAAAATTTGTATACGATTTTAATGAAACTGACAATGTATGTAATACCAACA